>JAJOZX010002267.1:135000-683207 GCA_023014485.1 Bathynomus jamesi | reverse complement strand
CAGAGATCTCTCAGGGGACCTTCGCCGCGTTCGGGGCCTCCGTCCACGCCTTTGTGTAGAACTTCACAGCGAACACGCTCAGGCGCCGAACTCCGGCCTCTTCCTTGGCTGTGAGCCGTAACTGCCGCCGGAACATCCATACCTTCAGGGTAGGGTGTGACCATTGCCCTCCAAAAATAAAAAAAATAGTCCTACAATGCTGTTCAAAGTTTTAGTGTTGTGTATTTATCTAGGAAACACCCCTGTAAATTTTCTTGGAGATCGGTGCATGTTTGAGCTAGCACCGTCGTACCAGCAAGTATTGCTATTTCAGCTTATGAACTTCATAAATAAGTGTGAAAATAGCACATTTTATCAGATTTTCATTTCCGGGTCTGGAACGCTGACCCACAAATTTTCCACGTATTATTTTATTGCATTTAATTTTAATGATGCTCTTTTCTTTTCCCTTAACAGTGATTTGATGTTGTAAATAGAGAATTTAATCATGGATACACGGCAAGATGATGAGTATGTCAGAATGTTATTGGGCACCGTACCCCGAGAAGAAGAAAAGGAAATAAAGGGCTGCAAACTGCCAACTAATAGGCAGGTCTTACTATGTCTGTTAGCAAACCTTCGGGATATGCATTGGGACCAGGCTTTATCTGCCACCATTGACAATGTGCTTTTGCATTACCAGAAGGCGAATGTCCCGACCATTACAGGCAGGAACAATATTGGCCGAGTGATTAAAACTTACTATGACAAAGACTACATGATGCTTATGAAAAAGAATGAGGATAGAAGACGGGCTGATGATCCTGGAATTATGAAGTTTAAATCAGAATTGAACCTGACGATGAAATTTTATAAGAACACAGTGTTGAACAAGATGCCATCGATACTGACATACTCTTTATGAAAAGCATGTTAAGTGACAGAGTAGCTACCTACTCTGGGGTAAACAAAGTACTCACAGAAAAGGTTCAGAAGCGACAGAAAAGGCAGATGCGAGAAGAGAAGCGACAAGAGAGAGAGCAATGTGATCATGCTGAGAATGTACAGGCTGATATTGATTCACCTATTAGCTCTGATGAGGACAATGACATTGATGAGGCCAGCACTGCTGAACCAAAGAGAAAACATCGGAGAACAGTGAAAGAGGGAGTTTCAATTTTTGTGCCCCATGATATTCTGAAATCGGCAGAACTTGTTTCATGCAGTGTTTGAAACAACATCTCGCCGACCCAGCTGAGTGCAATTGTGTACTCCCTTGTATCTGCATGTGGTGGAGATACATCAAAGCTGAGTCTAAATGCAAGGACGGCCCACCGATACCGAGCTTCCATCGTGCCAGAAATAAGTTTAAAAATCATGGATGAATGGCAACCATCAGACAAAGTACTGGTGCACTGGGATGGTAAACTTATGGACACGCTGGATTCCAAAGGCACTGATGACTGCCTGTTCATTCTTGTGTCTGGTGTCAATGTCACAAAGCTTCTTGGAGTCCCACCTCTTCCGCATTTGACTCAAAAAGCTGGCCTGGTTCAAGGAGACTTGATATCAACAGCAACCAAACAACTTCTGGTCGAATGGGTGTGTGAACAGAATGTCGTTGGTATGGTTTTCGACACAACTTCATCCAATACAGGTAAACCTATTTCAAACATCAGCGTGAATTTATCACGACATTAATACCAAAATACAGTGAATGATTTGACAGAAATCTGCAAAAAGCACATGCCTGAAATGGTGGCCTTAAACTACAATTACATTTTTTTTTCAGGACAAAAAACAGCTGCTTGCGTCTCCCTCCAAAAGGAATTAGAGCGTGCCGTATTCTGGTGCGCCTGTCGCAGGCATGTGGGCGAAGTCATCCTAGGTGTTTGCTGGGATGCTTGAAAGTGGAGGGCTCTTCAAGTCCAAACATAATGGTTTTCCAGAGGTGAGTCATAAGCTTTACAAAATAACAAGGAATATTATTATCTAATGAACAAATTTAGTGGAATTTCTTTTATTAGACTTATAAGATATACTAACACCAAGCAAATGATCGATCATATCAATCTTAATACCCCTAAAACAATATTATAGATTAGTACGAAATACAATAATCCCAATAATTGCATTTCTAGGTTCAAGAACCATTTCTCTCAACTGGCGTACAATGAAAAAAGAAATACTACTGGCTTTGTTCTCGTCCCAAGTACAAGAAAGGACAAAAGAGGAGATGAGGAAGGCCCTTCTTTGCCATGAAGGCACTGAAGTTACTAAGAGAGTGGGGCTCAATCATGGGGGCTATGGAAAGCCATATCTTCCCCCTGTCCCAGAAAGTGGCACTGCCCTGGTGGACCTAATTGGGCCTGACTCAAGCCGGTTCTTCACCATTTTAGGCATGCCCTATCAGTTTCTCCACAGTCCAGCCAGTGAATGGGCGGATCATGACGACTACCTGAACATGAAACGGGTTGTGGACAAGCTTCAGGTCGTCAATGAGGCTGCAGAGCGTGGTGTAAAACTTTGCCATGACTTTCTTAATGTTGTCAGGGATGAGGAGCGCTTTCAAGAAGTCCTTCAAGTAGTTGAAAATGACAGACTCCGCGTTCCTAATCAGCGCAAACGATCATCTGTTTCTGAACAGAAATCATGGTTTCTTGCTCTAGAGAAATAATACCTTGTGAATATATGATAAAACCCCTTAATGTACCGTGAGAGAATAAGAATGATTAACTTTTTTGTGTTAGTGATAACAGCTTTTAATTAAGACAGGCAAATGATTTGTGTTAATATCCCTTATGATGGTTGTGTAATCTCATGTATAGGCACGTATGCCGTATAAGCAAAATCGCTATTTTTCAAATTGCTGGTGCTCACTCGAATATGCATGAATCTTCAAAAAATTGCACGTTGGTATTTTTTGTCAATATGCAACACCAAAATTTTGAACAGCATTGTAGGACAAAGTTGGGGCAACTGTCACACCCTACTTCAGGGCGTACAACACCTTCGACATCCAGCGGGCCTGGTGCATCGCACCGGGCACTCGGAACCGAATCCCACCGGGGGGGGCACTCCGCCGAGGAAGATGATGGTGAGTTCCAAGAGCTCCAAATAATCATCCCGGGGGTGACCTTTCTGCAAGGCCTTCTTGCAGAACTCGATGATGGAGTCTGCATCCTCCTCGACGATTTGACGAGCGTTGGCATCACTCATGACGTGGTCATAATCTTCTTGGTTCACAAACTCCCATTGCGCCTTGAATCGCTTGAAGAGCTGAACCTCGGGTACCAACGACGGTCCAAGGACTTCCGTGAAAACCGCACTGACAAGAAGCTCCAGGACATGGTGACGACATGCCAGATAGAGGCGGCTTCTCCCAAGTTCCTGCTCGATCAGCACGCATGCACCTGTGTTCTTTCCCGTGTTTGAAGCCGTAGTGTCGAATGAGAGGGCACCAACTTTGTCATCCAATCCCCAGTCTCGCAGAGCTTCCACCACAGCTTTGGCACAGTTTGCACCAGTACCGGAACCGAGCTTGGCGACCTGGAGGAGCTGCACCTCGCCGCCACAAGAGACCAGGATCGGGAGTCGATCAACCTGTTCCTTGGACGTCAGATCCGCCATCAGCTTCCCATCCCAGTGAACAACGAGCGCAGCTTCTCGATGGAAGGGCTCCTTGAGCTGAGTGGCAACTTGTTGGCGTTGCGCCATCCTCTGGCGCCGTATGAACGACCGGTTGATGTTCAACTCATCAATGTTGTGGCCAAGGGACCGAGCCGTCTCACCGAGCACGTAAAGGGCGTCGCGGTCGGTCAGCTTCGTGCGGTCCAAGCTAGCTGCCAGTGCCAGTGAAATGATATTTGCCGGCCGACTGCGCTTGGGTGGGCTGCAACCTCCGACAGCGCAACGGGTGGGAGAGTCGCTGGGGGGTGAAGAGCTCGAGCTGGAAGAGGCCAATTCTGCTGTTTGAGAAGTAGTGGCCATTTCTTCAGTCGCACGGCGCCGACGGCGTTGTTCAGCCTCCCTCCGCTGCGCAACATTGCGCTCTGTGCGAGCCAGGACCACATCAGCTCCTCCCATGGTCCCCCTGCGGCCAGGTTCTCGTTGGGCGATCAGGAAAGCCTTGTCCTCCTCGATGTTCATCATGTTCATTGCGTCAGCGTGGGCGACATCGAAGATGTTGCAGAACATCTGCTGGAAGGAGGCTTCCCGTGCAATCTGGGCATCTGAGCGTCGATTCTTGTTCTTCTTGAGAAGCTTGTATTCGCCATACAACTTCTCTAGCTTCTCAGTGATGTGGTCTCGTCTCGTCGTTGGAATCCGCGCTTTCGTCCACAAGATAAGCACTTCATCAGCAACGGCCGTGACAGCCTCCCTCGTCGTCGTTGCCGCCTTCGTGCTCAGCTTGTGCAGAGTCAGGCCGAGGACGTCGCCGATGGACGGCAGCTTGCTCCCCGTGAGTGCAGAGACTGGCGTCACAAGGAAGTCTTTTGAACGTGTACTGGCCATTTCACCAAAATAACACCTGGGGAAGATACATTGGAAACGTTTAATACCAATTCTAAAGGCAAGCCAAAAAAAACACTAATCTGTCAACGGTGAGAGCAACACCACACACAATCCGACCCTCTCAGCAAGGCGTGTCAACGGCCCACATAGGGGCATAACTTCAACCTTTTTGAGCACAGGGTAAATATTATTTCTCAATGACATTTTAACCACAGTGTTTTTATGCATAACCTCACAGATTGAGACCCTGGGAGCAAGAGAAATATACGTTTGAAAATCCCCCCCCCCCTATGCTTGAGGACCACCCTACTGCGGGTGTTCGGTGAGGCTAATGAAGGTTTAATGACCAGAGCTAGTGGATCTGGCGAGGGATCGAGACGAGTGGAGGCAATACCGACATATCAGATGGGACCCTACCTGAAACCTCAGAAGGAACATAAGTCAAGTAAGTCATATTTTCTATGTGAATGGATTTTCTATTGGGGGTAGAAAAAAAAAAAATTTGGGCTTTTTGCAATAAACTGTGTCAGACTAAAAATGGGAACTTGTAAAGTAGTATAAATATAATTAAAACAACTAAAAATAAATTCATGAAGTATCATACAATACAAAAATTTAAGAAACAAGTCCTTAGTCATTATACAACAAAAAGATAGTTTCAGACAGAAAACACAAGAAATACAAAATCAGGTGGCAATTAAAAACAGATAGGCAAACTATTATAGTGGACTACATATATAGGATGTACATTAAACTACAGCTTCAGGCACAAAGTACTGTATTTTTCGGTGTATAAGATGCTTTTTTTTTTTTCCCCAAAAAGGGGTCTCAAAATCACCCTGCGTCCTATACCCTGCATCCTATATATTACCTTTATATGGGCTAGAAGAACTGATGAATTTTTACAAAAATTCATCATCTTAGTCCCTCCTGACTGTGTATTGGTTTGGCCAATTTTACACTAAGTTTCTACTCTTCCCAACCCACTGATAACAAGAAATACAGTACGTACTGCATAATGATTTACTTTTTTGTTTCATAACATATAGTATAGTCTCCCGTATACTTAATACTATTTTCTTATAATGAGTATGGGTGAAAGAAAATGTATCACCATACTTTTGATGGAGGGCTTTAACAAAAGTCAGCCTTGCTGGTAGAAAATTACGGACATTTTCTGACAACTAGGCAGTTGGTCATAATTTTTTTTCCTGAAAAAAGACCTTGAAAATAGGGGTGCGTCTTATACACCAAAAAATATGGTATGTACACCCGCCGCAAAATGACTTTGGACCATCTACCATTTTGGAGGAAAAGCACAAACATCATTATAAAAAACCAAATATATTTAAAAACTTAGTTACATCAATATGAAGTCATGGCTCCATTGTTCTTGAGGACTCCCTGGAGCCGTTTGGGCATGGAATCACTGAGCTTCCTGAAGTAGTCCAATGTCATCTCCATGCACCACACCTTTATCAGCTCCGTCTTGAGGTTCACGAGGTTAGGAGTCTTCTTCTCTGCCATGATCTTCTTCATGTAATGCCAACAGTTCTCGATGGGGTTGAGATCGGGGCTATTGCCAGGCCACTCTAACACATTAATCTTCCGCTCATTAAGCCACTTCGTCACCTTCTTGGCCTTGTGACAGGGGGCACTGTCATGCATAAAAATCTCACTGCCGTGAATGGCGAAGTGGTTCAACAAATGGTCGTTAAGAACGTCAATATAACGGTCACCATTCATCATCACATTCTTTGGAAGGAAGTACAGACCCCCATTTCCCTTCTCACCAGAAAAATACCCCCACACCATCACTGACTCAGGGTGTTTAACAGTCGGTACCGTGTAGGCCGGGTGGTACCGACTAGCAGATGACGGGCGTCGCACCTTGGCAGATCGAATCTGGAACACCTGGAACATGCTTTCATCTGAAAACATCACCTTCCTCCACTGTGCCAATGTCCAATGAAGGTATTTCTTTGCAAAGGCAACACGCTGCTTCTTCATGCGGTCGGTGATAAGTGGCTTCTTGGCGGCAGTACAGCTTGGTAACCCCAAGTCCTTCTGCAGCCAGTGCTGGATTGTTCGAACAGACATGGCTTCCAGCAGCTTGGGATGGTTCTTTTTCAATTGAGATGCTGTAAGTCAAGGGTTCTTCAACACTTCTCTCTTTATGAGGTTATCCGTGGCCTTAGACGTCTTCCTTCACCTTCCACCACCGAAATTGTGCTTTGGTACGACGTTGGGTGGTAGGCCTCTAGCCACCGCCAGCAGCTTCATGATCGTCGACTTCGCCCGACCAGTACGCTCGCATATCGTCTTTATCGGGACGTTTTCTTGCCTCCACGCAAGAATACGGGCCTTCTCCTCAACAGAACAATACTTCCCAGGCATGTCCACTGCACTTTAAGAAAAATAAAGAACACAAACGACTGCACACAAAAATCCAAGAATTCTGGACGCGGTACGGCAGAAACACAACACCCCCACGTCACCTCTATCTAAACACTGACGAGTTTTGCCTCTGCGGTAGCATAAAGGGATCGACTAACAACATGCCAGATACTTCCAGACAAAATATTTTACTCGGTAGCGTGAGAAATGCAAATCGATTTCAGACCGCTTTCTCAGTGGAATATCGTACGAAGGTCCGAAGTCATTTTGCAGCGGGTGTATACTGTATAAGATATGGAAATGTGAGCATGGAGGGAAATACAAATATAGAACCTGAAATATATTTTTGTTAACTAATAAAGCAATGATGTTTCAGAAAAAAGACAAATAGTAAAATTACATCAGTCAAAAGAAAATGAAAATCAAACGATTAAAACTGAACTTTAGTGAGAATAAAAAGGGTATTCTGTCTTGGATTAAGTTACTGCCTTTTTTATTAACCCAATATGGACAACTGTTACATATTTCTAACCTTTCATATACGCACATTTATAACTTAACCCTACAGAAAATTCTGTCCATATAGGGTTAATTTGTTCTCTATTCTTCCCTTTGTGACACAATATCTGAACTGTTTATAGATTTTTTTTTTTGCATTGGTGTGACTTTTGCATTATTCATTCTAAGAATTTAGAAACAAATTACCTTAACAATAGGTGGCTGCTTTCTGACTTGATTTTCATCAAGCTTTACAGTAACAATGTCCTCACATTGATGAGCTTCCCACCTGAAGATATAAACATGTTTTAATAAATTTGCTTTAGTCTGAACAAAGACATGTAGCCAGCCTTCATGTCTATAAGCTCTACATAGTCTATCTAATGAGAGTAAAACTAGTTTTAAATATAGTAATTATACCCAGTTGTTCATGCTAAGCCCTATCTATATATACAAAAAATATATATAAGCTTTTAAAGTTACTTAGTGAAGGTGTGTAAATAAAGAGAGAAATATATACAGCAAGGTCACAAAACTTCAAAACTACGATGGGGGAGGGGGTTTGGGGGAGAGGGAGAATGACCTCCACACAAAGGGGTAACCCTAACATGCCCTTGCCATAGGCGAGTTTGTGAAGAACAAGCCCCACCCATAGGGCAGGGAGCCAAAGGCTCTGCTTATATTATTTTACGAATTTGCATTAACTTTCAGGTATTAACAAATTTTATATGGAGTGCTTATGTAGCCAGGCTACCAAGCTATTTAACATAAGAGCTTATTACGTAGCCAGGCTACCCAGTCAAATAATAAACAATTTATGAAGCTGTATCATTCACATATACCTTGTTACACTCTTTGTATATCTGGTAAAAGTTGTTTAAAATTAATCAAATATATGGGAAAATTATTGAATGTTTGGTTAGGTCAACTGTACACCCATGATGATTGGTTAAGTTAAGCCATGATATTTTGTTAAAACTAACAAAAATATGACCTGGCTACATAAATTGTTTATTATTTGACTGGATAGCCTGGCTATGCAGGCTCTTACATTAAATAGGTAGGTAGCCAGGCTACGCAAGGGCTTACATTAAGTAGCCAAGTAGCCCAGCTACACAAGCTCTTATATTAAATAGCTGGGTAGCCCAGCTACACAAGCACTCTGAACAATTATTATATATTTGACCAGGTAGCCCAGCTATGCAAGCTCTTCCAATTTTATAACACCCTTTCTAGATCTATTAAAATAATAACAGAGATTATAAAACAATGAACTGAATTTGAAATATTTCATTTCAGGATAGGCCCTATATAGCTAAGTCCTCCTTCAGGACTTTAGTAGTATAACTTTATTCAGTACTGTAGTCATAGTAAAACACTAGGATAAATAATATTCTATTATGGTGAAATGACTGTTGTCACCATTCAGGCACGCATTAAATTTACATGAAGCATATACAGTGATCCCCTGACCTGCATGAGGGTTTTGTTCTTGAAAAAGCTTGCGCAGCATGAAATCACGCAGGTTGGAACTATCTCCCATAATATAAATGAGATTAGGGGGATAAAAGTTTAGAAAATCATGTATAAAGTAATTTTTAACTGAATAAAGGCTTTTAAATCATCGTACAATAAATGTACAGGGTGTCCCAGAATTAACTATCTATTTCAATGAAATCGGACAAATTTTTTAAAAACACACTTTTATTTATATTTATCATGTTTAATATGTATTAAAAATGTATAAATTTCTAAAAATTTTTCAGAATTTTATTTTCATAATTTTTTCATTATCTGGTCCAATGAAAGACCGTCTGAAGTCAGAATGGCAAAGAGACTCTCCAAAAGTTAACGTGTGGCTTGGAATGACCAAATCCAAAATTTATGGTGCTCCATCTTGTTGAAACACAACATTATCAAGAATGCCATCATCAAGAAGCTGTGGTTCGAGAAACTGCTGAAGCATATCAAGGTAGACGGTACCTGTTACAGTTGCTTCCGCAAAGAAGAATGGGCCATAAATTTTGGATTTGGTCATTCCAAGCCACACGTTAACTTTTGGAGAGTCTCTTTGCCATTCTATGACTTCAGACGGTCTTTCATTGGACCAGATAATGAAAAAATTATGAAAATAAAAATTAAAAAAATTTAGAAATTTATACATTTTTAACACATATTAAACATGATAAACATAAATAAAAGTGTGTTTTTAAAAAATTTGTCCGATTTCATTGAAATAGATAGTTAATTCTGGGACACCCTGTATAATAATACCTAATAATGCATGTAAAATAATATATTTAACAAGTATAAATAGTAAAAACTCGTAAAAACATTTAAAAAACATCACTACAAAAATAATGTAATAATCCAGAGGAGTGTGAGAAAGAAGACTCAATATAAACCAACCTGTTTATATCACCCCAACTTACTAACATATAAACACAGACTAGACAACTCCATAGACGACACCTGCCACCTGTGCCACGACACACCACAAACAATTGAACACATTATGACAGACTGTACCGCTCTAGCACAACAACGAACACAACACAACATCACTAGTGCGCTGAACCTCTGGTCCACTCCGAAGAGGGCGATCGGTTACCTGCATGCCGCCGGCTTGCTCAATCAGGGTGGGCTGATCGGCTAAACAACAACAACAACCTGTCATACAAGAGACAAACTACTGGGCATGTTGCTGCAAATACTAAAGTACCCTATCGTATGCGTAAGTATCATATCATATATATATATCATATCATATATATATCATACGCATAAGTATCATATGTATCATACTGTATACTGTACATGAAAAAGTGTTGTCATATTTTAGTATTTACCACAATTTTTAAAATTTGTGCCGATCTATCTTTGACTACAGATCGAAAAAAGAATAGTGAAGTGTCCTCATGACCTCATCCTATCTCTGAATTCATGCAGGTTGGGGTGGATCACTGCACTGAGTGGTTATTTCTGAATAATCAGAAATTTCCAAGATTCTCACAAATTTTTTATGATATAATGAAGAGAGGTGTGAAAAAATCACAAATTAGGAAAAGAAGTTCATGATGTTGGGATAATTTGTGATTTGCTGTAAAATTTAATTAGACCAGAGTGCCTAGGGTCACAAATTAGCAGGGGTTTAGTGCAATATAACGTACCAATCTTGAAGAATTTGAGGAGAAAAACCAAGAAAATTAAGGTGTAATATATATAATAAGGTAGAGTACATATTTTTGGGGATAGTTAGCCATGAAAAGTCACATATCTTACGAGTCTTATCTATAATTATTTGATCATGCATTTGGGAATTGTGTATTAACAGGTCACGTATTTGCTGGAATTTACTGTAACAGATGCGCAGTAACTATAAAATAATAAATATGTATTTCATATTTATTTATTTATTATAATTGAATGAGCCTGGCAAAATTTAGCATCTGGTAAGTGGTAGTTGAAAGGAACACAGGGAAACATGTGCTGTCTTAAGAGAGCACACAATAAGGTTCATTTTGG
This sequence comes from Bathynomus jamesi, assembly GCA_023014485.1. Classification (NCBI taxonomy): domain Eukaryota; kingdom Metazoa; phylum Arthropoda; class Malacostraca; order Isopoda; family Cirolanidae; genus Bathynomus; species Bathynomus jamesi. The sequence continues at coordinate 672,293 of JAJOZX010002267.1, read as the reverse complement.
AGTGCTAAAGTCAATGTATGTACACCTTTCTATAATGTTACGGCTTGCGTGCTGTTTTGAAGGAATTATAGTGAATATGAAATAATTATAAAATTGTTTTTAAATATAGCCATTTTGAAAATAATTACAGTCAGCCCTCAATCTAATGGACTATGGGGGAAGGGTAGTTAATTAGACCCGAAAGTCCATTAAATAGAGGACAAAAAGCGCATAGTAAATATATCAAACTTCAGAGCAAATTCCTTAAGCTTGTCTTTGCTTTGTTTTATATGTCAGACACTGTTTTGCTATGCTGAACTCTTCCATGATCTTAGCAGTTGATACACCGACCCCTATTTTCTCAACAACTTTTAATTTATCCACAATACTGTACTTAAGATATTACATTTCCTTTTCACTGCACTTGTAAATTTAGAGGCCATTATTATCAGTTAACACAAATGCGAGGGCACAAAAATTTTGAGGAAGAATTCACAAGAGCTCCTGATTGTTTAGCTGCCACCTATCAACTGCTGACCTGGCTGAAAAAACACATGGTGGCACTGTCTAAGTCCTTTAGATGTAGTATCCATTAGATTGAGGGTTCACTGTACAGTGTACATGTATTATTTAAAAATATACCATCATGAATTTTAACAAAAATCTGCTAGTTTTAATGTTTTTAACCCTTAAATTTCTCAAGACACTGTATGTACGTATGCCTTCCTGTAATATTTTGCATGCAGCCAGAAATCTGCATTCAATTCAAGCTCATAGAGCAAGATTTTTAACAATTTTCACCCATATTAATACATATGGGATGAATGTACCTATATTTTGTGGTTAGCAATGTCATGAATATGATGCAAAATAATAATAATGAACACAATGAAAATTTATTAATATTACCAGGATACTAATTATAAATTAAAGAAAATTAATAATTTTGAAAAATATAATTTGAATATTTGTAATATATGTGTTGCTGCACGTTTGTAACATACATAGCAGAGTTGTTTTTTTTAACTAAAGGAAGGCATGCTTGTATTTATGGAGAATATGCCACTGGTGGAATCTTTGTCAGACATACATACTGTTTTCAGTTTTCATTCAAACTTGATTTTGCCATTAACTATATTTCTCTACTCTTATAATAACTGAAAATAACTAAACTTTAAACTTTAATAAGGATAAAAAAAATTCTGGAGTACTCTGGATTAATTTTAAGTCAAAGCACAGACTATGAATGAGGGCATTTAAAGGCAAAATTTCCAAAGTCTGCCACTTTCTCTGTGGGTGACATTAGAGCTACCCAATTTTTTTCATGCCATACTATAATATAAAAAGAGTTAAAAAAAGATTAGCCTGAAAACACATTTCTCTACTGTGTGAAGGTGGAAGTGGCCCTGAGTCACCTGAGCTTAAGCACTGACAGGGTGAGTGACCAGCCCAACCCAACCCATGAGCCAGTAGCAAGGAGCAAACCTAGAGTCTGACACCAATATCACTGAGCTACTGAAAAAACAAACCTTCAAAAACCCTTCTTTGTGCACTGCACTGTTGTTAAATACTTACATTACTTTTTGAAGATATTCTTCTGCAGTTGCAGGTGCAACTAAAGGATCAAATTTCTCAAAATGAAAATTTCCAACTGGAAGTGCTTGAGGAAGAAGGTTCTCTCCATTGTCACCACTGTCACTTGACATTTTATATTATTAGGAAATTGGATTGGGAAAACAAAAAAAAATTTGGTCTGTTAAAAATACTAAAATTCTGAAAGCTGTTGGGTAAAAAATAATGGAATTATCAATGGCCAATTCAAGTAGGGTTACTTTAAAGAGGCTTCATGCTCAATCAAGAAATACTGTTGATTCAGTAACCTATGAAAAGTAGAAGCCCATACTTTTATCCCTTCAGCAACAAAGTTATTGAATGGTTAAAAATTCAATATTGTTTCACTAATCTGCACTGCTATGAGTAGGTTAAAAATTCTTTTTTAAGTTATAAATTAATTGGTCTATAGATATTTTGGTACAAGAACCAAGTTGGCCCATAAATGATAATGATGGTTACTTTTGCTGAGAAAAGCAAGGCAAAAGTAGTGCAAATGCCCAGTTAGCCGCCTTTTCCTAGCTATTAGGTGTACAAGAGTTTGCAAGCGATATTTAACTTCAGTTCAATTTAAAGATTGTGAAGAATTAAACAGAATGCACTGGAATCACATGTTGCTCAAAGTAATTTTATTTAAAATAACCTAAAATGTATCAAATAATGCAAAAAACTTCCCTTTACCAAATTTATCTGAGGACCATATTAAATCTTACTATTGAATATTGCGGGTAATTTATGATTAATTTTAAGAAAAATATGAAGACCTAAAATTATATTAAAATGTGATTTAATTAAATACTAATTAAATCAATTTAATACTAATTCAAAGGGATCAAATAATGCAGAAAACCTTCTTGGTCCATATCAATGCCAATTGATGATTAAAAGTAGTTTAGCTTAATTTCTAACATACTAATTACTTATCAATCAGCATTTTAATATCCTATCATGGTATGGCATACTTTGCTTTCCCTGATTGCTCCTATTAAAAAATGTAAAAGAGCTGAAATTATTAGAGATCCTCTAAGGCACTGTTTCTCAAATGTTTTGGGCTGCCTTCCCCTAAGATACTGACTTACTATTCACATACTCCTCCCTATTTTTAGTGTCAATAAATGTGCACCACAATATTATACACAACTTATACAAGTCTAATCAATATCATAAATAAAGAACTAAAAATAGTTAATACATTTAATTCTGGTTTTAAAGACAGAGTAGTATTAATTACTTCATCCATGATATGGCAATTATTTTTGTAGCAATGTAACATCTCCAAAGCAGATTAGTAGGTTTCAAAATAGGCATGTCTGTGATAACCTTTGCATACTTAAATTTATGAATTTAGCCACTCACATGGTCATTGTTTTCTGGCCTGTCATCTCAACCTTGTTGTACTCCCACAACCCCATGATTTTAAAAAATTCTGCTTATTTTACCCTAACAATGGCTTCCAAGAAAAGCTCAAGTGATAGTGATACTTGTAATAGTGTGAAGAGGCAGCATGTTGCTCTTAATATTATGCCAAAACCTGAAATATTAAAAAAAACTAGACAAAGGTGTAGTGTGTGTAAACTTACAGAACAGTATGGGGTTAGAAACGCAACCATTTATGATATCAAGAGGCAACATAAGATCTTCAACTTCTGTGCTGACAGTGAAACTAACACAAGCATGGCTAAGTGTAAATCTTTGCATGGAACAAAGTTAGCTGAGCTTGGCAAAGTGGTGTATGAATGGTTCAAGCAACACAAAAGTGAAGGGGTGCTTATTTGTTACATAAACAAATCAATAAAGGAAAACCCAAACGAGTTGAAGCAAATGACTCTTCAGCAGCTACTCAAGAGGGCTGCTAAGCATTCTGATTATGCAACCAACTCAGAGCTGTGTCAATTCTCCATGCATATCAACACCAATGCAGCTCCTACAATGGATGAATTGAAAGACCTGCCTCCTGCCTCTGCAGTTCCCTCAACCTCAGCTAATGAATAATGGTCATGTAGCAGTGACACGCACTTACATATAACCTTTTACAATTTAATGAAACACTCCTTACCACTATTTTTTTATATTTTATTTATGTATCCTTAAATTTATTTGTGTATCTTTATATTTATTACATACAATTACCATTTAAAAACTATTTTTTTGGGGCAAAACACAATTTGGATTCCATACCACTCAAAAATCTGTAATTTTCAGAAATCCAAACACTGCTTGGTGTCAAAGTGTTTGGATTTTGGGGTTTTGACTGTATTACACGTGGAATTTTGCCATTCATTGAAACTAGGAGCCTTGATATTTATTTTCTGCTACTGTAAAGTTTTGTGGAGATCAGATTACACTAGGTTAGGTGGTCATTTTAGATTGGTTAGTTATTTAGTAGAAAGTACATTCAGATAGGAGCATTTCACAGGCCTCCAAACCAAACACACAAAGTTGATAATAGTATAGTTTACAAAAAAATAAAAAGGATGCAGTGCCAGAATATTAATTATGAGAGATTTCAACCTGCCTCATATAAATAAACTTTTTAGAAAGAATTAATAATAATAGGTAATAATAATAAGGCAACTGCATTGAATGCTGCAATGATAGCTTTCTAATGCAATTTGTAGATAAATCAACCAATTATGATATTATTAGGGAACTTGCAGTAGAAGTCATTAGGGAAGAGAGATCATTTTATCATACATTTTAAGACAGAATTAAATAGGGATCTAGCTAACAATGATCATCTAGTTCCTTGCTTCTTCAGGGGTGACTATGGTAAATTTAGGGAGCTGTTTGGTTCAGTAATGTAGGAAAATGAATTTGCCAATAAAAATACTATCAAGCTATGATCTAGATTCAAAGAAATTTTAGAGGATATACAACAGAGATGTATTCCTTTCAGAATATTAAGACTAACAAGATTAGGAAAACCTTTGTGATGGAATAACAAAATAGCTAAAATGATTAAAAATAAGAAAAGAGCATTCACAGAGTTTAAAAGAAGTAATAGCCTTGTGGACTTAGATAATTTACAGGGTCTTTCAAAAAGAGTTATATGATTTCAACGTTCTGTCATTTCATTGCTTATAACGCTGTACCCTTCTCTTTTTCAGGTTATGGTGGTGGACCAGTTAGGGTGCATCAAACGCCCTTAGGTTCTTGGATTTTAATGTCTATTCTCTCAAATGTTACACTTGTTGCTAGAAGTGTGTATGCCAAAACTTAATTAAATCGGAGGTGGTCCTGGGTGGCCACCGGTCACTTTTATATTTTCGCGGCAATTTTCGGGGGCGCACTATGTAAAAATATCTATTTTTTTTATTTACCAACCAGTTGACTACTTACATTGTTTCTTTTAATATAGAGTTGCTAAGGGGTGATTTACATAACATTTGAGAGAATAGACATTAAAATCCAAGAACCTAAGGGCGTTTGATGCACCCTAAAGGGGTGATTTACATAAAACATGTACCATAAACGAAACTTCACTTATAGTCTAATAATATCCTTTATTGTCTTCAGAAACAATGGAAGCTGTAACAATGGAAGCTAAGAAGACCAGATTAGCAAGTGCCATTTTTGGTCTTGGCAATGCTCTTACAGAAGGAGATGGTACATTGACAGGAGTCCGCCTCCCAACTTGCCGGCAGGTTCTTCGATGCGTGATGTGGCACATCCAGAAAGAAATATGTGAAGGCAAACAAACACAGCCACTCAAATGGAAATCTGCCAGCATAGTCCTTATCCAGCTGAAAACATTCTACACTAAAGCAAATATTCCTATGCTTTCAGACCATCAATGCTGCAAACTAATACTTGACCTTCTTAATGACAATAACAAATTGCGTCAAATACCTGTTTCTCGCAGAGAATCTCCAAACACTTTGGCTAAGTTGCAATCCATGAATGAACATCTTGATAAGACCTTTGGTGTATGGACAAAAGATGCAATGACAAACATTAAGAATGAGGAAGATAGAGCATTTTTAGAGTCAATGAAATCTGACAGAGTAGCCTCATTTGGTAGTGTTGACAAGAAGAAAGCTGATAAAGATCGTAGAAAAGAAAAACGCATCTTAGCGGAAGCTTCAAGACGAGAACGTCATGAATCATCCAGTGTACAAGAGATGAAAAGTTCTGTATGCTCTGATGATAGTGCCTCTGCAGATAGCTTGGAAGAAACTGAAGAGGAGGCGATTCCAGAGCTTCAAAGGAAGCGTAGTCACCACAGATCAACATATGCAGGTACGTCTGCCTTTATTCCTCATGATATTCTGAAAAGGCCTTCAGTCGTGTCTGTTGCTACTCGACTAAACATAACTCCTGTTCAACAGGCTGTGCTCACCGAAGCTGTAATTCAAGAGGCAGGAGGTGATCCACGTCGTGTGGCCAAGTCGTATTCAACTGCTGATAAGGCTCGACGATCAATAACAAGTGCTATCGCCAAAGATATTCGAGAAAATTGGATCGCCCCAACAGCTGCAACACTTCACTGGGATGGCAAGCAGATGCATACGCTCACAAACAAGAATGGCAAGGAAGAAAGATTGCCAGTGTTGGTTGGGAATGCCACTGATGTAAAGCTACTGGGAGTGGCTAGATATCCTCGTGGAAGTGATATGTCATCAGGTGACATCATTGCCGAGCACACTTACACGTTTCTACATTCATGGAAGTGCAAACAGTCAGTTGTCAACTTATGTTTTGACACAACAGCATCAAACACTGGACACGTTACAGCTGCCTGTGTTACCATTCAATCAAAACTGGACCGTGCTCTTCTGTGGTGTGCATGTCGCCATCATGTTGGAGAGGTAATCCTGGATCATGTGTTTGACGCTCTCAAAATTGAGACATCAAAGTCTCCAGAAGCATCTTTGTTCCAAAGATTCCAGAAGAATTGGGAACGCATATCGCATGCAAAGGATGAAAGTTTAACCAAAATTGACATTTCAATGTACAATGATGATGCACAACAACTGCTTTTATCCTGCAAAAACAAGGTTTTAAGCACAATCGCACAAGCGCTTCATACTGTAGGGAAGACTACAAGGAAATGGCACAACTCTGCCAGGTAGTCCTCGATGATGATGTCACAAAACAAGGAACACTCCACAGACCTGGGGCCATGCATAAAGCAAGGTGGATGTCAAAGATTCTTTATTCCATCAAAATATGCCTACTTGAAGAGCAAATTTCTGTACTACCTCGAGGAACTGTAACAACACAACATCAACAGGAAAAACTGAAGGAGTTTGTTGTTTTTGTTGTTTATATTTATTGTGATTGGTGGCTCATATGTCAGTCTGCTTCAAATGCCCCATGGTTTGATTTGTGCTTATACAAGACTCTGCTCAACTATAAAGCTGTCAACTCAATCATTTCAGTCAGCGCTGTGAAAGCCTTTGATAGACATTTGTGGTATTTAACCCCAGAACTGGTTGTTTTGGCACTGTTCAGCAATGCAGTACCTCAAAAGGAGCGTCGTGCCCTTGCAGATGTGTTACTGGCCATACAACCAGATGAAATGCCAAGCACTCCAAAACACCACTACGGTTCTGGATATGGCAAACCGTCATTTCCAAAAATTACAGAATTGACAACCCTGGCTGATCTTGTGAACGAGGACTCGTGGTTTACAGTGAACCTTCTTCACCTGGATATGACCTTCCTAACAGAGGATGTTGACAATTGGCAGAACAATGACCACTTCAAGGCAGCCAAGTCCATTGTGGATGGGTTAAATGTTGTGAATGACCCTGCGGAGAGAGCAGTAAAGCTCACAACTGATTTTGTCTCAGCTGCAAGAGGAGAAGACCACTTCCAAAATCTTCTTCAAGTGGTTGAATGTGACCGCAAAGCGAGGCCAAATTTGCGGAAACGAGCAAAGTTGGAGTAGTGACATTGGCGTTGTGTTTTATATATTTTCAACTTTCAATCAATGTAAGTATAGTAATACCGAATATTTGTATATTAGTATTATAAGTAATACCGAATATTTGCCAAATATTCGGTGCATCACTACTAAATATATAAAAGTGGCCGGTGGCCACCCAGGACCACCTCCGATTTGATTTATGTTTTGCATACATACTTCTACCAACAAGTGTAACATTTGAGGGAATAGACATTAAAATCCAACAACTTTTTGAAAATCATGGGGCGTTTAATGCACCCTAGACTGGTGGTGTTGTGACATGTATAATATATCGTCAGTAGGACTCTCAGTCAATCATGGTGTTCAGTAAGGACCAGAAAGTAAATTTGTAAGTTTATGATTTGAGACTAAATCATATGTGGAAGTGTGCTGGCAGTTCTGTCATGATAATCTCCACATGTGCAATGGACCCTCAAATTGTGACATTAAGTGATTTGTGGAGCAGTTTAAAACAAAGGGAAGTTTGGAAAACCATAGTAAAGGCAATAGTGGTTGCCCACCAAGTGTCACAAAGAGCCAAGTCAACATTGATCTTGTCAGAGATTCAGTTATCAATAGCCTCAAGAAATCTCATCAGCGCTGCTCCCAAGAACTGGCTATCTCACCTTCATCTATGTGGCACATTCTGAAAAAAGAACTCAAGCTCTACCCTTATATCATATCTACAAGGCATAAACTTACTGTGAATGACATGACAAGTCGAGTAACAATGTGCAACTGGCTCAGTGATAGGATGGAAAGGTACCCAAACTGGATCAACAGTGTGTGGTTCAGTGATGAAGCTCACTTCCACTTGAATGGGGCCATAAACAACCATAACAATATCTTCTGGGGTCAAGAAGCACCTGAGGAAGTGTCTGAGAGGTCGCTCAAGGGCCCCAAGGTGACATGTTTCTGCACATTGAATGCTAGATGCAGGATGCTTGGACCTTATTGGTTTGAAGACACAAATGGCAAAACACAGACTGTGAATGGGGAACATTACCCACGCTGTCTTACAGAGATTTCATGCTGACCTCGCTCAACTTTTGACACTGAATCAACTCAGAATGGCATGGTTCATGCAGGATGGTGCCCCTCCGCACACAGCTGGAGAAACTATCAATCTGCTTCACCAGTTGTTCAGAAACTGGCTGATCAGTCTGGGCACAGCACACGAGTGGGTGCCGCATAGCCCTGATCTCAATCCCCTTCACTTTTATTTTTGGGGAGCTGCCAAGGGCACAGTCTACGCTAATAAACTCCCAACACTTGCTCTTGTAAAGCAGGTGGTGGCAGATTTTTGCCAGGCAATCACCCCAACCACATGCAGAACAGTTGCACAGAACTTTGGCATCTGCATCAAGGCCTGTTTGAACAGGGGCAGGACACATTAAAAATGTGAATTACAAAATGTTTGCTTAAATGATTTTAAAAATGTCAATGTGAGCTTTGAGTGAATGTATAGATCAGCATTCTGTGATTAGTAGTTTTTTGGTAATAAAAGGTTCAAATCATATAACTCTTTTTAAAACACCTTGTACAGATGACTTCCTTACTCTTGTAACTAACATTCCTCTTAATAACACCTAACATTTTATTTGCTTTATTTCTAGCATCTCAGTAAATCTGAGAAAATTTTAGATCACTACTAACTACAACACCAAGATCTTTTTCCTGTCTAATATCCTTTAACCAGTTCCCTTGCATCTCAAATATCCTTTAACCAGTTCCCTTGCATCTCAAATATCCTTTAACCAGTTCCCTTGCATCTCATAACTAAAGTTTTCATTATTTCTACTAAAATAGATGACTTTGCATTTTTGAACATTGAATTCCATCTGCCATTTCCTAGCTCAAGCAACTAATCTATCAATATCTCTCTGCAGTTTATAAGAATTTTCTATATTTATAACTGGGGCAACTACTTTTGTATCATCTGCAAATTTGAAGAAATTACTACCTACTCCCTTCTCTAAATCATTTAGATATAAAATAAAGAGTAATGGACCCAAAACTGACCCTGTGGTACCCCCCTTTTCACTTTCTGCCACCCAGATTCATGACCATTCAGAATTACTCTCTGTTAGAACTCTGTCTTCCAACCATTTCTCTACCCAATTAATAACTAACTCTGATATTCCATGAGCTTTTAATTTATATAAAAGTCTCCTATGTGGAACCTTGTCAAATGCTTTACTAAAATCCAAATAAATAACATCTACATCATTTCCATTATCTACCTGATCAGTTACAAACTCTATAAAGTCTAAGATTAGACAAACAAGACCATCTGGTACTTTCCTGCTATCCTGGACCCCAGACTTTTTGACACTTGTTAAGTAACTAACCAAACCTAACCTAATCCTGGACCCAGACTTTTGCCACTTGCCAGATTCAGATGCAAGTGCAGAAATGATCACATGATGAAGCTTCATTTCAGCAGTGAGATTCATTGCGTGATCGTTCTTGCACTCAGTCAGAAATCCTCATTCTTGTAGGAAACTGACTGCTTCTTCCTCAGTTACTGGTAAATTCAACAATCCTCGTTCTTGTAGGAAACTGACTGCTTCTTCCTTGGTTACTGGTAAATTCAACAAGTTCATTTTCTCAATTAAGGAGAATATTCCTGAATTAGGTAAGGTTAGGTTCTGTTAGGGCTTGGGTTAGGGTTAGGAAGTAACTGCTAGGAATCCTACATCAAAAATTGCCTTAAAAGAAGCCATTAAAGCATGGCAAAAAGTCTGGGGTCTGGGATAACAGGAAAGTACTGTACCAACCATCCTGATCTAAATCCATGATGTGAACTTTAAATACAATTAAAATTCTCAAAATGATCTTGAATATTGAATATTGAATATTATTCTTTATAATTCTTTCTAGTATCTTTCCTACCAACGATGTTAAACTAACAAGCCTATAATTTCCTACCTCCTCCTCACTACCTTTTTTGTAAATGGATACGGAGGGTTCCAGCACAGGTGAAGCAAAAATTTTCATTTTGACACCCGACCATCTCAGATCTTGCTTATTTTTGGTGTATAAGGTAAGTTTGTGCAAGAAAGCCAGCTGTGAAAGTTTCAGCTTTCTACGACCATTACTTCACGAGTTATGAAGGTCAGAAAAATCAAGGTTAAGGTCAAAATAGCTCAAGGTCGGCATCTTTGGATGCACCTCACACATTCACTAATTATCGTAACCATATGAAACTATATGTTTTTGGACTCAGAATGAGCTGTAGAATCCAAAAACGCAACGAAATCAGCAATAGGAGAACAAATAAAAATGTTCACCCTTTTTCAAGGAACGAATTGACCTTTTGACCTTGAAGTTCACACATTTTGGGGAAACATTTCTTTACACAAAATGAAGTTCCATCATTGCACTTTTTATAAACAATAAAAATGTATCTTATTCACCAACTATACTGTCTTAAAGAATTTTTCAAATTGGCTATTTTTCAAATTTCTGGCAAAATCGCCATATGTACCGTATATGCATATATGTACTGTTAAAATCTAGAGATATTCATTATTTAAACTACTTAAGCAAAAATAAATATTATTAGAAACGTGATACAAAATCACTTAGATATAAGCTAGGTACCATAGGTATAACTATGATATAGATCTCTATTTTATTGTGGTCTCCTCCACCCCTACAACCACACCTTTCCACCCTTAGAAATATTTTACTTTTTTTTATAATTACTTTTATTAATAATACATTAATACAAACATATATATATAGGAGTATCATATAAAATAGGAGTAAAAAAGGAGTATCATATTATGTAGACCTGTATTCTATAGATACATATTAAACTAGAGCTCTGTACACTTTCGACTCAAGAACAGGAAACTGTGGCAAACAGGTCTGCATGATTACCCTCAGCTGTTAGCATCTCATGATCATCAAAGGCATACTGAATTATTCTTGAACCTGCTGTCAATGATGGAGCAGTCATTGTCTGGATAATATCAGATGATAACATCCAACATGAGTCAGGACGAGAAGGGAAACTATGTTTAGAACGTCTTCCATGTGGAGACATAAAATTGACCTTATAATCACTAAATTCTTCTGATACTTCAACCACTAATCCAAACCAAATTTTATTATCATAGTTACAAGCTACATATACCCCAACTTGTATATCTTCAGTTGAAATGTGCTTTTGCTCATGTAAATTATCTTTAAACGATGGATGCACAACTGTCATAATTTTTGTAGGACCTGAGGAAATCTCACCAACCTCCAACTGGGTATGACTAATAGGCACAAATCTATGAAATCTACGAGTACCTGGGATGGTTACAGAATTTTTATATCTATTTTCCAGGAATTCAGTTGTCTGCTGGACATTTTGTTTCGATAAGAATACAAATTTTGTGCTGGTATCTTTCTCATCCAGAAATTTCATCATGTCAAGTGGTGTCAGAATTTGGTCTTTAAATGTACGTTGAAGACTGGCACGAGCCGTCATTCTTTTTGCTGTGCCTCCGACTCCATCACAAGCACTTTTGCCATGTGAAGTTGCAAAAAAGTGCCATTCAGCATCCAGTCCAAAGTCCTCTTTGTGGTGACACAAATTGGTGAAGTTATATTTATTCTTATACTGCCCTCCGCAACCATCAGTAAAGTAATGAATCTTCCGCAGGCCTGAGCTCTCTTCTTTTATCATGGGGATCAGTTGCTTTAAGAACGCAAAGACAAGGTTTGTACTATGTTTCATGTCATCAGAAATGAAACAATAACTTTTAACTTTAATTTCAACATCATTTTCATTTACTTTATAGTAGAACACAAATGGATGAACTGTTGCCTGACTATTTTCCCAATGGTAACCTTGTGCAGCATCTTGTACAATAAATGAGTAGTTTTCAGAGAAGTCTCCTAGGAGAATACCTTCAGTGACCATCAGATTAGCTTTCAGTTTTTTTAGGAAACTTGCTTGTGCATCAGCCACATAAGTGTGTCTTGTTAGTGCACAAATTCTAGTTGCCAAAGACTTAATGAAGTTTTCAAGGGATTCACCGATGTTAATAAGGGTTGTCCGATCCGTGGAAGTCCACTGCTTGTATGTAATTATGGTGCCGACTGCATCCTGAACAGATTCCAATCCTTCAAGGAATGCAATAACACCTTCTCCTGGACACAATGCACATTTTTGTAGCATACACTCTTCCTTTTCACTGTCACAAACTGCATAGAGAATGAGGTCTTTATATGATAGTTGTTTTTCCCCCAAAGCTGATAGCTGAAGTTTGGGATTTTGGTGGTAGGTACAGACACACACAGTGTGTGTTCCTCCAGCTCCTGCCAAGACACACCACTTGGGTCTCAATGCAGCAAATGATGAGAAACCTATTTTTGGATTAGTGTCATTTGCCTTGAAAACAGCGAAAATCTCACGTAAATTACCAAGCACCAATCGTTTCTGCTGTAGTTGCTTCTCTCCTTCATGATTCCTAATTGATAGACAATCCTTCTTGCCTGGACATATTCTGCTTATTTCATCTGATTCATAGAAAGTGCACACTGCTTCCTTCTCTTTCTTTGTTATAACCCGACCTTTGCTAATATGTGGAACTTCTGGTAATATGCCATGTTCTTTCTTTATTTTGCGGCTGGTTGAAACCATTCTTGTAGATGCATTGAAGAAAGATGCTGTTCTGTGAATGGTGTATGGTGAGAGTGTTAGTATTTGAATCTTCCTCTTGTAGTCAGTCGTCTCACTGAAGGCATTCTTGAGTGCTTGCATCACTCCTGCATGCCTGCGAAAATGATATACATGTTTGAGTAAATTTATATGCAAACATATGATCTATATATAGGCTTAGTATACTTTAATGAAGGTACTACAGATATATATACAGTACTCACAAATTATTGTCATCCATTTTAGATTGCTTTTCTTCACTTTCTTGTGTAAAACTTGTGTCATATGAAGTTTCTAGCTTTCTCTTCAGGGATGTTGATGCCATTTCAAATTTTGTTTCAGCCTTTGAAGATCTCCCTTTTCGTGACAGACCCTCTGAAAAACAAATAAAATAAATTGTTATAACTTTTTTTAATCAACTGTAGGCCTATAGATGTACATGTACATTACATATGAATTTGGTAAATACCGTATATATAATCATAACTGTATTGATCTTCATTATATAAATTGATATGCATACATCTGAATTTGTCAAATATATAAAGGTTGTAATGTTCATACATGTAGTTATATATATTGATGTTTTGTTGCTATAATATCTACATAAATTAACACTTTAAAAATACTTAAACTTACTTGTCTTCACTGGTGTCACATTCAGCATTGGAAGAATTGTGTCTAAATCTCCTTGGAAATCTTCAAACATTATTTCAGTAGTACACCCATAGGCAGAGGAACGTTTTTCTGTGGCAGTGGCATCAGTGTCTGAGTTCGAATCTGAGACAATATCAGAGACTTTTTTGTCTTCAGCTTTGATTTTATTGATATCATTAACACAATTTTTACAAATGTAATCTCCATATATTAATCCGTGAATTCCTTGCAGTGTATTACGGACTGGCACAAGTGCTTTTTCGATCTTCTTCTTATGTTTTCTAAGAGGATCAGCACAAACTTTTCTACCCATCTTGTTTATCTGTAAGAAAGGCATAAAATAAGTAATTAATTTATGTTCACAAAATATATTATTTAACAGTACAGTACATATATGCATATACATATGGCATTTTGCCAGAAATTTGAAAAATAGCCAATTTGAAAAATTCTTTAAGACAGTATAGATGGGTCATTCTCTGTCAGATCAACCAAAAAAAATTGAAATTAACACCCTCATCTCTCATATTTTGCTGAAATTTGGTTTATAGGGAGTTTGTGAGCCCTGAATCCATTTCTGAAATTATAAGGTCAATCCGACCAACGGTTCAAGAGATATGACCTCGGGCAATTTGAGGTCACTCGCGAGGTTACTAACATTTGGCGAGCCATAACTTGGGTAATAATTGTCATAATTATATAAAAGTATATATATTTAGAATCAGAAAACGACAAGGAATCCAAATATGCAAGTTTTAGAACTCTAGGTTGAAAAATAAAAAAGTTACACTGTAACCAAAATTTGAGGTCACGATTTGACCTCTGGGGTATCAAATGAGAATTTTTTTTTTAAATGTAAAAAATGAAGGCATAGGCATTGGCTATTAGAATCAGCAAAAAAAGTTTGTTTGTTAGTATTTTTCATGTAACTAACATATAAGTGAACACCATATTCATAAGTTGTGCGTCAATTCTACCTATTTTTTCACACTTAAGCTCATAATTTGACCTATAGAAATTAAAATTACATTTTTTATAGATATAAAAAACAAAGTCAGAGTTCTTGACTAATAGAAACAATCATAAAAAGTTTGTTTATGTTGGTACTTTTCATGTAACTAACTTATAAGTGAACACCATATTTATAAATTGCTTGTCATTTCAAGGAATTTTTATATCTTAGCTATCAATTTGACCTCAAGCTCCAAGAATTTAATAAAAATTGTATTTCACTGCTAATCTACACTGGCAATAATAGTTATAATAGTGAAAGGGGAAGACTAAGCTCACATGTAGCCTAAACAAACCTGTTGAAACATGTTGCTACTTGTCTAAGTGCAGAATCAACACAGATAGTTGCAAAATTCCTTGTCTACAGGTTAGTACAGTTCCAGCCAGCACTGTGGGTAGCTGGTGGGTATGGTGTTTTAATGAGCCTCAGAGACTATCAAGGCCTAAAATATTAAGTGTGTATAGCTATATATTTTCTAAAAAATATATATTACCTAATTGTAAATCCTATATCTTTACAGATCAAAATACAATGGTTCGCACTTGAAATACTGCCAGGACCCTATTCAAAAACACAAGAAACGCATAACAATCAATCTTAGAAAAGTGACTGATGTACTTGTTGAAAAATGTGCTGGAAGAGTGAAAAAAGACTCATTGTTGTGTGGAACTGCTGGACACTGATAATGAAAAACCCCACTATACTTAGTACCACTGAAAACAACGAGTCTGAGCAGGATTCAAATGAATCATCTACTATCAGTGGCTTGAGTAACATCTCTTCAATTCAAGATCTGGACAATGACAGTGATTGCTTGATAAAGGAAAATCCTTCAACTTCAGTTGAACCAGTTCTAGCATTTCTGGACCAAACACCAGTTAAAAAAAAGTAAGTAATAAATTAATATAACAACTTATACTTTACTACAAGGTCTGTTTGATCTACTATATAGCCAATTATATAGCATTTAAGGTACTATAATTAATATTTAATTACTAATATTCAGGTGTGTGAAACCTTTTTTTCTGTTCTTTTCAGAAGGGCTGTCATTAAGCCAGAAAAAGCGCAAGGCTCGTGGTAAGCTATCATCTGCTCAGAAACACCTGAAGGAGAGGCTAGAACTCAGTTATGGTGTTCAAATTACCGAGGAGGTAAGTGATACTTCAAAACCTGAAACTAAATCTGAAAAACATCTAGACAAATTAATGAATGAATTGAAACAGTCATTCCTAGAGCAAATGTCACCATCACAAACTACAAATATTGACACACTCACCATACACAATTGAAAAAACAGCTAGTTTCTTTCAAACTACAACATACATGGTGAAAAGAAGCCGTTCACTTAAATCAGAACATGGAATCCTTCCGAAGATTCCACTAATGAGCAAAGGAAAAGTGATATCTGAAGAACACAAAGATATAGTTAGAAGATTCTATGAGTCAGAAGAGGTTAGTCGTATGTGTCCTGGCCAAAAGGATTGCGTGAAAGTTATCAGTGCTGAAGGTGCAATGAAGGTGCAATGAAGGTGCAATGAAGGTGCAATGAAGGTGCAAAAACGATTGGTCCTCGGGAATTTAAGAGAGATGTTTGAACTATATAAAAATGATGAAAAGAATCCCAAAATAGGATTTTCCACATTTGCAAAATTACGGCCATCATATTGTGTGCTTGCCGGTAGTGGTGGGACTCATTCTGTCTGTGTCTGCACATACCATCAAAATCCAAAATTGCAGCTGGCTGCATTGGGAGAAAGAGGTCTTTCATACAAGGATCTTATGGATTACAGTGTCTGCAGTACAGAAAGAGAGACTTGCATGATGCAACTTTGCAATGATTGCCCAAGAGAAGAGGGTGTCCTGGATTTTATTGAGTTACTTGACAGTGTGAAATCAGCTCCAAATGAAATATCTTACAAGCAATGGGTGACTGTTGACCGTTGTACAATGGTTGATAAGGTGGAGCCACTTCATGAATACTTATCATCCCTAAGCATGAAAATATCCCGCATGGTTCGTCATCACTTTGTTGCTCAGCAACAATCACAGTACTTCAAGCAGTTGAAAGAAAACACCACCTCAGAGCGAGGTAGTTATAGTAGGTGATTTCTCTGAGAATTATTCTTTCATTGTCCAGGATGCTGCCCAAGGGTTTCACTGGGACAATTCACAGTGTACAGTTCACCCTTTTGTCATCTATTATAGATCATCTGCAGACCAGGAACTTAGCCATTTTAGTGTCTGTTTCTTATCTGCATCACTAAAACACACTATAATGGTTTACTCATTCATATTGAAGCTTATGGCATATGTTAAATTCAGATGCCCACAATTGAAGAAGGTGCACTATTTCTCAGATGGATGTGCTGGCCAATATAAGAACAGATACGACTTCACAAATCTCTGTTACCATGAAGAGGATTTTGGTCTGTCTTGTGAATGGCACTTCTTTGCTACATCCCATGGCAAAAATGCATGTGATGGGATTGGAGGAACAGTGAAAAGAGCTACTGCTCGTGCCAGTTTGCAGAGAACTACAGAGAGGCAAATTCTTACACCAGAACACATGTTTCAGTTTTGTGAAGAAAACTTGAGCAAGAAGATAAATTTTTCTTTGTAACTACAGCTGATTTGAAAGATGCAGAAGAACGGTTGGAACATCGATTCAAGGATAGTAGGGCTATTCCTGGAACTCAGAAATATCATAGATTTGTTCCCCTAAACAAGGAAGAACTGATGGTGTATCCCATTTCAAGTGGCATTGGAGAAAAGAAAAGAATAAGGAAAAGTCATTTTACTAATGAACCTGCAATGCTTGGTAACCTAAAATGTGTCAAACCAGGAGAGTATGTTGGCTGCATTTATGACATGCAAGTTTGGTATGGAATTGTGGAGGAATATTGTGAAGAGTTTGATGATTTCACTGTGAACTTTCTACATCCCTCTGGGTCATCAGGATCAAGTGCATATTATTATCCATCAAACAAGGATTCATGTGCAGTGCCAGGACATCATATATTAACTGTAATGAGTTGTCCTACCCTAAGAGGAGGCAGCAGAATTCAATACATTTTTCCACAAAAAAAATTGATGAGAGCATCGAGCATGCAAAAATTGTATTAGGCTAGCACATGAATCCTCTAAGTAGGTCTTCCCCTTTCACTATTATAACTATTATTGCCAGTGTAGATTAGCAGTGAAATACAATTTTACATTTTTTGCCTTTGTTTTTATATCTATAAAAAAATGTAATTTTAATTTCTATAGGTCAAATTATGAGCTTAAGTGTGAAAAAATAGGTAGAATTGACGCACAACTTATGAATATGGTGTTCACTTATATGTTAGTTACCGGTACATGAAAAATACTAACATAAACAAACTTTTTTTTGCTGATTCTAATAGCCAATGCCTATGCCTTCATTTTTTACATTTAAAAAAAAAATTCTCATTTGATACCCCAGAGGTCAAATCATGACCTCAAATTTTGGTTACAGTGTAACTTTTTTATTTTTCAACCTAGAGTTCTAAAACTTGCATATTTGGATTCCTTGTCATTTTCTGATTCTAAATATATATACTTTTATATAATTGTGACCATTATTACCCAAGTTATGGGTCACCAAATGTTAGTGACCTCAAATTTCCCGAGGTCATATCTCTTGAACCGTTGGTCGGATTGACCTTATAATTTCAGAAATGGATTCAGGGCCCACAAACTCCCTATAAACCAAATTTCAGCAAAATCTGAGAGATGAGAGTGTTAGGCACTGGTTGATCTGACAGAGAATGACCCAGATGGTGAATAAGATACATTTTTATTGTTTATATTAAAAGTGCAATGGTGGAACTTCATTTTGTGTAGAGAAATGTTTCCCCAAAATGTGTGAACTTCAAGGTCAAAGGGTCAATTCGTTCCTTGAAAAAGGGTGAACTTTCACAGCTGGCTTTCTTGCACAAACTTACCTTATACACCAAACATAAGCAAGATCTGAGATGGTCGGGTGTTAAGCACTGATTCACCTGTGCTGGAACCCCTCATACATCATTTGCTTTTTTCCATTCATCTGGTACTTCTGCATAATTAAAAGACCTAGCAAACAAAATAGTTAGTGCCTCAGATAAGCTTTCCTCCCATTTTCTGAGAATCCTAGCATATATATTAGCAGGTCTAGCAGCTTTATTTGACTTCAATGTATGAATCACTTGCCTAACATAATCCTTCTTTATATGAATACGATCAAGAATGCCCGAGTTTGCAGAATCTAAAGCATTAAAATTGAAGTTATTTAAATTTTCTTCAGTAAAAACAGAGCTAAAGTAATCATTAAAAATACCAACAATATCCTCATCTTTTTCAAACATCCTATCATGTTCTATTGGGCCAATCCTATCATGCTTTTTATTAGCCTATATATAAAAACTAAAGAATTTCTTTGAATCTTTATTGCTATTTCTTGCTAGATTTATTTCACATGCCTCTTGCTCTTCCTAATCAAACTATTTAACTTATTTCTTAACTGCCTATAATTATCGAAGTCCAAAATACTATCACTGCCTTCAAATTTCCTGAATGCCCTGTTTTTTTATTTTTAATCATTTTAGCTATTTCCCTATTCCACTACAAAGGTTTCTAATCTTGTTATTCCAAACAGTTCTGAAAGGAATACACCTACATTGTACATCCTCTAAAATTTCTTTGAATCTAGACCACATCTCAATAGCATTTTTATTGACAAATTCATTATCCCACTTTACTGAACCTAACAACTCCCTAAATCTAGTATACCATCGTCACCCTTTGAGAAGCAAGGACTAGATGGTCATTGTTGACCAGATCCCTATTTAATTCTATCTTAAAATGTATGATCAAATGGTCACTATTCTCTAATGACTCTCCTCCTAATAAGCTAATGATCATTGGAAAGAACCAGACCTAAGATTGCTTGATCCCTAGTTGTCTTGTCTACAAATTGTGTTAGAAAACAGTCATTGAAGTAGTTACCTTCCCTATTATTTCTCTCTAAAAGACTCCAGTCAATATGAGGCTGGTTGAAATCTCTGAAAACTAATGTTCTAGCACTACAAGTTTTATTTATTTCTTGAACTATACTGTCATCAACTTGATGTTTATTTTGGAGGTCTGTAAAATGTACCTATCCAAATGTACTCTTTGCCTGAAACACACAAAACCCAAGTTGATTTGATATTTTTTTACAAGAGTACATTACAGGCTTTTGAGGAATGGGTCATTCCACATCAAGTGGACCAATTTTGGAAAAGTGCCCCACCTCACCATGTCAGATTTTGTTCTAACTTGCTCACAGATTCCTTTAACCCTTAAAGGAAGTTCTGCAAAGTGTTAGTTCCATATCTCTTGTGGTTCTGTCACTAGGGCTCCAAGAGCATGGGCTACTTTGTCCATCACATTGAGCACCAAATTATTTGTGCCATTTTTAGCTAGTCAGCATTCCACAGTAACAAATCCTTCTGCTCTGAAAATTTGCTCCTAGGGTCAAAATTTACTGTAGATTTCAAAACTGGGAAGCCACTTTTAGAAAATTATAGCTCTGGATCTACTTGACTCTGTGAGCTTTTGTTAGAAACCAAGAAAGTACTGCCCATATGATATGCTACAAAATGTTTCAACCCAGATCTTCCTACCTGTTCTAGTTGCTGAGTTATAAGGCATCAAAAATGGCTGAAATTAATTTATGTGACAAAAATGTCCCATCTTTAAAGCTCAAAATGATCATGTGGGATGGCTCGCACCATACTCTAACAAAAACCAATGAAAAGAGCATGTCCTGAAATACTAGGGCCTAGTTTTTTATTTTGGTGTCTTGCTTTTTTGTAGATCTAGTAGAGCTTTGAAATTTTGTTCTGTGTGATGTTTCTAGCATTATAATTGTTATTTCATTGGCATGATGTTTTATTTTTCTTTTGTTCTTATTACTGATTATATAGTGCAGGACTATGTGCTATGTGCTAGGCTATACATAATATTTTTATTTGTTCAACAACATGTAATACATGACTATTATTGTTTTCAGATCAAAACTGAAAATGGCAGAATCATCAGATACTAGTAGTGTTCATGTGGGAGAACCCATGGAAACTGAAAGAAAACTGGAAGCTTGTACTATTGGAAATAAAGAGGGAACAGAGTGTCACCTGAAAACATATTCCAGAAAATGTGGTTTGAAACTATTCACAGAGCTGACAGTTCAGGAAAGACAACTACTTTTTCTTTGAACAGGAATAGAAGTCCAATTTAAGGAAGATGCATGCATATGCTTGCACCATAAACAGCTTCTTTTGACTAGATATGAGAATCTGCAGAAGCACTGTTGCAACCCATTTGAACAGCTCAACTGTTGAAGGAAGAGACTGGCAAAGACATCAAGCCTGGACAGAAACTTGTCCTGATTGCAGGAAACAGAGGGCTGAAATACAAAGAATCAGTTCAACATCAAGTGAATCATTTGATCCACCAGAAGCACAAAAGCAGAAACTAGACACCAGCTGTTCAGCACTTGACATTTCCCCTGTAAAGCCACAAAAAGTGAGCAAGAGAGATTTACCAAGACATGTCAAAAGAAAGACAAGACAAGCACAAGAAGCTATTGCTCAGAAAATGGCAGCTCTTACAGGGATTGATGTGAGTGAAATGGAAGCTAGCACAAGTCAGCAGAGGTGCAGAAATTGTGAAGATTATGAAATACTGTTAGAAGAATTGAAAAGCCAAATGGAATTATCAGACAAAGAAAGAAAACTGCAGATTCTAACTCTGGAGCCTAACAGCTGGTCTATACAACAAACAGCAGAAGAATTTGGAGTTTCTCTTCGAATGGTTAAAACAGCCAGGAAGTTGAAAGCAGTCAGGTATTCTTGCAATACCAGGAAAAATGAAAGGAAAAACACTGCCTGAGGAAGTAGTAGTAAAAGTTCAAAAGTTTTATGATGATGATGAATTCAGCCAGATGTGGCCAGGGAAGAAAGATTGGGTGTCTGTCAGGATTGATGGAAAAAAGCTTCAAAAACAAAAAAAAGACTGCTGCTCAGCAATTTGAAAGAAATGTACATTGCTTACAAAGATCAAAATGGCCCTGAAATTGGCTTCTCTAAGTTCTGTGAACTTCGACCAAAGTGGTGTGTGACAGTTGTGTAGCAGGGGTACACAGTGTTTGTGTATGTACAATTCACCAAAATGTGAAACTGATGTTGGCTGGAGCCAACATTCATGAGGATTACAAAACGCTGATGCAAAAATGTGTTTGCAATTTGGAATCAAAAGACTGTATGCTACAATGGTGTGAACTGTGCCCTGGAGCACCAACACTAGATCACCACCTTTCAGCTATTTTTACAGAACAAGCAGAAATGGATCCACAAGAAATGAATGAATATAAACAATGGGTTCACACTGACAGGGACACCTTGATTATGAAACAGTTGTCAGTAGAGGATTTTATCACAGAACTGACTTAAAAAATTATCTTCCTTTGTGGTCATCATTACATTTCAAATCACCAAAGTGCTCACCTGAAGTCCCTAGAGGAAGAAATAAAAACCTGAAGCAGCAATAATCTTAATGGATTTTGCAGAGAACTATTCTTTTGTGGTACAAGATGCAGCGCAAGGTTTTCACTGGGACAACAGCCAAGCAACACTGCATCCTTTTGTAATGTATCACAAAGTTTCAGATGAAATTAGAAGTGAATGTTTTTGTGTCATCAATGACTGTCTGAAGCATGATACTGTTGCAGTACATGTCTTTCTGAAAGAAAATTTTGAAGTAATCAAGCACATTCATTACTTAAGTGATGGTGCTGCAGGCCAGTACAAAAACTACAAAAATTTCATGAACCTTTGTTGGCACAGCAAAGATTTTGGTGGGAAACAGCAGAACAGGGCTGTGGAGTCGGAGTCGGAGTCGTGGAGTCAATTTTGGTGGTGCTGGAGTCAGAGTCGGTAAAAATGTACCGACTCCAACCTCAATATAAATTTTAATAAAATATGTTTTTGTGTGTGATATCACTGGCAGCTATGGTGGTTAAACCACTTAAATAATAAACACAATGTTTTCCATTTCAGACACTAATGCCATTAATTCATTTTTCTTTTCAGATAATATTTTTTATTTTTAATGCTTATTTAATTTCGAGTTTTCTAAATTTCATAAGTTTTTAACTTTCAAGTCTAAAACCCCTTTCACAATGGCAAAGACACTTCCAACAAAGTCTGCAGTTTTTTAATATTTTACAATAACCACAGATGGGAAACATTTCGTGTGTCAGTGTATGATAGAAGATGATGATGATGAAAAATTATGTGAAGCAAAAATCAGTGGTTTTACTGGCTCTGATAAAAATGCACCAACCAGAGTATCAAATTTGAAAGGACATTTGCAGTGTTTCCATCCCAAAATTTTAGAAGTTGTCATTGAGAAAGATAGTAATAAAAACCTTCCAACTACTTCAAAGTTAACAAAAGATCAGAAATCTACTGAATGACAAGCACCACTTACAAGATTCTTTACTACAGACAAAGTTACCGTAACAATGACCACAGTTGATGATGCTTCACGTGGTGGTGATGAAATGCCTCTTGTGTAATTATCATAGCAGATTTAGAATTAATATACCTTCGGAGTCGGAGTCGGATAGACAAAAAATTGAGGAGTCAGAGTCGGAGTCAGTTTTTTATGTGCCGACTCCACAGCCCTGCAGCAGAATGGAACTTTTTTGCTACCAGCCATGGAAAATCAGCATGTGATGGTGTAGGGGGCACTGAAAAGATTGGCAGCTTGTGCCAGCTTGCAAAGACCAGTAACTGGTCAGATTCTCACACCTACCAATCTCTCTGAATTTTTCCAAAAAGATGTGCATGGAATTACATTCTTTTTTGTTTCAACTGATGAATAGAAGCACAGAGAGAAGCACATGAAATAAGATTTAATCATGGGCATACAGTAGCTGGAACTCAAGAAAATCATCATTTTGTTCCAGTAAATGATAAACAGATTCAAGTTAGCCGAGTTTCAAGATCTTCATGTTATTTTGTGGCCAATGTTGGAATATACAGTGACATTGATCAACGACAGTTGAAACTGCAACCAGGCCAATATGTGGCATGCATTTATGATGATTTGTGGTGGCTTGGAAACATTTGTGAAGTCTGTGAGGAAGAAAAAGATGTATTAATTACATTTATGCACCCTCATGGGACAGCACGACAGTTTCAGTAGCCATCTAGAAAAGACACTTGTTGGATTCCAGAGCAGCATATCTTGACAACTATTCCTGCTCCTACACCGAGTGCCATGGGAAGAGGGTACATGCTGCCAGGAATACCTTGTCTACTATAGAAAATTTGTTTGAAAGCTTTGAAAAGGAGTTGCACAGTTCTGGATCCAGTTAGAAAGTCAAGGAAAGATGAGTTGGTGGGTGGGTGGGACCTGTGACTGGACCTGCACAGCTATCAGGTGTGGCCCCTTGGCGATGGGGGTTGCCAATTTCTCAAGAAACTGAAACAGACTCCTTTGTATTAATAAATTATCTTTATCTTTAATAGTTATCAATTAGAAAAATTAGCAGTGGCTTAGCCACCATAGACCAACGCAGGAGTGCAAATAAATTAACAAATATAATGTTAGAAACATCACACACAACAAAATTTTAAAGCTCTACTAGACCTACAAAAAAGCAAGACACCAAAATAGAAAACCAGGCCCTAGTATTTCAGGACATGCTCTTTTCATTGGTTTTTGTTATAGTGCGAGCTGTCCCACATGATCATTTTGAGCTTTAAAGATGGGACATTTTTGTCACAAATTAATTTCGGCCATTTTTTATGCTTTATATCTCAGCAACTAGAACAGGTAGGAAGATCCAGATTGAAACATTTTGTAGTATATGGGCAGTACTTTCTTGATTTCTAACAAAAGCTCACAGAGTCAAGTAGATCCAGAGCTATAATTTTCTAAAAGTGGCTTCCCAGGAATCAAAATGTAATTTGAAGCCTACTTTGGGGATATTTTATGGAAAATCTATACTTCCTAGAGCTCTAGTAATGTGAGTTTTGAAATCTATAGTAAATATTGACCCTAGGAGCAAATTTTCAGAGCAGAAGGATTTGTTACTGTGGAATGCTGACTAGCTAAAAATGGCACAAATAATTTGGCACTCAATGTGATGGACAAAGTAGCCCATGCTCTTGGAGCCCTAGTGACAGAACCACAAGAGATATGGAACTAAAACATTGCAGAACTTCCTTTAAGACTTAAAGGAATCTGTGAGCAAAGTTAGAACAAAATCTGACATGGTGAGGTGGGGACCACAGGTCCACTTGACGTGGAATGACCCATAAGAAATTTTGGTAATTGTATACAATATCCCCCTCACCTCAGTTTCTAATAAAAATTATTGCAATGCGTAGAAAATAATAAATAAAACCTTTCCTTTAAGTAAAAAAAATTTCAGTCGATCATATTTATGGAGATATTATTTAATTAACGATATCCATTTGACATGACATTTTTCTGATTGGGCTATTTTATCGCTACAGGAATACCCCACTTTACGAATTATTCCGTTCCTAGCACCCGTTCGTAAAGCAGGTGTTCGTAAAGCAGAGCATTATTTCCCATACATATAATGTTATATTTCGGGTTACGTTTTTTTCTTAAAAAATCAAAAAAAAAAAGGTTATAAAACAGCAAATTTTGCAGAAAAAAATGTTTATTAACATAGAAATGAAAGCAATGAACAAAGAAATAGTACAAAACATTACATATGCAAATTTAGTTTTCATTAATAGATGCGTCAGTAGACATGCTTTTGGATTCGTTTCTTCTGATTAACGTCACAGTCTTTACTATCACTCTTTCAATTTGGCATAATTGATGATGGGTACTGTAATTGCAATGTATGAAAAGAATATCAGTGAAACACTTAGCATGCGCGAGTGAATAAAGCACAAACTCTCTTGTCAAAGCGCACATATAAACTGACAACAGCTGCATTGCCACAGTGCAAAGTGAGCTAAAAGCGAGCTAACTTGGCACCGCTGTAATGCAGAATACGTAATAGAGTACAGTACAGTATGGTATGCGCGACGTAAGCATATTATTTTTGTCTTAAAATCGAGCTAGCTAAGCACTGCTAAAATGCAGAATATTAGATTGTGGTATGTGCGACGTACGCATTTTATTTTTGTCTTTTATATTTCTTCATTTAATTTTTTATTTAGCGCAAATACAATTTCGTAAACCTGGGGTTTCATAAAACGAAGCATCGTAAAGCGGGGTATTCCTGTACTCTGCAACCTAATTAGTTGTTGGTTTCTGTTCTGGCTATTTTTTTTTTTCTAATTGGATTCAGTTTGGAAATTGGGTAATACCTCAGTTTGGTCGTGTTTGTGATAGAATTGACACATGCTGTTCGTGTGGTTTCGACTTTGAGAACTTGATTTGTCATGTGCCCTAGATGAAGACTAAAAAAGTGCATAACTTAACATATTATTACATTATCATTTGTATAATTTAGGTCTAGGGTACGGGGACAGAGCCCCCATAAAGATCACACATCACAAATTGATTGGTATAGGGTTCACTTTGTGATATGTGATCTTTACAAGGGGTCCACCCCCGTACCCCCCAAGACCTAAATTATACAAATGATAATGTAATAACATGTTAAGTTATGCACTTTTTTAGTCAAAAATACATTTTTCTATGTTACATTAGGTTAGGTTTGGTTGGTTTCTGAAAATAAATAAATTACATGCTATAAATAAAGGTTTTATCGATTGTGAAGTCAGTTTCATAAAATTGAGGGGTCATTCTCTGTCAGATCAACCAAAAAAAATTGAAATTAACACCCATCTCTCATATTTTGCTGAAATTTGGTTTATAGGGAGTTTGTGAGCCCTGAATCATTTCTGAAATTATAAGGTCAATCCGACCAACGGTTCAAGAGATATGACCTCGGGCAATTTGAGGTCACTCGCGAGGTTACTAACATTTGGTGAGCCATAACTTGGGTAATAATTGTCATAATTATATAAAGTATATATATTAGAATCAGAAAATGACAAGGAATCCAAATATGCAAGTTTTAGAACTCTAGGTTGAAAAATAAAAAAGTTACACTGTAACCAAAATTTGAGGTCACGATTTGACCTCTGAGGTATCAAATGAGAATTTTTTTTTTAAATGTCAAAAATGAAGGTATAGGCATTGGCTATTAGAATCAGCAAAAAAAAGTTTGTTTATGTTAGTATTTTTCATGTAACTAACATATAAGTGAACACCATATTCATAAGTTGTGCGTCAATTCTACCTATTTTTTCACACTTAAGCTCATAATTTGACCTATAGAAATTAAAATTACATTTTTTATAGATATAAAAAACAAAGTCAGAGTTCTTGACTAATAGAAACAATCATAAAAAGTTTGTTTATGTTGGTACTTTTCATGTAACTAACTTATAAGTGAACACCATATTTATAAATTGCTTGTCATTTCAAGGAATTTTTATATCTTAGCTATCAATTTGACCTCAAGCTCCAAGAATTTAATAAAAATTGTATTTCACTGCTAATCTACACTGGCAATAATAGTTATAATAGTGAAAGGAGAAGACTAAGCTCACATGTAGCCTAAACAAACCTGTTGAAACATGTTGCTACTTGTCTAAGTGCAGAATCAACACAGATAGTTGCAAAATTCCTTGTCTACAGGTTAGTACAGTTCCAGCCAGCACTGTGGGTGGCTGGTGGGTATGGTGTTTTAATGAGCCTCAGAGACTATCAAGGCCTAAAATATTAAGTGTGTATAGCTATATATTTTCTAAAAAATATATATTACCTAATTGTAAATCCTATATCTTTACAGATCAAAATACAATGGTTCGGCACTTGAAATACTGCCAGGACCCTATTCAAAAACACAAGAAACGCATAACAATCAATCTTAGAAAAGTGACTGATGTACTTGTTGAAAAATGTGCTGGAAGAGTGAAAAAAGACTCATTGTTGTGTGTGAACTGCTGGACACTGATAATGAAAAACCCCACTATACTTAGTACCACTGAAAACAACGAGTCTGAGCAGGATTCAAATGAATCATCTACTATCAGTGGCTTGAGTAACATCTCTTCAATTCAAGATCTGGACAATGACAGTGATTGCTTGATAAAGGAAAATCCTTCAACTTCAGTTGAACCAGTTCTAGCATTTCTGGACCAAACACCAGTTAAAAAAAGTAAGTAATAAATTAATATAATAACTTATACTTTACTACAAGGTCTGTTTGATCTACTATATAGCCAATTATATAGCATTTAAGGTACTATAATTAATATTTAATTACTAATATTCAGGTGTGTGAAACCTTTTTTTCTGTTCTTTTCAGAAGGGCTGTCATTAAGCCAGAAAAAGCGCAAGGCTCGTGGTAAGCTATCATCTGCTCAGAAACACCTGAAGGAGAGGCTAGAACTCAGTTATGGTGTTCAAATTACCAAGGAGGTAAGTGATACTTCAAAACCTGAAACTAAATCTGAAAAACATCTAGACAAATTAATGAATGAATTGAAACAGTCATTCCTGGAGAGAAATGTCACCATCACAAACTACAAATATTGACACACTCACCATACACAATTGAAAAAACAGCTAGTTTCTTTCAAACTACAACATACATGGTGAAAAGAAGCCGTTCACTTAAATCAGAACATGGAATCCTTCCGAAGATTCCACTAATGAGCAAAGGAAAAGTGATATCTGAAGAACACAAAGATATAGTTAGAAGATTCTATGAGTCAGAAGAGGTTAGTCGTATGTGTCCTGGCCAAAAGGATTGTGTGAAAGTTATCAGTGCTGAAGGTGCAATGAAGGTGCAAAAACGATTGGTCCTCGGGAATTTAAGAGAGATGTTTGAACTATATAAAAATGATGAAAAGAATCCCAAAATAGGATTTTCCACATTTGTAAAATTACAGCCATCATATTGTGTGCTTGCCGGTAGTGGTGGGACTCATTCTGTCTGTGTCTGCACATACCATCAAAATCCAAAATTGCAGCTGGCTGCATTGGGAGAAAGAGGTCTTTCATACAAGGATCTTATGGATTACAGTGTCTGCAGTACAGAAAGAGAGACTTGCATGATGCAACTTTGCAATGATTGCCCAAGAGAAGAGGGTGTCCTGGATTTTCTTGAGTTACTTGACAGTGTGAAATCAGCTCCAAATGAAATATCTTACAAGCAATGGGTGACTGTTGACCATTGTACAATGGTTGATAAGGTGGAGCCACTTCATGAATACTTATCATCCCTAAGCATGAAAATATCCTGCATGGTTCGTCATCACTTTGTTGCTCAGCAACAATCACAGTACTTCAAGCAGTTGAAAGAAACACTACCACCTCAGAGCGAGGTAGTTATAGTAGGTGATTTCTCTGAGAATTATTCTTTCATTGTCCAGGATGCTGCCCAAGGGTTTCACTGGGACAATTCACAGTGTACAGTTCACCCTTTTGTCATCTATTATAGATCATCTGCAGACCAGGAACTTAGCCATTTTAGTGTCTGTTTCTTATCTGCATCACTAAAACACAACACTATAATGGTTTACTCATTCATATTGAAGCTTATGACATATGTTAAATTCAGATGCCCACAATTGAAGAAGGTGCACTATTTCTCAGATGGATGTGCTGGCCAATATAAGAACAGATACAACTTCACAAATCTCTGTTACCATGAAGAGGATTTTGGTCTATCTTGTGAATGGCACTTCTTTGCTACATCCCATGGCAAAAATGCATGTGATGGGATTGGAGGAACAGTGAAAAGAGCTACTGCTCGTGCAGTTTGCAGAGAACTACAGAGAGGCAAATTCTTACACCAGAACACATGTTTCAGTTTTGTGAAGAAAACTTGAGCAAGAAGATAAATTTTTTCTTTGTAACTACAGCTGATTTGAAAGATGCAGAAGAACGGTTGGAACATCGATTCAAGGATAGTAGGGCTATTCCTAGAACTCAGAAATATCATAGATTTGTTCCCCTAAACAAGGAAGAACTGATGGTGTATCCCATTTCAAGTGGCATTGGAGAAAAGAAAAGAATAAGGAAAAGTCATTTTACTAATGAACCTGCAATGCTTGGTAACCTAAAATGTGTCAAACCAGGAGAGTATGTTGGCTGCATTTATGACATGCAAGTTTGGTATGGAATTGTGGAGGAATATTGTGAAGAGTTTGATGATTTCACTGTGAACTTTCTACATCCCTCTGGGTCATCAGGATCAAGTGCATATTATTATCCATCAAACAAGGATTCATGTGCAGTGCCAGGACATCATATATTAACTGTAATGAGTTGTCCTACCCTAAGAGGAGGCAGCAGAATTCAATACATTTTTCCACAAAAAGAAATTGATGAGAGCATCGAGCATGCAAAAATTGTATTAGGCTAGCACATGAATCCTCTAAGTAGGTCTTCCCCTTTCACTATTATAACTATTATTGCCAGTGTAGATTAGCAGTGAAATACAATTTTACATTTTTTGCCTTTGTTTTTATATCTATAAAAAAATGTAATTTTAATTTCTATAGGTCAAATTATGAGCTTAAGTGTGAAAAAATAGGTAGAATTGACGCACAACTTATGAATATGGTGTTCACTTATATGTTAGTTACATGAAAAATACTAACAAACAAACTTTTTTTTGCTGATTCTAATAGCCAATGCCTATGCCTTCATTTTTTACATTTAAAAAAAAAATTCTCATTTGATACCCCAGAGGTCAAATCATGACCTCAAATTTTGGTTACAGTGTAACTTTTTTATTTTTCAACCTAGAGTTCTAAAACTTGCATATTTGGATTCCTTGTCGTTTTCTGATTCTAAATATATATACTTTTATATAATTGTGACCATTATTACCCAAGTTATGGGTCGCCAAATGTTAGTGACCTCAAATTTCCCGAGGTCATATCTCTTGAACCGTTGGTCGGATTGACCTTATAATTTCAGAAATGGATTCAGGGCCCACAAACTCCCTATAAACCAAATTTCAGCAAAATTTGAGAGATGAGGGTGTTAGGCACTGGTTGATCTGACAGAGAATGACCCATATGCCAAAGCATAGGTTGTAAAGTTTTGAAATAAACGGAAGGTGAGGGGGATGTTGTATACAATTACCAAAATTTTTATAGTAGGCACACTAGGGGCCACTTCAGCCCATCGAGGTGGCTCCACTATGTAAAAATTGCCTATACATTGGCAACAACTAATTTTTACAAAACTAATTAATTATCAATTTAAAACTAAAGATAGAATCTCTCGATCCAGAGGATCAAAGTCATAATAGGCTACTATCCACAAATATGTTACATTCTATCGAATCAGGCGAGTTTGTCTAAAACAATTCGTCTAAAATACAATTTGTCTAAAATACAATTTGTCTAAAATACAATTTGTCTAAAATACAATTTGTCTAAAATACAATTTGTCTAAAATACAATTTGTCTAAATACAATTTGTCTAAAATACAATTTGTCTAAAATACAATTTGTCTAAAATACAATTTGTCTAAAATACAATTTGTCTAAAATACAATTTGTCTAAAATACAATTTGTCTAAAATACAATTTGTCTAAAATACAATTTGTCTAAAATACAATTTGTCTAAAATACAATTTGTCTAAAATACAATTTGTCTAAAATACAATTTGTCTAAAATACAATTTGTCTAAAATACAATTTGTCTAAAATACAATTTGTCTAAAATACAATTTGTCTAAAATACAATTTGTCTAAAATACAATTTGTCTAAAATACAATTTGTCTAAAATACAATTTGTCTAAAATACAATTTGTCTAAAATACAATTTGTCTAAAATACAATTTGTCTAAAATACAATTTGTCTAAAATACAATTTGTCTAAAATACAATTTGTCTAAAATACAATTTGTCTAAAATACAATTTGTCTAAAATACAATTTGTCTAAAATACAATTTGTCTAAAATACAATTGTCTAAAATACAATTTGTCTAAAATACAATTTGTCTAAATCAATTTGTCTAAATCAATTTGTCTAAAACAATTTGTCTAAAACAATTTGTCTAAAACAATTTGTCTAAAACAATTTGTCTAAAATAATTTGTCTAATAACAATTTGTCTAAAATACAATTTGTCTAAAAATAATTTGTCTAAAATACAATTTGTCTAAACAAACAATTTAATATAATATGGCATACAAATTGTTGCCTGATGTACAATGCTATTTATTACTTGCCACGCCCCATCTTAAAAGGTTACCTCTTGTGCGGAATAGTACATCGAAATCAGTTATCCCAGAACCCATAACCCGGTTAGGTTAGGTTAGGTTAGGTTAGGTATATTATGAAATAAAATCAACCCATTTTCAATTTTCATCCTCACTCCAAATTTATCAAGCAGACAAATGCATTTCTAGTTATCTTCAGTTATTAGTCAAATTGTATTTTAGACAAACTATTTCGATGTACTATTCCGCACAAGAGGTAACCTTTTAAGATGGGGCGTGGCAAGTAAAATAGCATTGTACAGTGCTTACAATAAGTCTCGCGCCTCTGTCTCGTCCCAAGCTAGTCTGTTAGGTATAAAATGGGCGGTCCTTATGGCAGCGGAGGTGTGTTCGGATTGGTGCACATAATTGCTCTAACCCCATCAATGACGTCCATTATTACGTCACTTCTGCTACATTTTAGTGTTTAAAATACAAATGATTAAGAAGCAGAATGACCAAGTTTCGGGATGTTGGGATGGTTATGGAGCAATCCTAGTCATCATAATATTAGCTGGGCATTACATTATACCGTCTCAATATATACTGTAGACTATAGAGAACGACTAATTCGGAAAATATCCCAAATCATGGCATGATACCAAGTTATTTTGACGCAGGTCTAAATTATTTGCTCAAATGCAATGATTGATATTAAGTAATTGTTGGGAATTGTTGTCAATATTGTTGTTTGTGATACATATCCTACGTGAAGAATCTAATGATCAAATTCCTCAGTGAACCTCTCACGCGCTCGCATTTCGAGGAAGTCACGGTCGTCTCACTAATAGATAGTTTATCCATTGTTTTAAGTGGTAACCTATTCCATCTTATGAAAGTCATTAGTCTAAAGCAAGACTGGTGGGCCATGAATCAGAGAAATTTGCATTTGATTTGTTCATCGTAATTATTACGTAATATAGTATACTGTATATAATATTATATAAGAGTTTATTGGTAGCATATCATATGACAATTCCCATAAACATGTGATGGCCTCGATGTTGCCAGTTTTTATTTTTTTCCTGAAACTATTACTTTCTCATAGTTTGTTTCAACAATGCATATATTATCATCTCCACGAGCGTAGACATTGCAAGAAAAGATTCTAACTAAGGATAAGTAAAGTTCTTTCATGGTCACAATATATATTTTAGAGATGTCAAACATAAAAAAATAATAAAATTCTATATTAACATAAATATATATTCGATACACATTTACGTCATGGCTTTAACATCAGTATTTCGTATAGCTTCCTCCGGCATCAATAATTTCTTGCAATCGTTGCGGCAAAGAAGAGGTCAGATTGTAGGGAATGTTTGGTGTTCGACGTAAGCTCTCCCAACTATTCCTCGTGTGGGCTAAAAGTGCTTCAAATGTTCTTTCATTGCGTTGCTCCCATTCGTTAATCATTATTGCCCAAAGGTTTTCAATCGGATTCATATCAGGAGAACGTGGTGGCAGAATTAGATTAATAATCTCTGGCTCCCTTTCCTCCTCCCTTCGTAATTCCCCACCCAACCTCGTTTCCTTCGACATAGCAACGCTTACCTCCATCCTCATTCCACTTCCTTCATTAAACCTATTATCGCTTTTACTGTCCCTTCCTTCCATCCTTCAATGCCAGCATTCTTAAACCTAGCACATAAATTATATAATATGGAATCTAACACCTTAGATCTCTACGCATTCATGTTACTTGAAGACGCCTGTGTCTTAGGGGAATCTAAGTGTTGAGAGTGGGCTTGAGGGGTAGTCTATAGATTACTACAGATGACCTTCAACGCTCCAACTATTCAAAAATGATTATTTATTACGCACATCATATGGCATAATACACACATGAATTTAAATATCTTACACTATAGGAATGGAATTGAATCCTACCAGAGTTAAAAAGTCGCAAAATATGATACATTAGTTTGTATTAAGAGGTTACTAAGAGAAAAGGATTTGGGAGAGAGCGGAAGGCAGAGAGTATATTTTCTCGAGTTTTGGTTATTATTAATGTTATATGGATACATTGCCATGCGGTGAGAGAGAGAGAGAGAGTTACAAGGAAAAGAAGTACCTCAAAAGGCCTTGCGGCCCATACCGAGGAGGTACCAATGGCAAAGGGTGCCAGGGAAAATTTTCTACACCCTCAAATGGTGTGCAAGATTTGGTCTAACCTTTTCTTGAACTGATCCACAGAGGAACTGTTCACAACTTCTGAAGGTAACCTGTTCCACGTGTGACAGATCTTATACGTAAAGTAATTCCCACACACACTAGTCCTAAACCGTTTCAAATCCAACTTCCAACCATTGTTGCGAGTTGGGTTATCATTTAAACTAAACATGCTTCTAAAATCGACATCGTTGAACCCGCGTAAGAACTTGAAAACCTCGATCAGTTGACCGCGCAGCCTCCGAGTTTCTAGCGAAAACAAGTTCAGGGCGCGTAACCATCGATTGTAGCCCATATGCCTAACGGAAGGGATTAACTTTGTGGCCCTCACCTGCACTCGCTCCAGCCTCTCAATATCTTTCCTGAGGGTGGGCGACCAAAACTGCACAGCATATTCCAGGTGCGGCCGAACCAGGGAATTGTACAGAGAGAGCACAATCTCCTTGTTCCGAAACTGAAATTGCCTCCTGATATAACCTAACATCTTCTGGGCTCTCTTTTCAACCTCTACTCACTGTTTGGTAAATTTAAGGTCGCTGCTAATTAACACACCCAAGTCCTTTTCCAAATCAGTCGCCTCGATATTACTCCCCAACATACTTTGCATTTACCCAAGTTAAACGGCATTTGCCATTTTTCAGACCACTCTCCTGTCCTACCTAGGTCCGCACGTAGTTCCTCAATCGCTTCGGGCGTTCCAACATTGGCCCCAAGCTTGGTGTCATCAGCGAATGGGGAGATGGAGAGAGAGAGAGAGAGAGAGAGAGCGCGCGTTATCTCCTGCATACTCTATATATATCTATATACAGTATGTCTCTAAATATAAATAGATAGAGTGATCGACACAATGATAATGTGGACGTCATTGATGGGGTTAGAGCAATTATGTGCACCAATCCGAACCCATCTCCGCTACCATAAGGACCGCCCATTTTATACCTAACAGACTAGCTTGGGACGAAACAGAGGCGCGAGACTTATTGTAAGCACTGTACATCAGGCAACAATTTGTATGCCATATTATATTAAATTGTTTGTTTAGACAAATTGTATTTTAGACAAATTATTTTTAGACAAATTGATTTTAGACGAATTGATTTAGACGAATTGATTTAGACGAATTGATTTAGACGAATTGATTTAGACGAATTGATTTAGACGAATTGATTTAGACGAATTGATTTAGACGAATTGATTTAGACGAATTGATTTAGACGAATTGATTTAGACGAATTGTATTTTAGACGAATTGTATTTTAGACGAATTGTTTTAGACAAATTCTCCTAGATGCACATTCTATATCTATTTATAACTGACATGCAAATATATCAGATCCAAAGAATCCAGTTAATTTCATTACAGTACCCATCAATACCAGTACCTTGCCAACCAAAAATGTCACGGTCTATATCAATTGCGGACCAAGTCACAATTTACAACCATATACATTACAATATATATACTTAGGAGGAAAAGTGCAGGTGTGGCTGTAAAGACTGGACAGTAATGTAGAAATGTGTGTGTGTGTGTGTGTGTGTGTGCGTGCCCATTTTGGGTCTCCCATTTAAAGGTGTTTATGGGGAAAGTGAAGATCATGAGTTTTTCAATAGGTACCTCACAGTACTATAGGGGGCACCACTCGGCAAAGGAATCTCTTTAAATGGGGTGTGTAAGGACAGAGAGTATCCCCTAACCCAAGATGCTGCCTCCCTATATCCCACAACACTTGTGTTGAGCTGCACGGGATCTATCACCTAAATGCACATAATATATATGAAATAAACTAGTATCATTCATGCAATAAAAATGGCTTAAACACTATCACCAGATATCCCTTGCAGACATCGAACTATCCAACCTTCTTTTGAAAGAATCAAGTGTATCTGAAGTCACTACAACTTCTGTCAGATTGTTCCAAAACTTAATTACTCTATTTGTAAAACTGTTTTCTTAAATTTGTTCTACATCTTGGTTCAAATAATTTCATACTATGACCTCTAGTCTGGTTATTATGATCTTTAATGAAAAGAGAATCAAAATCTATCTATCCAACCCTTTTATCATTTTATACACCTCTATCATATCACCCCTTAACCTCCTCCTTTTTAATGAGAACATGTTTAGATACACCAGTCTTTCCTTATATGTCAATTGTCTTAGAGATGGGATCATTCTTGTTGCTCATTTCTGTACTTTTTCCAGTTTTTCAATATCTTGTATCAAATAGGGACTATTAAATTGAATACAATATTCGAGGAGGGGTCTCACATATGAAATGTAGTTTCTTTATAATATTGGGTGATTTGTATTCAATGTGTGTCTGCATGAGATTGAGTCTAGCAGTTACTTTGGTTAATATTCGTTTTAATGCTTTGTTCATTTTCGATAGAAGGAGACATTCTATGACAATTTAACATATAAATTCGTATTCAGGACACCTTGAAACCTCAGGGAAACTGATAAAAATCAAGGAAATATAATAATTATTTTTTATAGAAAAAAAATAATAATTTAGACATAAAAAGTAGCCATTATAGGCCACTGACCGAGTATTTAGCTCTTAACGCTGTTAAAATTTTAACGAACCTCACCCTCTCCAGTTTTATGGGGAGACATCTCGTGGCAAAATTAGGAAACATAGGTCAAATCAGCCAATTAAATCTGGTTTTTGTTTCACGTGACCTTATCCAACCAATCAGACGTACATTTTGAATCTCTCATAATGCAGACTCATTCAAGAATGCTTTTCAGTCTGGTTTTCATTATGGTTTGCGGAGGTTGTGATTGCCTGGGTTTTTGGTACCTTGGAACGCAGTTCCCAAAAACTAATGTTGTTTGCAGTTCCTCAGAGAGACGCAACAACTCTTGTTCGCCTGATCCAGCAACATATTAGGCCTGGGACTACAATCTATTCCGATGAGTGGCGTGCGTATTCTCAACTCGGAAATCTAGGCTACATTCACCGGACAGTCAACCATTCACAGCGGTTCGTGGAAGACACCGTTCACATTCAAAATATTGAGCGTTGTTGGAAAGACGTGAAGAGCTGGATATTACGGTCTGGCAACAAAACCTAATCCTATTCAAAGTATCTTGCATGGTACTTGTTTAACTGTGAATATCCCTCTCAACAACGTCTCCACAAATTCATGTTGGTCGCCGCGGATTTGTATAAACACCCCAACGGTGGGTTAATATTCGTTTTAATGCTTTGTTCATTTTTGATAGGAGACATTCTATGACAATTTAACATATAAATTCATATTCAGGATACCTTGAAACCTCAGGAAAACTGATAAAAATCAAGGAAATATAATAATTATTTTTTATGGAAAAAAAAAATTTAAAAAAATTTAGACGTAAAAAGCAGCCATTATAGGCCATTGACCGAGTATTTAGCTTTTAACGAACGTCGCCCTCTCCAGTTTTATGAGGAGACATCTCGTGGCAAAATTAGGAAACATAGGTCAAAACAACCAATTAAAAATCGTTTTTGTTTCACGTGACCTTATCCGACCAATCAGAGACGTACATTTTGAATCTCTCATAATGCATACTCATTTAAGAATGCTTTTTCAGTCTGGTTTTCATTTTGGTTTGCGGAGGTTGTGATTGCCTGGGTTTTTGGTACCTTGGAACGCAGTTCCAAAAAACTACTGTTTGCGGTTCCTCAGAGAGACACAACAACTCTTGTTCGCCTGATCCAGCAACATATTAGGCCTGGGACTACAATCTATTCCGACGAGTGGCGTGCGTATTCTCAACTTGGAAATCTAGGCTACATTCACCGGACAGTCAACCATTCACAGCGGTTCGTGGAAGACACCGTTCACATTCAAAATATTGAGCGTTGTTGGAAGAGTGAAAAGCTGGATATTACGGTCTGGCAACAAAACCCAAATCAGTTTAGGTTAGGTTAGGTCAGGTCAGTTTAGGTCAGGTCTGTTTAGGTCAGGTCTGTTTAGGTCAGGTCTGTTTAGGTCAGGTCTGTTTAGGTCAGGTCTGTTTAGGTCAGGTCTGTTTAGGTCAGGTCTGTTTAGGTCAGGTCTGTTTAGGTCAGGTCTGTTTAGGTCAGGTCTGTTTAGGTCAGGCTGTTTAGGTCAGGTCTGTTTAGGTTAGGTCTGTTTAGGTCAGGTCTGTTTAGGTTAGGTCTGTTTAGGTTAGGTCTGTTTAGGTTAGGTCTGTTTAGGTTAGGTTAGGTCTGTTTAGGTTAGGTCTGTTTAGGTTAGGTTTGAACCAAAACACATTTTTCTGGTGTTTTTTGGTATGATTTGCTCAAATCTGAACTTCATTTCTTTGGGAAATGAGCAGTTTTTGAGAAATTTTCAATTTTAAAATTTCTCAAAAATGGCTCATTTCCCAAAGAAGCAAAGTTCAGATTTGAACAAATCACACCAAAAAAATGTTTTGGTTCAGAAAGGAGAAAAAGCACTAAAACGAATAATTACCGTTACTTTATTTCTGATTTCCATACAGTGATTTGAGGGTTTAAGTTCATTAGTCATAGATAGACAGTGACACCCAAGTCTTTCTCTTTATCATTATTTTTAATCCAAATTCCATTCATATTGTATTCAAATTCTAGATTTTTTGGCCCAATATGCATAACCTTCCACTTATCAACATTAAATCTCATCTCCTCAGGCTGTTACTCCAAGTCTTTTTGTATTGTCATTGCTCCTGCTACTGACTTAACATTATGGCCTAATTTTGTATCATCAGCAAATTTTGAGGTTTTACATGATAGGCCCTTCTCTAGATCATTCATATAGACAACAAAAAGCACAAG
Organism: Bathynomus jamesi; assembly: GCA_023014485.1. Taxonomy (NCBI): domain Eukaryota; kingdom Metazoa; phylum Arthropoda; class Malacostraca; order Isopoda; family Cirolanidae; genus Bathynomus; species Bathynomus jamesi. The sequence goes on along the minus strand of JAJOZX010002267.1, from coordinate 633,161 downwards.
TCCCAGCACAGACCCCGTCGCAAATGATTTGTTAAAGTGATTGAAGCTTTTCTCTAACGTGAAAAGGGTAAAAAAATGGAGCTTCCACTGATTTTAATTTGAATCAGTTAGTGGACATAGCTTCCTGTGGTCTGTGCTCCTTTGATTATTTTCGCTGTATCACCGAATTTTATGGAAATTCAGAAAAAGCTACAGCTTTTCTTCGGATACACAGTGTCCTCGTTGTGACTCGGATTGTACTCTTCGTGAGGAACAGAAAATGTGGCGGTGTCATAAGAGTTACCTGGTGTTATTTTTTTATTTTATTGGGTTCAGAATTCCAGCTGAGCCGTGAACGGCCAAGCTCTGAAGGGCCAGTTTAACCTACAGCCCAAGTTCAGCTAGACTAAAAACTTACGGACTTGGAAGTCCTACCTCAGGGTTGCTGACTCGATGTGGGCCTATCTTAGGCCTCAGTTGCATAAAATTAAGCTAAAAAACAAAAGGGGCACTATTTATGGTCTTTCTAAACCTGCACGATGCAACAATCTTGTATCTAAACAACCAAACTCAATTGCAAGAGAACTCTCTATAAGACCACACGTTGTAAGTGCCGCATTCAACAAATGAGTAGGAAGCAGTGCTGCCACTCAGATTTTTAGGAAATCCCAAGAATTGACCTCAAAAAATCCCAAGAATAACAAAAAAATCCCAAGATAATAAGAACATTAAAATAAACAAAGAAAACATTAAACTTACTCTATTTTAATTATATTTCCTCGTCAGGCTCGTCTTCTTCGACGTCTGCAGAAAGACGGACAGTCTCATTATTTTCTTTTTGCTCTTTAAGTCTTTTTTCATATCTTTTATGTACTGTGCCGCCTTCAAGCTCTCTTATTAATGTTTTTGTCGGCTGCCAGGTAGTACAAGTTGCTTTATTTCTAGTTAAGCACTGTTTTGCCAACAGCCTATCTTTTACAGTTTCTGTTTTTAAGGCATTAGTTTTTCACGCGTAAGAAAAAACGGTGCTCCGTTTCAGCTGGTTCTGACTACTGACTAGACGAGACGCCGCACACCATTACGACTTAACCTTGTTCAAAACATGTTTTGAACGGCAATCAAACTAGTACAAGCGACTGTCGTCATGACAAATTTGTTCTATTACCAATAATATTGTAGTGCCTTGCACCACAAGATTATTGTTTTATTAGTGAAAACTGCCACAAATTGGCATGAGTGAAATATTTAAATCTAAATAAATAAATAAATACAAGTTAAACATGTCCAGTGATCAAATTTAATTCTTAAGAATTCAGTGTGGTGTGACTAGACATGAATTGGCTTTTAAGGATTATTTTGGCTTGTTGGTAAAGTTGTATAGTAAAAACAAGCTTATGTACGACAACACAAAGGACGCGTTTTCCACATTTTAAGATCTAAAAGCACAGCGCCAGCAAGCAAAAATTGTATGGTATGTTTTGTATTTATAATGTTTATATTTTTTACTATTGCATATCTGTATGCAATACCGCATACTGCAGATATTAACAAACCTTATATTGTTTGTGATTAGTACTAAGATTTATACTACAAATAGTAATGTAAGATTCATACAATAAATTACCTTAGGCTAAGTTAGGTCTAGGCAAAAGCCAAATTGTAACTCTAGCCTAGCTGAGGCCTACCATAGTCTGTGTTTTAGATTAACCTCAGCCTACTATGTTGAAGAGGCATAGGCCTGCCTATTAATTTTCTTAGTATATTTTACTTTATAATATAAGCCTATTATGTTTCATGTATTTTCTTAGCAGGTGGCCTACATACTTCCTTAGTTTTCCCATTCAACTTAACACAATCCCATAATGAGAATCAACTGTAATTTATCATCCACAGGTTACTGGGCCTATATAGCATATATATTTTAATTATCAATTTTTACCATTTTTGGTCTAGAATATTACTTACAGTATTCTTGTCTCTCTCTTTGCGGACAAGGTTGTCATTGTGGCTATTATTAGTTGTTTATTATTATTAGAGTTACATTATTATTTGTACTATTATTATTTGTATTATTACATATTTATTATTATTATCAGTATTATTTGCAGACTGTTATATATTAGCTAAACGGGCCATTATTTAATCTCGCATTTATATGTCCATCAAAGTTGTTACGGGCAAAAATCCCCTTTGCACTTACAAATAATTGTTGCATATAGTTATTAATTGTTGTCAATAAAATACAAAATTCATATTGATGATTTTATAATCAGTCCTTCCCTTTTATCAAAATTAATTTTGCGCCGCAGTGCTGGATGCCAATCTAGTATTTGGGCGCTGGTGACCCTGGCATTTAGTTAATTATCTACGTAAACTTGTAAAGGTCTATAATAATAAAATCGGACTCTTACAATTGGTGACACTCCTGGAATGACCAAACACCGTAATTTATGCAAAAAAAAAAAATTCTAAAAGTTTTTTCTCAATTTTTGTCAATATATTCAGTCTGCATCTATAATTTTATTAAATTCACTAGTACTAAGCACTCACCTGTACTGGAAGTGTATTCTATTGCAAAATATATTCCTTTTATTTTGCCTTTTTATAAAATCAGCGTTTTCTAAAGTTTTTTTTGTGCAAATTTACTTATATTTTGCAAACAGCCTATACGCTAGGGTGGCAATAGCCAATAGGGGTAAAAATCCAAGTTGCCTGGAGGAGCGAGTGCGGTGGCGCGTTTGGTGCAGTTCCTGAAGAAAATCACTCAGGCAAATTTTTAGGACTTTTGATAAACATTAGGGGGTGGTACAAGAGTAACAAAGTTTCCACCATTGTCACTTACTAATTCTCTATTTTGTATACTTTGCAGGTAGATGAAAAATGGCGGCGACTATAAGAAAGAATGATGTTTTATGGCTACTGGAGACTTCTCCCAACTCATATGCCCTTACAGGAGCCAAATTGCCGTCCAAGCGGCAGGTCCTGGAACGATTCTTGTTCTTTCACCTGTCCGAGTCTCGCCCTGTCAGAGAAAGTAGCCGACTGGTGATGACAGAGGTCGAACAGATGTGGAAGAATGCAAGTCTTCCGACTCAAGCTACGCACCGGGCACAAGACAAGCTGGAGAACCTCCATTCTGAGTGGAGAAGCTTAAAGAAATTACGAGCGAGGTGCACCAAAACCCAGATGGACAAGGAGAAGGTCTTTCTAGAAGGTCTGAAAGGCCTGTTCGATTGTGCTCACGGTGATGCGCTCAAAATCATCAAAAATAAAGAAGACAAGCAGTTTCTTCTTGCGCAGCGTGAGCCTGGTTGTCGAGGAACTATAGGACTTGTTGATCAGAAGTATATTAGACAAGAGGAGAACAAAATGACGCGGCAGCGTGAGCAAGAGAAAAGGAAACGAAGGAACCTGAATGAACTCCAGAAGATGGACAGGTCCGTGGTTTTGGAATCGAGCAGCAGTTCTACAAACGAGATACTCAGTGGCGGTTCCTCATATGGGCAATATGGGCAGCCGCACAGGGCGGCATTTGTGGAGGGGCGGCATGAGCGCTTGCAAAAAAAATAAAAATAAAAATAAGAATAAATAAATAAAGAAATAAATAAAAATAAAAAATAAAATAAAATAAATAATAAAAGATCAATAAATATATTTTTATTAATAAAAAAACCATCTATTGCATTTTCCATAAACCTTCCCATAAAAGACCTAAACAATGCAAAATGCTTCCAGATTAATATTATTGGGAATAAAGGCCCATACTTTAACATATGTAATGTTATTTTTCTGGGTTTGGTTAAATAGTGAAATGTATATTATGAAGCATCTGATGAGCCCTTGATTGATGCTTTGAAGAAGCTGGAGGTGACATTTTTCAATGCAGTGGTTGATGCTGCAACATCAGCCATTCAGGAAAGATTTTCCACGTTGGAAATTGTGGGAGAGAAGTTTGGAGTGCTGACACATTTCCAAAATCTCACATTTGAGGAGCTGACAGAACAATGTGTGAACCTTAGTACTACACTACACTTTAAGGGACAATCTGACTTGGATGGCAGAGAGCTTGCACAGGAGCTGAAGAACTTGCCTGACTTGCCATCAAAGACCATATCCTTGCTTGAACTGCTGACATTTATCCATGAAAGGGAGCTCTCTGAAATATATCCAAATTTGTGGACTGCTCTCAGAATTGGTCTTACTCTTCCAGTCACTGTTGCTGAAGCAGAGAGGAGCTTTTCAAAGCTGAAGCTCATCAAATCCTACCTGAGGTCAACTATGTCACAGGAACGCCTTACCGGTCTGGCCATCATCAGTATAAATCATACAATTGCTGAGCAGATTTCATATGATGATTTAATTCATGACTTTGCATCAAGGAAGGTAAGAAGAGTCAGGCTTTAGATGGCAGTTGTGCTGTGGTGCAATTTATTTTGTTCTTGTTCAAAGTGTAGCATAATAATTACCCTCTCTTAAGTGTCTTATTTCTATTTATGTGATAGAGCATTTGTACAATTTAGAAATTTGATTCTCTAGTTTATTTATGGCAGTTGTGCAATTTAATTTGTATTTTTCCTGTTCATAGTATCATAATTACATTCTCTTAAGTGAATTATTCTTTTACGTGATGAAGGATTTGTAAAATTCAGAAATTTGAGTCTTTGTTTTGGTTCTGAAGTTCCAACATTTAGTCCAATAAAAAGTTATTTTGTGAAAGAGTTATGTCTGTCCTTTATTTTGGGGGGATTCGAATGTGTGTGTGTTGGCGAACAGGGGGGGGGGCGCTGAAGGTGAGGTTCGCCCAGGGCGTCATGTAAGCTAGGACCGCCACTGGAGATACTGACAAGGAAGATGAGGTGAATGTCGGAGCAATAGGAGGCGCGTCATCTGCCACTCCCAAGAGGAAAAGATCAAGAGGGTTAAATCTAGGCTGACCATACGTACCGTTTGTTTTATATTTCCTGGCCGTCCCGTCGTTTTAATAAAAATGTCAATTTTGTCCCGGTTTATGTACTTACTTCTTCATGAATACAGAATATTACATAACCCCGTCCCTTTTTTGCCATCCCAATGTCCCGTTTTTGTCTCAAGGAAATATAGTCAGCCTAGTTGAATCAGATTGTTACTCAAGAACTGGCGCAAGCGTTGGACCGCACAAAGATATCCAATCGCCAGGCAGTCCATGTTGTGGCCAATACCTTAGCAGCTGCTGGACAAAATATGGAGCACTACGCATTGAATCGAGAGACAATCCGACTAGCTCGAATGAAATTCCGCCAAGACATCGCGGACGAGCTGAGAAGGTCCTTTTCCCCCACGGTACCATTAACAGTTCATTGGGATGGCAAGCTCCTTCCAGACCTTACAAACAAAGAGAAGGTCGATCGCCTTCCAGTCCTGGTTTCAGGAGAAGGTGTGATGAAGCTGTTGGGGGTACCAAAGCTGCCATCATCAACAGGTCTGGCGCAGGCAACAGCAGTGCATGACATGCTGGAAGACTGGCAGTTATCTCCCGGGATCGTAGCCATGTCTTTTGACACGACATCATGTAACACCGGTCGCTTGAACGGCGCTTGTCAATTCCTCGAGTAGAAGCTCGGGAAGAAACTTAGCAATCTTGCTTGTCGTCACCACATCGTGGAAATAGTTCTCGAAAAAGTTTTCGAAGCCTTAGTAGCATGCTCTTCGGGACCAAAGATCAAGCTCTTTCAAAGATTGGCGGAGGTGTGGCCAAAGATTGTAAGGATTCGTTTCTTTCTGCTGAGGGAGACCGTGAGGTGGCAGATCGGATGCACGCATTCAAGGAGAAAGTTGCAGAGTTTGTGCACAAACAGTTGAGATCTCAGCAGCCTCGCGATGATTACCGTGAATTCCTGGAACTCGTACTGCTATTTCTCGGAATAAATCTACCACGGGGAAATCATATTCAAACTCCGGGTGCCCTCCACAGGGCACAGTGGATGGCAAAATGCATCTATGCATTTAAGATCTTCTTGTACCGTCACCAGTTGCGGAACTTGGGGAAACTCACGGACCAGGAGCTCCAGGGTGTTACTGACTTCTGCCTCTTTGTTGCAGAGATTTACGTTAAAGTTTGGTTCAATGCCCCGGTAGCCAGATATGCTCCGCAGTTGGACTTGGAGCTGATACAAAAGCTGGTGCAGTACAGACAAGTTAACCGATGCGTGGCAGAGGCCGCTTTGAAAGGGATCACAAGCCATCTTTGGTACTTAAGTGAAAAGTTGGTCGCTTTGGCCTTTTTTGATGAATATCTCAGCAGCGTGATGAAAAGAGGCATGGTTGAGGCGCTCAAAAATGAAGAAAGGAAGAGTCCTTCGCCTCGTGTGACAATTGATGTGGGAGATGCTGAACATCTTTCTTTGGCAGCCTTTGTCACGAAGAACACAGCCTTCTTCCACCTGCTCCAGCTTCCCACATCCTTCCTCTCCAAGGATCTGGAGCAGTGGGAAGATGAAGATTTTCAACAAGCGAAACAGCGCGTCTCTGCCATCAGTGTTGTCAATGATCCCGCAGAAAGAGGAGTTGCCCTAATGAAAGATTTTAACTCTGTGCTGACCACACAGGAGGATCAACAGCAATACGTTCTTCAGGTTGTGGAGCAGCACCGGAAGATGTTCCCTGATGCCAATAAATCCACGTTCATTCTAAGCCAGAAAAATTAGGCATAATTGTGATCTATCAGATCACTACCAGCTATTGCAGTCCTATTTGAGGTTGTTTGAGTCTTATCAGAATCGTTCTTTTCAGTTTTTTGTTTTGTATAACTTTGAAGCTCACTCGAACACTCGTTTCCAATAGCCTAGAGCACAAAGTTCTTTGTGTCTTGTACCACCACTTAAAATAAGATTAGGAACTTGAAATTTGGCAGAATTTGTTTTTTCAATAAACCGAATAAAATGAGCACCCGCACATTTTAAATTTTGCGACTTCATTTTTTATTGCCACCCTACTATACGCAGACTATTTTTCTGCTAATATTGGGCTACATCCTAAAAAAAAAAATTTTTACGTAACTTTTTGTTATTGGCATTCATAACTCCAATTGAGTCTCATACTCAACCAAGCTTACCTGAAGCCATTATTTGCATTCAACAACATTTGTTGAAATCTTGTCAGTTTTTGACACATTTTTAATTTTTTTTAGTACCTTGTAACAAATAATAGCCACAATGACCAACAACAACAACAACCTAGGATCATCCAACGGTGGTACTCCAAATTCACCACCTATAACAGACCTTCTAACAATGTATCAGCCTACCATCCACAATTCACCGCTGAAGAGCCTGGAATCTTTGTGAGTCAACTGCGGGATTATTTCGCGATAAAAGGAATTACGGACCCACGAACCAAGTTCCTTATCACAAAGAACCTCCTGCCTACACTAGTATACAAAGTAGTGCGGGATGTGACTCTATTGCCTCCGTCTGACCAAGCTTTTGAGAGCCTCCTCAGCGAGTTAGTCAGGAGACTCGGCCAATCAGAAGAAGAGCGACTCAATGCTCTACTCAAGGACCAAGTTCTTGGGGATCAAACGCCAACAGCCTTCCGGAGGCATCTGCAAGACCTGGCTGGACAGACCAATGGAGAGGATAAAGACTCACCCTTAATGCGACGCCGCTTCCTCAATGGTCTCCCCACTGCCCTACGACCAATGCTTTTTCACAAGCTACATGCCTTGTTCACCCTCAACCAGACGCTCCTCTGAACTTAGCCACTGATGCCTCTGACGTTGCAGTGTCAGGAGTGCTCCAGCAGCTTGTTTCAGGCGTTTGGGAACCTCTCGCATTCTTTTCACGCAAGCTTTCGCCTTCACAAATGAGGTACAGCACTTTCGGTCGAGAGTTGCTGGCGATATACCTCTCCATCCGTCATTTCAGGCCATTCCTGGAAGGTCGTGACTTCAGCATTTTTACGGATCATCGTCCGTTAATATTTGCTCTCCATTCTCAATCAGACTCTCATGCTCCTACTGAGAGAAGACACCTTGATTTTATTCTTCAATTTACTTCAGACATTCGACACATTTCAGGTTCTTTGAATGTTGTGCCGGATGCTCTATCTCGCATCTCAGCAATTTCTGATCCTGGACTCTCACATATCAACCTTTCAGAGATGGCTGAGGCTCAGTCCACGGATACAGACCTCCAAGCTCTTATTAATTCACCCACTTCATTGCAAGTCCGCTCTTTACCGGTTGAACCCAAGTCAGACTTACAAATTTTGTGTGACGTCTCGACTGAGCATATTCGACCGTTGGTCCCACAAGGGCTGCGAAGAGTTTTTTGCTAAACTTCAACCCAAAACTTTCATCATCGACAAGGTGGGCAAGCGTGAAACCGTTTCTGTGGACCGCTTGAAACCAGCATACCTTGATTTTTCTCCAACAAAAGATCCTATCCTCCCTCAATCTTCTGTACCTCCACCTCAAATACAGGTACAGCAACCTATCCCTCCTCAATCTTCTGTACCTTCATCTCATATACAGGTACAGCAATCTACCCTTCCTAAATCCTATGTACCACCACCTCATCCGAGGGTACAACAATCTATCATCCCTCTTCCAATTCTCCTTCATTATCGCAACCAACTGTCTTTGAACCAGCCAGTGGCCCCATTGCACAGGCACCAAGAATCCCCTTCCCCCAATGTCCCTACTGCACCTGTAGCACCATCCATGCCTTCAGAACCAGTGCTGCAGGATATTGCCGTCCAAAAGCAAACAATGACTCGTTCTGGAAGAGTCATTCGTAAGCCAGTGCGCTTTGACATTTAAGTGTTTTTTTTTACCCCTGACAACCATGTTTTTGGGGGGCAGTACTTGTAGTGCCTTGCACCACAAGATTATTGTTTTATTAGTGAAACTGCCACAAATTGGCATGAGTGAAATATTTAAATCTAAATAAATAAATAAATACAAGTTAAACATGTCCAGTGATCAAATTTAATTCTTAAGAATTCAGTGTGTGTGTGACTAGACATGAATTGGCTTTTAAGGATTATTTTGGCTTGTTGGTAAAGTTGTATAGTAAAAACAAGCTTATGTACGACAACACAAAGGACGCGTTTTCCACATTTTAAGATCTAAAAGCACAGCGCCAGCAAGCAAAAATTGTATGGTATGTTTTGTATTTATAATGTTTATATTTTTTACTATTGCATATCTGTATGCAATACCGCATACTGCAGATATTAACAAACCTTATATTGTTTGTGATTAGTACTAAGATTTATACTACAAATAGTAATGTAAGATTCATACAATAAATTACCTTAGGCTAAGTTAGGTCTAGACAAAAGCCAAATTGTAACTCTAGCCTAGCTGAGGCCTACCATAGTCTGTGTTTTAGATTAACCTCAGCCTACTATGTTGAAGAGGCATAGGCCTGCCTATTAATTTTCTTAGTATATTTTACTTTATAATATAAGCCTATTGCGAAAAATGCTCTGTATGAATTGGTCCACAATTAACCCACCCCTTATATCTCCAGTCTAACTATAGAGTAGATCAAGTCTAGCCTAGCCTAGAGGGGTCAGCCTAGAGATTCCGGAAATGGTCCAGAGCGGGCAGATAAATTGAGGTCCACAGTAGGATTCCTCACAAGAATTAGGTTAGGGCAATCTACCTTCACCTTTGTTAAGCTATGAGTTGATGCTGGGTCTTAGGCCACAATGTAGGCCTAACTTGTCTGACCCAGCTTAATTTAATGAGATTAACTTTGGTGTAAAAACTCAATTAGTCACTTACTTTTTGTTATCGGAGTGTCTCCCTTCTCCGGTTATGTTTTCGAGAGCGCACTTTGCTGGTACGTCCTCTCGCCCCGTTCTTCGTTTTCGTTCTCTTTGTTCTCCTCTTCGCGGGGCTCGTACCAGCGTTGTCTTGGTTTATTCCTCGGTTGGTTGAGCGGTAATGTATCCTTATTACCGAGCACGCTCCTCCCACACAGTATATAAATACTAGTGTGGAGAATAACTCTGGTGAGCAACCAATTGGTTTCATCCACCCAGTTATTGACATAAAAGGAATTTAATGATTGTTAGATTAACTACCTACCTACTCAGTGAACCATTTTCGTTACCTCCCAACTACCCACTCATCAGTTTTCCATATACTGGGGGCCCCGGGAGATAAAAATTTTGGTGTCATTGTCACCAATTTTTGTCTGAGTGTAGACTAGCTAACTATTTAACTGTAAATGCCTGTTAATCTGATTAACAGTGCCTATCCTCACCTTCTCATGGAGAAGGTGTAGCATTTAATTAGAAGAGAAATATACATCCATAGGATGAAACTGTCTATGGTCTTTACCATAAGAAAAGAAAAATGAAAGTTAGAAGATAAAATTACAATTCCCCAGCATCTATTTTTTGTTGTAAAAATAGTCGCGCTTTAATGCTGTTTGTCGCTGAGGTCTTGTGTCTGTCAATGTTGTAGTAGGATGCGTTACCACTCCTACTGTCAAAGGAATAGTTACTGGAAGTTCAGTGTCTCCAGTTGTTACTGTCAGTGGAGAAGGTTCTCCAAAGTCCATTGTTTTGGGTCCAGACTCTAAAGGGTACAAAAGAGAAATGTCTCTTGTTGTGTCACCCGTTGAAGTCCTTAATTTGACCACTCTTGTTACCCCTCTGCCCCTGGTCTGAGTTCTGAAACTCTAGCCAGAGGCCAGTATTGTCTTGGAGTACTGTCATGTATGAGAACAAGGTCCCCTACCTTAATTGTGTCAGACCAATCCTTCTTAGTCATTTGTTTATGTCTCTCCCTTAGACCCATCAAGTACTCAGTTTTCCACTGTTTAATGAAATGAGCTTTAACTCTAGTTAAATGTTGTAACTTAGTCTGGAGCTCATCATGTCGTTGAGTCCAGTTTGGGTCTTCTGAAGAGTCTATATTGTAGTCCGGCAGGAGACTAACTTGTTCTCCCCGAATCAAATGATTTGGAGTTAATGGTTCTGGGTCATTAATGTTGTCACTCACATAAGTGAGTGGCCTATTGTTAATGATGTTCTCAATCTCAGCCAGGAGAGTGAGTAACCCAAATAAGTGTATCTGTTTTTTGCCAATTGCTTTCTTCAAGCAATTCTTTACTGTTTGTATATTCCTCTCCCAGATAGAACCATACCAAGGAGAGGCAACCGGAATATACTTCCACTTTATGTTTGATTTTGTATATATAATTGTGTGATTTCATTGCTTAACAAGTCGTGGATGACTTGTTCACCAGCTTTGAAATATGTAGCATTGTCAGTCCAAACTGTCTTGGGTACTGAATGTCGTGCACAGAATCTCTTAAAGACAGCAACAAAAGATTCTGCTGTTAGGTCCTCCACAACATCCAAATAAACAGCTCGTGAGGCTGCACATGTAAACAGTACAATGTACATTTTTTGTTCAGTGTCACCCACCCCTACAGTCAATGCTCCTGTATAGTCAATGCCTACAGTCTCAAAGGGTCTGTTGAGAGTAACTCTCTCCTCTGGCAAAGCAGGAGGATTTGGTTTCCTATAGGGCCTAGCATGAATACGCCTACATGTACACACTCACTCAGGACTGTTTTAACAGTGATCCTTCCCTTGGGTATCCAATAAGTTTTTCTTAATGTAGTTAGTGTCTGTGGTACCCCCATATGATATACATCATTGTGTATTTTTCTGATGATTAATGTTGTCAAATAGCTAAATCTAGGTAAAAGGATTGGATTTTTGCTTTTGTATGACAGTTTTGATTTGTCTAATCTCCCTTTACACCTTAGAAGGCCTTCCTCATCTCTGAACAAGTTTAGATCCACAACTACTGATGGTACAGGTTCTTTTGTTTGTTTCCCATTTGTTAAGAATTCTAACTCTTTATTGTACTCTTTTTGTTGGGCTGGCCTATCCAGTATTGGGTTGCAACTTCTGTATAATTATGATTGTTTTTATTTAGCTGTTTGTTAATTGTAGCTAAACAGTTGTGAGCAAACCTCAAACAGTAGGCTGTCACCCTGACAAGTTTGTTGAAATCAGAATACTTTTCATAATTAGTGATTGGTTCAACCTTTTCATTTGAAAAGATTAAATTTAATGTCAAGTTAACTTGTTCCACAGGCCATTGGTCTGTATCACAGAGCCACTTTGGTCCCATAAACCAAGTTTTGTTTGACTTCAACAACTTGTAGGATAAACCTCTGGTCAGAAAGTCTGCTGGATTCTGTTTAGTTGGAACATAGTGAAAGTTTACTTGTAGGCTTTCATTAGCGTCAGCTATTTCTTTTAGCCTATTTCTTACAAAGATATTCTTACTATTAATGCTATCATTCCGTATCCAGGCAAGACAAATCTGACTGTCAAGCCAGACGTGGATATGTTATGACACATCATAGTAAGCATCCTTAAGCAATGAAATGGTTTTAATGGCTAATGTAGCAGCCAATAGTTCCAATTGAGGTATGGTTCGGGTAGGTTTGAGAGGTGCAACTTTCCCTTTTGCATAAATTAGATGACTTTCTGTAGGGCTTACAAGATACGCACAGCACCCATAAGCTTGTGTGCTTGCATCAGCAAACACATGAAGCCTCTGGGGCTTATCCCTAAACCCACAGCACCTTTGAATTTTAATGTTCTGCACTTTTGTTAAATCAGTAGCTAACTTCTTCCAAGATTTTTGATTTTCATTTGTTATTGGATCATCCCACCCAACATTTGTCCTCCAAATTTCTTGGAGGAGAATCTTTGATTTTATTGTTGAAGGCAGGAATAGACCCATAGGATCAAAAATTTTGGAAGCCTCTGATAATATTTGTCTTTTAGTATTTGCTTCCTCATCAAGTTTAAAACCTTTAGTACAGATTGAATCATGACTGTTAGAAGTTGCATCCAAATACCAGTTCATACCTAAAGTTTTAACTCTGTCTGATGGCTCAGTAAGACCATTATTATCTTTAAAATCTTTTTGTTTAAATCCTCATTATTTGAAATCCACTCTCTAAGTTCAAAGTTACCTTGTTGCATAATGTTTTGAGAGTGTTCATAGACTTCAGATAATTCAGATTTTGTTGTCGTTGAGCCTATTAGATTGTCTACGTAAAAATGTTCCTTAAGGAAGTTCAATGTTAGAGAGTTATTAAACTGGTTTAAATGATGTTAATTGTCAATGCTAATAGGCTAGGTGAGCAATTGGCTCCAAACAACACAACATTAAATCTATAGGTTATGAACCCTTTATTCAAATCAAATGGATCCTTGAACCATAAGAACCTAGTTGGTTCTTATCATATTCATTTTTAAGATTTATTCTCAAAAATGCCTTCGAAATGTCACTTTGTACAGCATATTTGTCTAACCTGAACCTCAGTAAGATCTTCACAAGGTCAGAAATGAGATTAGGACCCTCAATCAAGCAATCATTCAAACTGTGTTTATCACTGTCTTTGAGGCTACAGTTATATACTACTCTGAGTTTTGTTGTTGGGGCATCTTGTCGATAAACCCCCCTGTGGGTTAAATAATGACAACCATCTTTTTTAAAAGGGTTATTTGTTACTTCTTCAATGAAGCCTTTCTGTAGCTGTTCTTTGAAGACATCACTGTACTTTACATATTATTATCTTGTCTGAGTTTTTTCATTACTTTATATAAATGTCCTTTAGCTACTTTGAGATTGTCTCTTAAAGTTGGACAATTTATTTTCCAAGGTAACTCAACAAAATAACTATTGTCTTTGCACTGAATGGTGTCTTCAAATCTTTCTACCATTAACTGATCTTCTGAAGTTTGATTTGTGTCATATATACCCAAGATTCTAGCAACCATAAAGTTTGAATTGCCTCATCCAGTTTCATTTGATAATGATGAATTAATGTTCTCAGTTGAGATAATATTATTCAAGTGTTGCTATTCTTACAGTGTTATGTAGGACTGAGTTGAGGCACATAGTATTTGTTTTGGTTTAGTCTAGTTTTAGTCTGATAGGTCACCCAAGGGGCTATCCCTGATGGAGTCTGAATAGCTATACCATTACCTATCTCTACTATGCCCTTATGAATAAGATTAATATAATCTGCCCCTATTAGCATTTCATGTTAGCTACTGTGTTGTTAGTGATATGTCTATCAGCTATTTTGTAGTGTTTTCCCAAAATGTTTTATGGTTTGTTCTAGTTTGGGTATAACCAGTTTGTGTTTTGTCCTACTTTAGAAATAATAACTGCTTCAATTTCTTGAATTTACTTCCTAAATGTAGTTCCAGGTCAATTGTCTTATAGCTATTTTTGTCCGAGTTATCCTTAACAAAGGATGCAATATTGAGATTTTGTTCATTCGGGTTTGGTGTCAAACCCAATTTATTAACTACATTTTTTGAAACAAATGTTTGTTGAGAACAACAGTCTATAAGACATCTCACTGGAGTGGTACTACCCTCACTATTCACTAAGTCCAAAGTAATAGTTGGTAAAAGAATCTGTGTTTCTTGTTACATTGTTTGAACAAGCAGAATGTCCCATGAAAGTGGCATTTTCTTGATTACCTTTGTTTGGGGGAGGTATCTTTTGAGTTTGAGTACTATTGTTTGGACACTTTGGTGAATCACACATTGATGAGACATGTCGTAAACTTTTACAAAACTTACACTTGAATCTTAACCTAGATTTACAGTCTTTCTTATAATGTCCCTGGCCAGTACACTTTTTACACAGGTTCAACTGTTCACATCTTTTAACCCTTTGGTTAAAATCTGAATATTTGTCACACCCAGTACTACTGTGTTCATTACTTGCACAAAATTTGCAATATGGTGTATAAGTTTAGGCAGCAGTTACATTAAAGTTCTGTAATGTAGGTGTTCGTGTTTTATAGTTGGTCACATTTGATTCTACAGTATCAAGTTTTGTCTGTTTGGCTGTAGCTAGTTGGTCTCTGGGAACAGTCTTTGGTTTATCCAGTCTGGGTCTTATTTTGTATTGTTTGGTCTCTGGCCAAGGGAGGCCATAAGACCCTTGTAATAGTTTTCCTTATGGCCAAGGTAGGCCATAAGACCCTTGTAATAGTTTTCCCTATGGCCAAGGTAGGCCATAAGACAATGTTTAGCCCATGGCCAAGGTAGGCCATAAGACATTTAATGTTTGGCCCATGGCCACAATAAGCCACAAGACCAAGGTTCAATTGTTTTGGCCCATGGCTGAGGTAGGCCATAAGACCTTTATTGTTTGGCCCATGGCCAAGGTAGGCCACAAGACCAAGGCTCATTGTTTGGCCCATGGCCAAGGTAGGCCACAAGACCAAGGCTCATTGTTTGGCCCATGGCCAAGGTAGGCCACAAGACCAAGGCTCATTGTTTGGCCCATGGCCAAGGTAGGCCACAAGACCAAGGCTCATTGTTTGGCCCATGGCCAAGATAGGCCATAAGACCCTCATTGAGTAACCCATGCAATCCTTGCTTATGTTCAGATAGGTTGAGTGTATTTGTGGCACATGTAAAGAGTACAGTGTATATATACATATATACACACACAGATTGCAAGGAATGCATGTGCCTGTTGAAAAATCTGTTGAGTGATTCTTCCTTAAAAGAAGAATTGGATGCTTGGAGTTGTATGCATTTTAAATGCTTGTTCACTAATGTTGTTTAACTGGGGATCGTAATGAAATATAGGACAAGAAGAAATTACCAGCCAGAGAAGAGAGAGCACAGAAAAAGAGTCAAGTTTAAATTTGGTTTAATCCCCCCCAAGTACTTATGTCATCAGGTCTAAGCTTATAAGAGAATGAGACTCCTTTAATGTAAATGTTTCCTAGTTAGGCCCTAGGTTGTAGACCTAATTAGGCTTGATTAGCTTAGGCTTAGGCTAGACTTAGGCTATTTAGCCTAATTCTGCAATTTTTTGTTAAGTAAGGTTAAGGTTTGTAAATTCCCCACACACGGACCACCAATGCGAAAAATGCTCTGTATGAATTGGTCCACAATTAACCCACCCCTTATATCTCCAGTCTAACTATAGAGTAGATCAAGTCTAGCCTAGAGGGGTCAGCCTAGAGGGGTCAGCCTAGAGATTCCGGAAATGGTCCAGAGGGCAGATAAATTGAGGTCCACAGTAGGATTCCTCACAAGAATTAGGTTAGGGCAATCTACCTTCACCTTTGTTAAGCTATGAGTTGATGCTGGGTCTTAGGCCACAATGTAGGCCTAACTTGTCTGACCCAGCTTAATTTAATGAGATTAACTTTGGTGTAAAAACTCAATTAGTCACTTACTTTTGTTATCGGAGTGTCTCCCTTCTCCGGTTATGTTTTCGAGAGCACACTTTGCTGGTACGTCCTCTCGCCCCGTTCTTCGTTTTCGTTCTCTTTTTGTTCTCCTCTTCGCGGGGCTTCTTGTACCAGCGTTGTCTTGGTTTATTCCTCGGTTGGTTGAGCGGTAATGTATCCTTATTACCGAGCACGCTCCTCCCACACAGTATATAAATACTAGTGTGGAGAATAACTCTGGTGAGCAACCAATTGGTTTCATCCACCCAGTTATTGACATAAAAGGAATTTAATGATTGTTAGATTAACTACCTACCTACTCAGTGAACCATTTTCGTTACCTCCCAACTACCCACTCATCAGTTTTCCATACCTATTATGTTTCATGTATTTTCTTAGCAGGTGGCCTACATACTTCCTTAGTTTTCCCATTCAACTTAACACAATCCCATAATGAGAATCAACTGTAATTTATCATCCACAGGTTACTGGGCCTATATAGCATATATATATTTTAATTATCAATTTTTACCATTTTTGGTCTAGAATATTACTTACAGTATTCTTGTCTCTCTCTTTGCAGACAAGGTTGTCATTGTGGCTATTATTAGTTGTTTATTATTATTAGAGTTACATTATTATTTGTACTATTATTATTTGTATTATTACATATTTATTATTATTATCAGTATTATTTGCAGACTGTTATATATTAGCTAAACGGGCCATTATTTAATCTCGCATTTATATGTCCATCAAAGTTGTTACGGGTAAAAATCCCCTTTGCACTTACAAATAATTGTTGCATATAGTTATTAATTGTTGTCAATAAAATACAAAATTCATATTGATGATTTTATAATCAGTCCTTCCCTTCTTTTATCAAAATTAATTTTGCGCCGCAGTGCTGGATGCCAATCTAGTATTTGGGCGCTGGTGACCCTGGCATTTAGTTAATTATCTACGTAAACTTGTAAAGGTCTATAATAATAAAATCGGACTCTTACAATATGACATAAAATGAATTTTATGGATTTATAAAAATTAATAAAGGATCGTAATGAAAAATACATAAATAGTAACAAATTTCGTTAAAGTAGTAACAAAAGTACAAACAAGATATAAAGCTCAATTGATGTTTCTTTCTTTCCAAGTTAAACCCATTATAATTAATAATGGCAGTCAGACTAAGCTTTGAACAAAGGAAATTCATTCTAAAATGCTACTGGAAGTGTGAAAACGCAGTTGAAGTGCAAAGACAGTTTAGGAGGGAGTTTCAAACAGATCCACCAACGCGACTTACCATCACTCGAATTAGAGATAAGTTTGAAGCCGATGGAACTGTTCAGAATGTCCACAAGAAGCGTTCCGGAAGACCACGGACATCGACAAGCCCCACAAAGCAAGAAAGAGTACTGGAAACGTATCACCAAAGTCCAAGAAAATCTGTGCGGCAAGCGAGTCGTGAGGTAGGAATTTCAGAATCGTCTGTCCAACGCATTTTGAAGCGCTGTCAATGGAAAAGTTACATTCCAAGATTAGTCCATGCTATTAATGAAGATGATCCGGACCGAAGAGTGGAGTATTGCGAGTGGTATTTGGCACGATGTGGATGTGGATTGGACGAAGGGGTTTCGTAGAATACCCTCCGCGTTCACCAGACCTCACACCACTAGACTTTTTTTATGGGGATACTTAAAAGACAAAGTCTACGCTATAAAACCTGCAACAGTCGCTGAATTGAGAGCAGCCATTGAACGAGAATGCACACAAATACCAAACGAAATGTTTCGTGATGTTTGCGATTCCATTGCTTCGCGTTATCAGCAGTGCCTGGACCAGAACGGACGTCAGTTTGAAAACAGGCGTTGACAAAACAATTAAATAATGTCTGTAGATTCTATTACATTTTGAAAATGAAATGTATTTTAATAAACACTGCCTTTATAATTATTTAAAGTGTGTATACATTTTTTTGGGACGCCCTGTATATCCCCAAATCCCAGGTCGAGGCTGAAATCCCAAGATCTTGGGAAAAATCCCAAGCAGTGGCAGCCCTGGTAGGAAGGACGCAAGAGTGCCCAAACAATGATGCCACAAGAGCTAAAAAATGCTAGCTTTAAATTAAGTAAATTTTTCACTAACCTTACAATTATGAGGTGGATATATATACACCTTAACTTTATGAGGTGGATATATATACACCTTAACTTAATATATACAAGCAATGCTGCATCAATCAGTTTAGTCATCATATCGCCTTGGGACAACAATGGCTCTTCCTCTTCTAGATTTTCTAACACCCGGTTCCCAAGACTAAAAAAAGACGGCTCTGTGATTTTTCGGTGTCTGATTACAAAGGGTCGTTAAGGGTTAGGTTAGGTTAGGTTTGCTTAGGTTGTTTTAGGTTCGGCCAATTTCGAAGGTGAAATTTATGTTTTTCCTATGGTTTTTGATGTGTTTTGTATTAATCTGACTTTCAAAATCTTCGGAAACCACTCGTTTTTGTGATTCTCCCCACCCAAAAACTCCCTGTTCCCACTGGGGGTCTCCCAGGTAAAAAAGGGTAGAAAGTTTTAAAAGCTTTAAGCTTCAATAACTCTAACAAATCATTTGCGACGGAAATGAGTATCATTTTTTAATTCAGCACATTGTAAAACATTGAAAACCAGCTTTTAAAACTTTCTACCGGAAACCGGTGTAATAGTAAATATTTACCAAAAATCCTAATGTTCAATAAAATCATATTTTGCGTTTTATTTTGAATTTTTAATAGACTGTATCAAAATAATTTATAATCCTAATGTTCAATAAAATCATATTTTGCGTGGGGGCAATACGGAACTGGCCCCCTATCAGTTAGTATGTGGTCAAGATACTTAGTCTGGGTTACTTCTGACAGCAACATACCATTCAATTGAAATTCAGGAAATTTTATATATTTGTAGGCCTTGGTCCTCATAATCATAATATGACTTTTTTCAGGATTATATTTTATGTCGTTATCCTTCTCATACCTTTCACACACCTTCAAAAGTGTGCTGAGCCCTTTTACAGATGGAGAAATAAGAACTAGATCATCTGCATACATCAGATGATTAACAATCATTGTACCAATATAGCAGCCTATCTTACAGGTGTTCAGCACAACAGATAGATTATCCATATAAAAGGGGAATAAGTATCCCTCCCTGCTTGACACCAGTGGTCACAGATAATGGCTCTGAATTAACCCAACCCCCATCTTACAATCATTGTCTGGTGATTATACCAGAATATTAATATACGGACCAAGTAACCAGGTATATTACGATTTACAAGTTTCATGAATAATTTGTCATGATTAACACGATCAAATGCTTTAGAGGCATCCAGGAAACACAAAAATACATTAGCATCTCGAGTTTGGTATTTACAGACCATTTCCTTCAAGGCATACACACACATATCAGTACCGTACTGTGTTTCTTTTTAAAACCAAATTGGTTATCACTAGTGTACAGGCAGTGATGGGCATCGATACATGAAAAGCGCTAAAGTGATACCGATGCATCGATACATGAAGAACGTCTTAGGCGATACCGATACGCCGATACTTTCTAGATGTCTTAAGCGATACCGATACCGATACATGCATCGCCGATACATGTATCGCCAGTACATTTTTATAATTATTCATTTAATATGTAGGTATTAGATATTATCTTTAATTTTATGGAAATGATTTTCTGTCGCGTCATTTTCACCAGGTTGTTCCTTTTATGGCTCACTCCCTGACGCGTTATTATTACTATTAATATCTTCACTCATTATCGCACAACTACTCGGCGTGACGTCTACTTAATGAGTGACTGATTGATAAGAAATGCCTCGGGGGACCAAGAGGAATCGCTGCGTTACAAGTATGAACCTGTCTAAACTCAACACCGAGTGGGCGTGGCCAATAGTGTTGCAACACCAATGAGCGTTTCTATATTATATGAGCGTTTCTATATTATGAGCGTTTCTATATTATGGTTAATTAATCTCAATAACACAAGTACAAACGTGTTTAAACGTTGCGCCGTACTGTGTGACGTGACCAGTAGAGTAGTACTGTCATTAAATAAATATTTAATAATATTATTATTTATGTATATTCATAAATATAACTCAGTAGTGTCATATTATAACATCTATTTAAATATTTAAAAATTCTTATTAATGTATCGATGTATCGAAGTATCGATTTTTTTCGAAACATTTAAGAAAAATGACCTTAGCGATACCGATAAATCGATACTTTTGTCAAGTAGCTAAAGCGATACCGATACCGATACAAAAGTATCGATCGATACGTATCGGCGATACATGTATCTAGTTACTGCCCATCACTGGGTATCGGTATCGCTTAAGACATCTAGAAAGTATCGGCGTATCGGTATCGCCTAAGACGTTCTTCATGTATCGATGTATCGGTATCGCTTTAGCGATTTTCATGTATCGATGCCCATCACTGTGTGTGTATATATATATGTATATATATATTAGTGATGTAGCGGATGTCATTTTTTTCGCATCCGCGGTTGCGGATGAGGATGTTTGACTTTAACATATGCGGATGCGGATGCGGATGTCTACATTTTCGTTATTTTTTAGGATATATTCGAGATTTGTTGTGTTTAACGTATATAATAAGTTATTATATAGAGAGAGCTGTAGCTATAATGTAGTATAATTGATTAATTGTACAATAATTGCTGTACTTTTCTCTGAACATATAAAATAATATCAAGCATCTAACTAATATAGAAATCAATTAGTGAATTCGTCTGCAAATAAATTCGTTATATTTTGTTGAGTTTCTGCCACAATTAGAAACCATAATTGTGTTACCAGGATGCGGGACGTGAACCCAACTCAAATGCACCCCACCGACCTCTTTCCCCAACCTCCACCCTTATAGAAAGAGATCTTTAATTAGCTTGATAACTATTTATATTAAGTTTAAAGTTTTATTATGCATATTTATAAATGAGTAATTAAAATAAAGTAAACTAAGATGTTCATCGTTTAATGTTCAAACTTAATTATAGGAAGGTTATGCTTAAGGAACATTAATTTTTCTGCCTTTTCTGCTGCCAGTCTGTTTCTCTTTTCATCATATATTAATCCAGCACTGCTAAAAATCTCTCGCTTGGTACGTTTGTTGGAGGACAGGCTAAATGTTTCCTTGCAAGTTTACTCAAGTACGGATAGATATTCTGCGTATTTTTCCACCAACTAATAGGATTGTCACATGCAGCCAGGTGTTTTTCTTGGTGATAGCTCTCGATCATTTTACTACATCTTTTGACATCGCGTAGGTCTCGTCATTGCTGCTTGACTCAAGAAACTGAGAGACAGATTCTGTGATAGATTTGCTTGTTGAAGGTGTTGGTTCTGTCACTGAAACTTTTATTCTTTTGGTGGGTGGCGAAGCGACAGATTCAAGAGATTGAAGCTCTTCAACTGCTTTGCCAAGTGATGATTTAACTCGTTCTAATGTACTAGGTGAAAATAACTTAGCTTTGTAACGTGGATCTAAGTAGGTTGCAAGAGAGTAACTTCATACAAGAACAGCCTCTCGTCTTGTCGCTTGCATCACTTTTGCGCACAATGAACTAGTTCTATTAATATAGTAGAATTTGATAATTTCCGCTTATTAATGACATTTTATCTCAACGGTCCACATCCGCACGACATCCGCAGTCCAAAGTGCGGATGCGGATCCGAGAAAATGTGCGGATGTTCCGCGGATGCGGATGTGACCTACATCACTAATATATATATATATATATATATATATATATATATATATATATATACAGAAAAAACAAACATCAAAGAAGAGTGCCAATTTTTTAGACGCAGCCAACACATTTCAGCTGCTAAATACTATCCAGCAATTAAAAAACCAGCTGACAAATATAAATATAGGAATCCGAGAGCCGGACAGAAGGTACAAACAAAGGCACTTCATGCGCTATCGGGACAACAGGTACCGACAAAGATAAAAAGAGGTAAATTCTCGGAGGACCACAAGGCAACGAAACCGGCACCCCCATTGGAAAACAAATTAGAACCACCTGTATGCGAAAAGGAAAAAGAAAAATAATCGTAGCCAACATACAGGGCCTTAAATCAAACCATTCCACGAACAAAGTTGTATACCTGAAAGGACTCATGCAAGAAGCCGGAGCAGACTTTGCATGCCTCACGGAAACTCATCTAAAAGACTGCCAGGCGAACTGTGAAAAACTGTGAGTCCTGTATTGACAAAAAAGAAATACAAATTGACAACTATAACATCCTCTGAGCCGACAGGACAGTGAGACGTAAAGGAGGATGTGCTATTTACACAAGCGAAAGGCACATAGCAGAAATGGCTATAAGCAGTGCTGGGCACTTGCGCAAACACTTGCGCAAAACGCAAATTGCGCAAGTGTGATTTCGGTTGCGCATTTGCGTTTGCGCCAATTCTTGCGCAAACTTGCGCGTTTGTGTTTGCGCAAGTACTTGCGCAAACGCAAACTTGTGCGCAAACGTGAAAAAAAAACAAATATTAAAAATAGTGGATTTAGCTCATAAACACGTGACTGCCAGACAGGTGGCGCCGCCAGACAGCAGTGAGCACTCAGTATACCAACAACGCTAGTGAAACACGTTTGTTTGATTAGTTGATTTTAATTTTATTTCAGAGTTCAAACTACTAACTACTCTAGTAACTTCTAGAAACTTCATAAGTCATAACTACTGTCTATAACTAGTGAACCATGGACAGCCTCAGACACCAGTCTCTGTCCAGCCCCACCTCTGCCCCAGCCCGGCCGGCAGCGTGACCAGCCATGGCTCAGAGCCTCACCAGGAGGAAGAGGACCTCAACAACCCCTGGCCCCACCTGGACACCTTCTTTGGACCTTTGACCAGCAAGAAGAGGGTGGTTGAGAGGGGCAGGTGGTCTACAGGGGCAGCATCATCTGTAAGAGGTGCAAGGCCAAGGTCAGCTTCAACACCATCAGCATGTACACCCTCAAGAGCCACTACCAGCATGTGAGTTTAAGTTTATTTATAAATTTAAAATTTAAAAAAACTTGATAAGTAGTTAACTTTAGAAATTTTTATTTATTAAAATATAATTAAATATTAAATAATAAATTATACTTTGTCTCAATTCAAACCCAAGAGGTCTAGCCTGACCTCTGAGAACTTTGAGAGGTTTGTGTTCCTGAAGGGCAACATGGACCTGCTCACGATGGAGTTGGAGGAGGACTCTGAGGAGCTTTGAAGTGTTTTTTTTTGTAATATTGTAATTTCTTTTTTTTTTATTATTATTTATTTAACATTGTAATTTTGTATCTATTCTTTATTGATATATCTATGGATCGTGTGTCTGTTAATAAAGTCTTTTGATTTGATTTGATTTGATTTACTATAAATTTAATTTTATACAGGGTGTCCCCAAAAAAACCGCACCTATTTTTTTTTTGGGGAAAACCCTGTATATATAAATAGTTTGCGTTTGCGTAAGCGCAAGTTTCGAGAAGTTTGCGCATTTGCGCTTGCGCAAGGTATGGGTTTGGGTTTGCGCATTTGCGCTTGCGCAAGTGAATTTTCGTTTGCGTTGCCCAGCACTGGCTATAAGTAGCCTACCTCAAACAACTACGTAGAATGTGTAGCAGCAAAAACTGAAAAATTAAATTTGGTACTGATTGTAATGTACAGACCCCCAAACACGCCAACCTCAAAATTTTCAGATTCCATTACAGAGGTAAAACCTGTAAAAGATCTACACTCTCCAACCCCAAATATTTTTCTCTGTGGAGATTTTAATTTCCCATTCATGAAATATAAAAGGATAGGAAAAATATATGTATACACCAGGACAAGGGGGGCACACGAGAAGACCAGGAGCAGGTGAAAATGCTACTAACTCTAGCTGATGAATTTATGTTAACGCAAGAAATAACAGAAAACACAAGAAAAAACAACTGCCTAGATTTGGTATTCACAAACAACAGTAATCTAATTGATAAGGTAGAAATATCCCCAACTATGATATCGGACCACAACATCATTGAAATAACAACTAATATAAAGACAACAGGAAAGGAAAGAGCACGCACAACAGAAAAAAGCAAATTCGAAATTTTTAATTTTCACTCCAAAACTATAAACTGGGAAGATGTGACAGCCAGCATGGAAGTAATAGATTGGAAAACCATTTTCGAGGCCAAGACAACGGAGGAGATGCTAATGACGTTAGAGGAGAAGACGTTAGAAATTGTGGAAAAACATGTCCCAAAGATACAACAAAGAGGAAAGAGAAGTAGGTTCGAAAGACAAAAGAAAGTACTGTTTCAAAAGAGAAAAAGAGTAACTGCAAAACTAAGTAATTGTAAAGATAACAACATCAGAAAAATATTAAATGATAAATTGCAAAGTATCGATGTCGTCATAGAGGAACTAATCGAGAAGCATACAGAAAAAGAAGAAGACGACGCAATAGAAGCGATAAAGGCTAACTTAAAGTACTTCTATAATTTTGCAAAAAGAAAGTCGAAAAACCATGCGACTATCGGACCTTTAGAAAATGAGAACAGTGCTTTATCGGATGATCTAAGAGAAGTATCTGAAATATTAAGAGCTCAGTACGAATCAGCTTTCAGTATCCCAAAAACTGACAAATTGATATGTGATAGAAACGCGTTCTTTGAAGGAGAACCACAAGGGGAAAGTATAACGGATTTCGACTTTACGACGGACGATATTACACAAGCCATAGGGAAACTAAAAACACACTCAGCGGCAGGACCGGATAAATGGAATGCCACACTGATCAAAAACTGCAAGCATGCAATTGCTGAGCCCCTATATTGGATATGGAGACGATCACTAGACACGGGAGAAATACCGGGCATCCTGAAGAGCGCGAACATAGTTCCAATATATAAAAGAGGAGATCGATCCGAGGCCAAAAACTATAGGCCAGTATCGCTTACATCCCATCTCACTAAAATATTTGAAAGAATAGTTAGACAGAAAATCTATGACTTTTTAGAAACGCAGAAAAAATTAAATGATAACCAACACGGGTTTCGGTCAGGCAGATCATGCCTATCACAACTAATGGAACACTGCAACAACATTATTGATTCACTGGAAAGTAATAAAAACTATGATGTACTATACACAGACTTTGCTAAAGCGTTCGACAAGTGTGACCACGGAATCATAATACATAAACTGAAATATATGGGAATAACAGGAAAAGTAGGGAAATGGATATATAATTTCCTTAGTGAGCGGCGGCAAGTCGTTACAGTACAAGGAGTATCTTCACCAGAATCAGAGGTCCTCAGCTCAGTACCACAAGGAACAGTATTAGCTCCACTACTCTTCATAATCATGCTAACTGACATAGATGAGGAAGTTACCAGAGACACAAAGATCAGTAGAAAAATAAGAAACCCAGAAGACATAAGATCCCAACAAACCGACATAAACAGAATCTACAAGTGGACGGAAGACAACAATACGAAGTTTAACACCGAGAAATTTCAGCTTTTACGGTACGGAAAAAGAGAAGACCTAAAATCCATGGAATATTATACTCCAAATGGACAGGAAATTCAGAGAAATCCCAGGGCAAAAGATTTAGGGGTTGTAATGACGGATGATGCGAAATTTGAGACACAAAATAAGATAGCAGTAAACAGAGCAAAGAGAATAACGGGACAGATATTGAGAACCTTTAAACGAAGGGATAGGAATGTAATGATTCCTCTACTGAAAACCCTGATAATACTCAAATTGGAATACTGCTCGGTCCTAAGTTCCTAACATCCCCATATATAAAAGAAGACATTAGACAGCTGGAAGGGATCCAGAGAAGCTTCACAGCCAAGATCAATGGGTGCAAAGAACTAATTACTGGGAAAGGTTACGCGAACTAGACCTATACTCACTGGAAAGGGAGAGAGAAATACACCATTATTTACACTTGGAAAATAATGGAGAAACTAGTCCCTAATCTTACTCTGAACCCTATAACTCCCCAAACAACGGTGGAAAGTAGAAACGGCAGATTGTGCCGTATTCCCAAATTGAAGGCGAGACAGGGCACATCCTTAACCCTGAAAGAAAATAGTTTTGTAGTGAGAGGACCAAAACTGTTTAATCAGTTACCCAAAGACCTAAGAAACACAAAGGGAGTTGTAGTGGAAATCTTCAAAAGAAGACTAGACGCCTGGATCAGAACAATCCCCGATGAGCTGGGCGTACCTGGCTATGTGAGGTGGAGAGCGCAAGAATTCAACTCACTACTTCACCAGGCCAATTCGAGAGGAGGGGCGACAAGCTTGACCTTCGCAAAATGAGAGATTATCGCGAAACCTTTGTAAGGATGTAAGGTAAGGTAAGATACTATATAATGGTGTTGTGTGAAAAAGATGTTTAACTCTTCATACTTCCACTTAAACTATGAATACATCGATGCTTATATATATATATATATATATATATATATATATATATATATATCCCCGCAAGGGGGTTCTAAGCTCGTGCTCTTGAGTGCTCTTTGTGCTCGTTTGTACGTGCTTGTTCCTGGAGGTTTCACGTGCGCCCTCCCGGCCCTAGCACCCAAGGATGATGGGGCTCGACCCTGCAGTCCTTGTCATCCTTGGTCTTTTTCCACTTCGACTGTCCCCTCCACCCTTTCTTTTTCCTCTCTTTCCTCTCACTTTTTCTTTGTTTTTCCGCTGAGATATGCCCTTTAAATAGAGGCGAATCGGTTCTTCCCGAACTAAAAAAAAAAAAAAAATAAAATAAATATATATATATATATATATATAACTTATATATACAGTATATAATGTTATAATGTTTCAGACCAACAAAAACCCTAGGATCCACTCATGGCTGGTCTACCTAACTGTGTTCGTAATTGTGTATTGTGCATGTCCTCCGTGGTGGCGGAGGGGACCTACAATTTTACGTGGGTTCCGAACCACAAAGCCTTAATTTTACTACCTTAAACTATACCCAATCTATCAACATATGCGTCTAATCGATTTTTAAACATGTTTATAGACGTGCTACTAATTACTTCTACCGGCAAACTATTCCGGCTATTTACTATTCTATGTGTAAAAAAGTTTTTAGCAACTGCTGTCTCGAACCTTCTACTTGTCAACTTACACCCGTTATTTCTAGTCCTATTATATTGAGATATTTCGAAAAAGCTATCTCTATCAACGTTATCGAACCTATTCAGAATTTTGAAAACCTGGATTAGATCACCCCTTAGCCTCCTAGTCTTGTGTGTAGTCAATTTTAACTCCTTAAGCCTATCCTCGTACGACTTTGACCTAAGCGACGGAATCATCTTAGTTGCTCGTCTTTGAACTTTTTCGAGTTTGTCTATATCTTTTCGCATATGCGGATTCCAAAATTGGATCGCGTACTCCAAATGGGGTCTAACTAATGATTTATAAAGAGAAACTATAATATCGCGCGATTTGTACTCAAAATTCCGAGCTATAAAACCTAACACTTTCTTCGCTTTATTGATCGCTGCTGTACTTTGTTTCGCTACTTTCAAATCACCAGTGACTATAACTCCTAAATCGTTTTCCTGCTCTACGTTTGTTAAACTCCTTCCCTGACATAGTATACGCAAAATTACCGTTACGCGAACCTATATGCAAAATTGTGCACTTATCGACGTTAAATCTCATTTGCCATGTGAATGACCAATCAACGATTTTATTCAGAACTTCCTGGATTTTACCTCTATCTTCGTCATTATTGCCTCATTAATCGCCCTACCACCCAGCTTCATGTCATCCGCAAACTTTGAAACTGTACTGACTAGGCCGACATCTAAATCGTTAATATATATAAGAAAAAGCAAGGGGCCCAATGCAGAACCCTGAGGAACGCCACTCGCTACATTAGCCCAACACGACTCCGCTCCATCAACGACCACCCTCCGTTTCCTACCTCGCAACCACTCTTCTATCCAAACTACACTGATGAAGTTTAAGAGATGTTGGGGCTGCAAAACTATGTAGGTGGTCGCCTTCTGTCTCCAGGAAAGTGTATCGACTGAAATGTTCAGTCCCTGTAAACCAGTGGTTCCCAAACTTTGAGTCATTACCCCATTTTCACATGGATACCTTCATAATAACCCCCACCGTACCTGTACCCAACTAAAGCCAGTCCCAGTGTTACCATGTTGTTTATTATGCACTTTGTACTTAAGAAGTACTTGCAGAGTACCAAATTACCCCAATGAGGTAATTTACCCATAATTTAGGAAACGCTGCTGTAAACTATCCGTTCCTTCTGTGTATGTTATGTGGTTCAGCTCTCAACTTCAATTGTTCATTCGCTTTAAAAGTAACAGCATGCAAGCGACAATTTTGATGTAATTTATTTGCGATGGCTGATCTGAGTTACGTTTGCTATTCACTTAAAATACCTAATACACGATCTAATAAGAATATGAAGCATAAAAATCACTAGTTTGCACGCTTCACATTTACAGTTTAGAAAATTTATTGAAATAAGAATAGTGTCAGTAGTTTCTTCCCACTTTCAAGTTTACTGATTTGGATTTATAAGTTTCACACACACTGTCTGAGATGTAACTAATGTGTCAGATGACCATGATATCTTCAGGCAACGTGTAGAATTACATACTCGTGAGAGTTCTTTAACAATTTGAATGTTGTGATAGCGTGGGGTAGACACCCAGTTAGGTTACTTAGGTTCTAGCAAACAATCAAAAGCACTTACCGGTGCGTTGGATTAGATATTCCTTTGAAAGCCTACCATTAGATTCCTGTGTCCCACAAACGGCCTACCTAACTCTCTCTCTTACATTACCAATTTAGAAGCTATAGACATTACCCCTAACTATACTTAAGTACGGACAACTTTCTACCCCATTTGTCACCTTAGAAACACCACCTAATTACACTCAGCACCAACGATTAAGTCAGATAGGAAAAAACATCTCTAGGCTAGCCCAAAATAATACAAACAGCCGCGTTGGTTCGTTTATGACTTGCTCTTGCCATTCAGCTTAGATTTAGTGATGTTTCCCCTTTAGTGACTTTTAGACTATATACATATATATATACATACACGTCACCTCACTCCTCCCTACAAGTTTAGTCTGTCAGGGGGATGAGGGACCCTAGACGACCTGCGGAGCGGGGTTGATGTAGTAGGATTAGGTGCAACCTGTATAGGCGGGCGAGTTGAACCATTTTCCGGAGGATCAGTTCTCTCTTCCGAAAGACTCTGGTCCTTCTGCAATTCACGTTCCATATCTGGTCCTGATGGCGTTTAATAGAACGACCATCTTCTAGTTGGCACTTGAAGGAAACAGGGCCCGTTCTCTCCTGCACAGTTGCAGGAACCCATTTTGGTCCAGCCCCATAGTTGCGAATCATAACTGGATCATTAGGTTGCGCTTCTATAACTCTCCCTCTTTTAGTGTCGTGGTACAACTTCTGTTTTTCCTGATGGCGTAAAACTCGTTGTTGTAACGTTTCGTTTGGACGTAACAAATCGAAAACTGAACGAATTCCCCGGCCAATCATAAGTTTAGAGGGAGACACCCCCGTCGTGGTGTGAGGTGTTATTCGATATTTAAACAAAAATTTATCCAACACCACTTGCATTTCCTCCCCACGAGAATGACGCAAGGCCGACTTGAAAGTACGGACCATGTTTTCCGCGAGACCGTTAGTAGACGGGTGGAAAACACTAGACCGGACATGTCTAATGCCATTTAGGTGGACGAAGGAACGAAATTCCTCACTGGTAAAACAAGTACCATTGTCGGAAACCAGGACTACGGGTAAACCCCATCGAGCGAAAACCGAACGGAGTAAGCGAATAGTAACACCCGAAGTCGTGGAAGTGGTTGGAAAAATTTCCACCCACTTAGAGTAGGCGTCCACAATGACTAGGAAATAAATATTATTTATAGGACCTGCATAGTCAACATGGATCCTATGCCACGGTATAGTAGGCCATTCCCAAGGATGAAGTGGACTTTTCCTTGGGAGATCTCTGTTCTCTAGGCAGCTTTGACAGGAACGAACCAATGATTCGAGTTCTCCATCTAAACCAGGCCACCAGAAATAAGCTCTCGCCAGCTCTTTCATTTTTGTTGCGCCCATGTGTTCAGCGTGAAGTTCCTTCACTAAATTCGACCTGCCTTCATTTGGAATAATCACTCTGTGGCCCCATAAGAGACAGCCATTTTGAATCGAGAGGCCAGACTGACGTTGATAAAAAGGCTGTAATTCACTCTCAACCTTAGTAGGCCAACCAACTGAGCAGAAATGGATGACCCTAGACAGAATAGGGTCTGATTTTGTCCACTGCTCTATTTGTACCGCAGATACTGGAGTGGATTCCAAAAACTCCACCAAGTGAACCCATTCTGTAGGTATAGGTACACAATCATTTGGATTTTCTAAGGGCAACCTACTTAGCGCATCAGCCGTACCTAGAAGTTTACCTGACCGATGTACTAAGTCAAATTTATAGGCTTGTAGAATCAGTGCCCATCGTTGAATCCTACCTGAGGCCATAACTGGAATATTTTTATTAGGTGAAAATAAACCTAAAAGAGGCTTATGGTCAGTAATTAGTTTAAATTCATGACCCCATAGATAGAAATGAAATTTTTTTACTGCAAATACTAAGGCTAATGCTTCACGTTCCACTTGTGCATATCGTCTTTCAGTCTCAGTTAGTGTTCTAGAAGCAAAACAGATAGGCCTATCTACACCATCAATGTGGTGAGATAACACTGCCCCAATTCCATAAGAACTGCTGTCTGCTGAAACTACGAGAGGAAGTTTAGGATCATAATGCACTAGGAGAGTGGACTTTAGTAGTACGTCCTTGGAAGCCTCAAATGCTTCCTTTTGAGTTTTCTCCCATCTCCACTGTTCCCCAGATCGTAATAGCTTATTTAGGGGTTCAAGGAAAGTCGATGCATTAAGCAAAAATTTCCTATAAAAGTTTAGGAGACCTAAATAAGCTTGTAACTGTGTGATATTTTGTGGAGGTGGTGCATTTTTTATTGCTTCTAGTTTTCCATCGTTGGATGAATGCCTGAGGCATCTATGCGGAACCCTAAATATGAAACCTCGTTAGTGACCCATGAACACTTTTCTCTCTTTAGCTTAAGTCCGGCATCCCGGAGTCTTTTTAGAACCATGGTTAATCTAGTTAGGTGTTCTTTTTTAGACGAACCTGAAATGAGGACATCATCTAGAAAGCAAAGTACCCTGGAATGTGACCTAGAACTTGGTCCATTGTCCTCTGAAAAATACCCGGAGCCGATGCTATTCCATAGCATAGCCTATTGTACTTATATAGGCCTCGGTGCGTATTTATGATAGTTAATTCTTTAGTTTTCATCTAAACTTAGTTGAGCATAGGCTTGGGACATATCGAGTTTTGTGAAATATTTACCCCCAGCAAGAGAGCTAAATAATTCATCAGGCTTGGGTATAGGATAGCCATCTAGAAGGACGGCTCTATTTGCTGTTAAACGGTAATCCCCACATAACCGCACGGACTTGTCCGGTTTTAGTACAGGAACTACTGGGGCAGCCCACTTAGCGTGTGTGACTGGTTCAATAATTTTATCTTTTAGCAGCCTGTCAATTTCTAAATCTACCTTCTCCCGCAGTGCATGCGCAATTGAACGAGCCTTACAAAATTTCGGAGTACATTAGGATCTACTTCTATGCAGACCTGATGGCCTTTTAGGTCGCCTACTTCAGGCCCAAAAACAGAAGAAAACTCCCTTAACAATGAGTCTATGTCAGATGGATATGAGAGTGTATGCACATCTGCCTGACCCCTTGGCAAGATTTTGTCACTCGGCATTTTCAAAGCATCAATCCAATCACGGCCTAGTAGAGTAGGCCCTTGCTCATCCACCACTAAAAGGGTTAAGGGATGAGACAAAGTTTTCTGGTTGAGTGTAACTGTGACGTATGCTTCTCCACAAATAGGTATTTGTATGTCCCCATACTTCTTCAAATAGTTTTAGATGCATGTAGTTTAGGTGTGTTTTTGAAAATCTTATCAAAAACTGCCTTGGACATGACTGTCCGGCCAGCACCCGTATCCAATTCTAGAGGAACGGTAATTCCATTTAGGCCTACCTCTACAATATATGGGCCTGTATTTTTCCCACTTTGCTGCTCATAAAATAGGTACTCCACTCCAATGTTCGAAGTATTTCCCTTTTTAGGATTTACACTAGAAATGTTAAAATTAGAATTTTCATCCTTCGTTTTCTTTGAAAAACACACTTTAGCTATATGGCCTATTTTACTACAGTTTCGGCAAACTGCTTCTTTAAAGGGCAATCCTTCTTCCAATGGTGTTTTCCACACCCTGTACATGGCTTGGAAGGCTTAGTAGAATTAGTAGGCTTAGTCGTATTCGCCTCATACCTTTTATTTGCCTGTCTAGTAGGCTCATTAGGTCTGCCAGACCTAGAAGATTTAAAGCTATTTACGTGTTGGGCTTTACTACTGTGATTTCCAAAAGCTCTAACATCTTTAGCAGCTGCTTCTCTAGCCGTAGCTATTTCTACAGCCTGACTAAAAGTTAGGTCCTGTATGGCTAATAGGGCTCTCTGGGTAGACTCCTCTTTGAGACCCATTACAAACCTATCTCTTAGCATTTCATCTAATTTGTCCCCAAATTTACACGTACGGCTATGGCTTTTTATTCCTGCAACAAACTCTGCAATGCTTTCATTTCCCGTCTGATGCCTTGAATAAAATTTGAAACGTTCATAGATGAGAACTATTCGGGGTTTGTAGTGATCGGTTAGGGCCTGTACCAATTCATTATAGGTGCAGGTTTCCGGTGCTTTAGGAGAAACTAGGTCCATAACTAAACCAAACGTTTTAGGGCCTATTATAGTTAAAAGGTAGGTACTTTCTTAGCATCAGGAATGGAATTTGCCTCGAAAAACAACCTCACCCTAGTGGCATAAGCTTCGAAGTCCTCCCCAGAGTCTTCGTAGGGGCTTATATGGCCAATCACCGACATGCTAGAGCAAAACCGAATTAGGCCAAATCACGGGAAGTAGGTTAGATTAGGTTTAAATTTGATCTAGTTACTCCCCAGTTAGGGCTGAATAGTGAATTGTATTAGAGTTAGGGCTGAGTAGGAATTAGTTTTAGAGTTAGGCCGGCGGGACCTATGCTATAGTACGGTAGCTTACCCACACAAACAAACCAAATCGGACGACCCACTAGGCTACATCCAATTTTCCAAACAACCACTTGAACTCAATAAGCCAAATTAAACCAATGAGCCAAATTTAACCCAATGAACAAGATTTAATCAAATGAGCCAAATTCAATCCAATGAGCCAAATTAAATCCAATGAGCTTAATCGAGTCCCATGAGCTTAATTGAATCCCATCCTCGTCGCCAAATGTGATAGCGTGGGATAGACACCCCAGTTAGGTTACTTAGGTTCTAGCAAACAATCAAAAGCACTTACCGGTGCGTTGAATTAGATATTCCTTTGGGAGCCTACCATTAGATTCCTGTGTCCCACAAACGGCCTACCTAACTCTCTCTTACATTACCAATTTAGAAGCTATAGACATTACCCCTAACTATACTTAAGTACGGACAACTTTCTACCCTATTTGTCACCTTAGAAACACCACCTAATTACACTCAGCACCAACGATTAGGTCACATAGGAAAAAACATCTCTAGGCTAGCCCAAAACACTACGAACAGCCGCGTTGGTTCGTTTATGACTAGCTCTTCCCATTCAGCTTAGATTTAGTGATATTTCCCCTTTAGTGACTTTTAGACTATATACATATATATATACACACACGTCACCTCAAATGTGTACAATACATGTTAAGGTTAAATTGTTAAAACTTTGTATTTCGCTGTACAGTATATTGCTGGTCATTGGGGGAATCTGGGAACATTGCCAGAATCAATGTTTAATACGTTTGTTTAGCCGATAAATACATTATATTGTAATAATGTTATTTCTCAAATTTTATACGAAGCTCTTTCATGCTTTACTGTACACATGGGTGAAATAAAACATGTTAGTTGCAGGATATCCGAAACTTAACTTGGATACGATCTAAACTGTGGATAAATTTAAAATATTTTGATATACAGTATTTTACAGTCAAAACCGTTTCATCTCGTCTTGCACGCATAATCCATTCTTCCCCATAGTTAATAATTGATCTTCAGGACTGGTAATTCCATTTTCAGTAATGATTCTTTAGTGTGTAACAGGTTATAGCGGGAGTGTTTACATCCAGTTTGGGAGTCCAGCAAAGTTATCTTTTCTTCTACATTAATTGAATGTCATTGAATTTAGTTACGAAAATTGAGATAGCGATACTACTGAACCACAACTACACTACAACCCAGTGTGTATCCCGACTTTTGTAAACGATGCGATGTGATGGTTATATACCTTGCAACCTTGCAGATATTCCGTGCATCGCTCTCTTCACACGGAAGTCAGGGTTGGTGGCCCCTCCTCTGGTCCAGACTTGATGCAGGATAGAATTGGTCCTGAGCATTCCATCTCGCATAGCCAGGTACATCCGGCTCATCCGGGGCCGCCCTGAGCCCAGGGCCGGCGCCAGGGTATTCAGCGCCCTAGGCGAGCCCTTCAATGTGCGCCCCCGCCCAATAAGTTTTGATAAGGTAATGTAGGAACTCTATTAACTACTATATTGTTTCTGCAACTCGAAAAACCGTTGATAACATGTACATTTTCATCTTGTGGCTTCATATTTTCATTCATGCAAATAATTCCATATAATTATTATCACAGAAAGTCAGTGAATAAAATGTTAATAAAACACAAATTTCTGTTAATAATATAATATGTATAATAATAATATCTTCTACAATTTACCTCTTTCGAGGCATGAGAGAACTGTATTACTATACATCTGTAGTTACATATGAAACACAGATGGAATTACACTCAAGTTTTCAGACTTTTTTGTCATTTTTAAGGATATGCTTGTTATTTAGGTTTACCTAAATTATGTACACTATAATTATAAATTTACAACGAAATAATAAGAATGATTTACAATGCTCTCATTTATTTACTATAAGAAAAAAGATTAGTATATTTAACTCTGTCAAATACGGAACTTGATGGAAGGACTTTCAATAGCACTTAGTAGTATTAAAGAGCCTTTAAGATTGTATAGATGGGTTGGCCTCTGAACGTTTCCACCAGGTGATCAATAATTAGCGGTAACCTATCAACCACGTCTGACCCCAGATGAGCTAGACTTATGACCTGTGGGAATACCCGGGCCCTAGCCGGCCGATGTGAGGTCCACACCTGCCATGGATTAACAAGCCTTATGACCTGGAGATTACCTTGGTCAGTACCAGTCTTACTGAGCTCTGCAGTTATGACTGCTTGCTGAATACAGGAACAGTGGCTTATAATATATATCGTACAATATTGTATCAATAGTTCAGCTGGTGATGTTTTCAGACTTTTTTGTCATTTTTAAGGATATGCTTATGTTATTTAGGTTTACCTAAATTATCACTGGGCAACACGTATTTTATTGAATGATATCTGACATTTGATTCTAGGTAATTTGGGTGCGCTGAATACGAATTTCAACTCGGTTTGGCTCTATCAGGTCCTGATTCTTGTCGACAGCCTATGTGCCATTTTCCAGATTTTTCAAATTAGGACTAAAAAATTAAGTCATGTGTTAAATTTTTTTTTCAAGTTTCATGAATACAAGCAGTTCAAACTACAGTAAAATTACATTATAACGATAGAAATGACTTAAAATAAAAAAACAAACAGATATGAAGCTTTCACTGTGGCAAAAATTTTCTTTTGTAAGACTTTCTAGCGTATTTGCTTGTTGATGGCAGGTCTCTTTTCAAGCACCAGCAGTAATCAGCCATCATGTGGGAATCCCAGCGGCCTTGGTACCGTTCCTCCATAATTTTGATATCTTGGTGGAATCTCTCCCCTTGTTCGTCACTTACATCACCTAAATTACTTGGAAATTGGTCAAGATGGCTATTCAAAAAATGCATTTTTATGCTCATATTGCAACCTAACTCTTTGTAGTCCCTTAAAAGTTTTTTTACGATTTCTTCGTAGTTATCTGCCCTATAATTGCCTAAAAAGTTTTCTATCAAGTCCACGAATGAGAACCAGCCATTTTTTTCGCGTTCATTCATGACATTAGGAAAATTGCTGTCTTTAATCATTGTTCTTATTTGTGGACCGTCGAAAATTCCCGCCTTGATTTTTTCATAACTTAAACTTGGAAATTTTGAAGTTATGTATTTGAAACACTCGCCGTTCGTATCTAAAGCTTTTACATATTGTTTAATGAGGCCTAGTTTTATATGCAGAGGAGGAAATATGATTTTATCTCTGCTCACTAAAGGTGGATTAATTACGTTTTTTTCTCCGACAGTAAGTGATGTTCGTGCTAGCCAGATTTGTTTGAAATAATGTTCTTCCTTGGCTCTGCTGTCCCATAAGCAAAGGAAGCAGGGGTATTTAGTATACCCTCCTTGTTGTCCTAGCAGAAAATTAACCATTTTTAAGTCAACACATATGATCCACTCGTGCTCCCTATATTTGATAAGATTTAAAACCTTTTCTATATGTTCATACTTTTCTTTTAATTTTGTTGAGTGCCCAATCGGTATCGAGCCGTATAGATTGCCATTATGCAACAACACACACTTAAGACTTCTTTTCGAACTGTCTAAAACAAGCGCCAATCATTTGCATCGTAAGACTCAACCCCCATCTTCTTTAACAAACCAACTATGTCGCAGCAATATACTAAACTATCCTCTGTTCTAAAATATTTAACAAGTTCTTCTTCTCTTTTTCTGTAAAATGAAATGTATGTGTTTGAAGTAAGCAAGTTTTTCTCTTTAAGTCTTGAAGCTAAAATTTCCGCAGCCTTTTTTGGCAAATTTAGATCCCTTACAAGATCTACAGATCTACAGAAGCTAAGGCTAACAAAGACCCTAAGATCCACTCTAAGGTTAGCCCGAGAGAAAGGAAAGAGTAGCGGGTTAAGAGAAGAGAATAAGGGGTTAAGTAAGAGCAACACCTATCACTCATGGGTTAACATTCATACAGAAAAAGAGGAAAAGCGTCTCACCATCATCATCCGCTGGCCACTGCCGACAAGTCAGAAAAATAGTCGGAGAGAATAGGAGAGGGGTGAAAGATGAAAAGAAGTAAAATAAGAACGCTTACAAACTCGGCCTGGTTAAACTTTTGCGGATCGTTTTGACTTTCAAATACGCTGGGGTCAAAATCGGTGTCTGACTCCTCAAAGTGCATAACAATATTTTCAGGAACATCTTCAACTAATTCTTGAGTTGGCAGACCCTTAAATTTTGGAATGGGGATCTCATTTGAATGTAGCACAGGTCGTATCGCGGTGTCGAAATTTGGGTACTCGATACAATGTTTATTTTTCTTAGTGAAGCCCGAAGTCTTGACAAAGCAAAGGTAGCAATCGGTCTCGTGGTTAGTAGGCTCTCGCCACACCTGATATGGAAAAAAAATTGTAAAGCGTTAACAAAAGCGACGAGAGACTTGTTTTTATGAATTTTATCAAAAGTTATCACCCAAACATTTAACATTTCTATGTGTTTCAACCTTATGCAATATTTGAGATTCTTATAAACATTTTCTGTAAATTTTTGTTTATGTACCTAAGTTACAATTACATTTAGGTAAGTTACAGTATACTAGTGATTAAATTACGTAGTTTTATGAAATCATAAACTTACCATCGGAACTCCAAAAGGTATTTTTGAATCCGAACCCTTCGTCCAATGTCGCAGTCTTTCAATGCATATAGTGCAGGCTTTATGTGGAGCCCACGATTTATCTTGGTCCCCCAGTTTTATGCCAAAATAAGCTAAGTAAGCTCTTTTTACGAAGTCAGTTATATTTGCTCGTTGATGTGGAAGTGTAAAATTTCCACATATATAACAGAAGGAATCAGGGTTGTTTTTGCATTTGAACTTTCTAGTGCTTGATGACATATTGCTTGATTGTTCTGCCAATTTGTAAAGGTATTTAAAGCCCTTAATTCATATAAATTTAAGAAAATCTGAAATATAAACACAAAAATTAGTTTAAATAGGTACTTATTATGAAATAGGTACTTACAATCTATGAAATTAAACTAGAAACACGGATGAGTAGGTACAATATAAATTACGTCTAATTAAATCAACTATATTAAATCACGATGACAAAATTACTCACTAAATCATATGCCAATTCAAAATTATGTTAATGCCCAAACTTAATTAACTAACTCAACTGACTGAGACTGACTGACTGACTGACTGACTGACTGATTGAATTGACTGATTAACTCTGGAAACGAGTCGCTTTTATATATTTTAGTTGTCCCTCTAGAATACTCTACAGAGAACAGGAACGCTCGAGAAAATTTTAGAATTCTATGATATTTTTAGCTTAATTTACTAATATTAAAATGGGTTAAAAATGACAAAATTAAAAATATTTTTAGGGTGTTACATATAAAAATATACATAATACAACAATACCATAACAATAGGTACAAATACCTAGATAAAAACCTAGTTGCATAATGTGTAACTGCAAAAAGACTTAGCGAGTATTGAGAAAAAAACCTTTTTATGAATACGACGAAAGAGGAGGGGTGTTGAGCAAAATCAGGACCTGATAGAGCAAAACCGAGTAAAAATTCGTGCTCAGCGCACCCAAATTACCTAGAAGTAACTGTCAAATCTAATTCAATAGACAAAAATTTGAAATTTGTTCCCCAGTGTTATGTACACTATAATTATAAATTTACAACGAAATAATAAGAATGATTTACAATGCTCTCATTTATTTACTATAAGAAAAAAGATTAGTATATTTAACTCTGTCAAATACGGAACTTGATGGAAGGACTTTCAATAGCACTTAGTAGTATTAAAGAACCTTTAAGATTGTATAGATGGGTTGGCCTCTGAACGTTTCCACCAGGTGATCAATAATTAGCGGTAACCTATCAACCACGTCTGACCCCAGATGAGCTAGGCTTATGACCTGTGGGAATACCCGGGCCCTAGCCGGCCGATGTGAGGTCCACACCTGCCATGGATTAACAAGCCTTATGACCTGGGGATTACCTTGGTCAGTACCAGTCTTACTGAGCTCTCCAGTTATGACTGCTTGCTGAATACAGGAACAGTGGCTTATAATATATATCGTACAATATTGTATCAATAGTTCAGCTGGTGATGATTCAATTTTCTGCTACTGCTACAACATTGTGCAAACAGCTACAGCAATTCTTCGTTAACAGATATGGATACTAAGGTTAAAAAATATTTGTTACATATTTTTTCTTTTTCTTTCTTTTCTTTTTTTTAGGTTCTTTGAAAATAATATATAAACATAAATTGTATCCCATTATTTTTTCACTGCTTGTATATAACAATAATAAAATTATTTAATACTGTAATAATAATAGGTTAAAGAAGCTAGCTACATGATTACATTATGTTTGTGTTTTTCATTGATTACCTACTTCAAAATAAAGCTTAAAATTATATTATAATTATATCATGACCCATGAAGTTCAGTTCCATCAAAATTTTACTTTTCGTGCTTTTGTTCTGGCAAATGTGCGAACAAGTTGTTTCAAGTCCAGTTTCTCAGCCATTTCATGTTCTATTGACAGAGTAGAAAGCCCAACAAGTCTTTCTTGCGTCATGGTTGAGCGTAAATACGTTTTTATCTGAGGTGACGTGTGCGTATATATATGTATATAGTCTAAAGTCACTAAAAGGGAAATATCGCTAAATCTAAGCTGAATGGGAACACGAAGGGATAAACGGACCAACGCGGCTGTTCGTACTGTTTTGGGCTAGCCTAGAGATGCTTTTTCCTATCTGACCTAATCGTTGGTGCTGTGTTTATTTGGTGGTGTTTCTAAGGTGACAAATGGGTAGAAAGTTGTCAGTACTTAAGTATAGTTAGGGGTAATGTCTATAGCTTCTAAATTAGAAAAGTAAGAGAGAGTTAGGTAGGCTGTTTGTGGGACGCAGGAATCTATGGTAGGCCCAAAAAGGAATATCAAATTCAACGCACCGGTAAGTGCCTTTGTTTGTTGTCTAGGAACCAGTGGCGGCTCGTCGGTAGACACTGCGGAACTGCAGTACCCCTAAATTTGTTATTTACAATTGAAATAATCAAGAACAATATAAAGATGAGCTCACTGAATAACTTTTTCAATAACTTTTGAAACTTTTATTCATTGCTCAATGCTCATCCTTTTATTTCAGTAATTATTTCAACCCATTCTTAGAGACAGCACCCCTAGAATTTTTAGTCACGAGCCGCCACTGCTATGAACCTAATAACCTAACGCGGTGTCTAAGTTTGGAAAAACTTCGCTCACCACTGGCCACAGATGCAGGGAGTGTTAAAAGAATACGTAAAGCAATAAATACATTTGGAATACTATCTGTCAGCTTTTTTTTTTGCATATAAATTTCAGAATGTCTTGTGGGAATGCACTCTTCTCCACCCTTCTTGCAATGACTTGTAATTCACTACACATATCTGCAGCATTAATATCTTTATTATCACCATGTTGTAAAGCTTTTTCTAGTGTTAAACACAGTGGCGGCCGCTCATTATGTGCTTACGTGCTACAGCACATCAGTTTTTAAAATACATAAATAGCTAAATAATAAATCAATAAAATTACTTATAATATCTTCTGTAATTTCCAATTTGATCTAAATTGTTTTCCGATTTACGAAAAAACGAATTAACTGTACATTCTCTGTATTTCTATTTTCATACTTATGTGCTGTCATCAGTATAGCACCCAAATCGAGTGAAATCAGACAAAGCGCATGCGCAGACGTGTCTTTCGGTCCAGTTTCGGATAAGGCGTGAATGTGCTACCAGTCGCTGCAGCACTTGTCAGTGTGATGGACGTTCGGTCGATTGCGTTTGATTTTTTAACTTTTTATGCGTGTGTATGTGTTTTTGTTTACTGAAGTGTTGTATATAAATTATTAATTTTTATACAAATATGAATTCAGTGGACAATTTATTAAAAGTGCCTTTTTCATCTAGAACATTAAATGAAAAAGCTCAAATAAAACAGTTAGGTAGGCCAACTCCCGATTTAAATTTAAGTCAGAATCACTGGTCAACACTCATTTTATTGCCAATCATATTAGAGTGATTTTGAGGTAACTTTGTGGTGCTGATTCCGAATATGACATCGGTTTTGCTAGATTGGCTCTAATTTATGAGATAATTGGTACCCCATTGAAACACGTAAAAATGCAAAAAATTTAATGTTCAGGCGGAGCCTACTTACTGGTTGGGTGGCCGATGACTTATATACGGAGGGGGAATATTCTAGAATGATCGCGGAGTAAACACTAAGAATATTCGCGTGTCTCACCATCTAGAATGTTCCGGTAGTTTCCCATATGCACGCGTTATGGTTACGTTTCCTATTAATTGAGGGTATTCATTATCTCAAGAACTAGAGCCAAATCGGAAAAACTACTTTCATTTTGGAATTCAGCAACCCCAAAATACCCTAAATTCGTACGAATTTCCTTGGCAACGAAACAAAAAATTTTTTTTCTTGACCTGTGTTATAGTTGGATTTGTGGTTGTGATGTTCGGGATGCTCTTTTCTGCTTTCCATGCCTTCTTTTTGGTAACAGTGATTCATTCAGTTACACGGGAGTGAAAGAGCTTGGCCATCTTAAAGCACTGATTAGAAAGCATAATGAAAACAAGAAACATAAACAATGTGTTGGATCTTAGTGTTCTCGGTAGTGTGAATATTGCAACACAGTTAAGTCGGGCCTACCATGACGCCATCAAAAAACACAAGAAGTAGAAAAGAACATATATATATTATCAAAGGTAAATGCGCCTCGGTGGTGTAGTGGTTAGCGTCGCTGACTACGAATCCATCGGCCCCGGGTTCGAGACCCGGTGACTGCAGCCGGCGCGCAGCAAAACCCAGCTGTTCATCCTTCCACACAATAAAGAAAGTGGTTGGTAGGTAAATGGGTACCCTGGGTGGCCTAGACGCTGAGCTGCTGGTGGGGCGTGGTTCGGATTCCACGTTAAACTGTAGGTCTAAGGTGGAGTGGAAAGCTTGACCTTCGTCAGAATGAACAATTCGGGCGGAAGCTAACCAAAGGCTAATTGACTGCATTAAGTTTTGCGATGCCTTTGAATTTGCCTTAAGAGGACATGATGAGAGTGAAACATCTGAAAATCCGGTTATTTTCTTGGATCTCGTTGATTTTGTTCGTAGTTTAGATAGTGCGGTAAAAGAACATATAGAATCGAATCATGTTTTCAAGGGAACTTCTAAAACCATCCAGGATGAACTGCTAGAATGTATGTCGGAAGTTTGCCGTGAAAAGATAATCGAAGAAATGAAAGAGGCTGATTTTGTCGCTTTAATGGCAGATGAAACTAGACATATTTCTGAACATTCACAGTTGGTAATAGTATTTCGTTATGTAATCAAAGGCGTGCCTACTGAAAGATTTTTAGGATTTTTCAACCCGGAAGGTCAAAGGTGATTGACAAGTTCTGCAGTAGGAAAGAGCGTCGCCTGAATTTCATTTTTCGTAAATAAGTACGTACTATATCTATCTATCTACCGTTAGTTGCGCAGAACATTTACTATAATTCACGATGAATTAGTTCTATTTTATAATTTATCAGTTGTTTATATATATATACAGTATATATATATGTATATATATGTATATGTATATATATATATATATACCTATCAAAAATTTTTGTTGTAGCACACAACTGTTTTAAGTCACGAGCCACCACTGGTTAAACAATGATCCATTATTTCCTTCGTTATCATTGTTTGCATCTTGTGGATGTCATAAAGGAAGCCAAACAAAGAAGGTAGAAGGTAGGGGCAGGTGGGAAAAGGTGAGGTCACCCGCTGGACAGAGGAGGATGGAGGACGGGGTGGGGTGGAGC
Organism: Bathynomus jamesi; assembly: GCA_023014485.1. Lineage (NCBI taxonomy): Eukaryota > Metazoa > Arthropoda > Malacostraca > Isopoda > Cirolanidae > Bathynomus > Bathynomus jamesi. The sequence continues at coordinate 589,778 of JAJOZX010002267.1, read as the reverse complement.
GAGGGAGTGTCGGGGAGAGGGTGGAAGTTCCACCCCACCCCAAAGCGTCGCTGCTTCTTGTGAGAACGAAATTTTCTCATTCTTTTAATAAAACACTTCCAACAAAGTTTTTTTTTCTCAACATTGCTATCATCAGTCTTAGCCACTGCTCCCTTTATTACTAAGTTTTCATGTTTTTAGTTGGACTAAGTAATTTTGTCTAAGTTCAGAACCATGAGCCTATATATAGTCTATAATGAAACATTGAATTTTATATTTAAGAACTTTTAACAAATAACATCTTACAACGTTTCGACCCATGGTTCCTGCTGAGGGTTAAAATGTCGTTTGGCCGGTCATGGGCTTCAGTGAGGTTAGGCACTAGTTTTTATACTATTTTCCATACGTATATTATAGTAGGGCCTATACATCTTTCCAGCGAAGATAAATTTAACGTAGAGTCTTTCCCAGTAGTTGAATTCCTTGCAGCCATCAAATTCCTTTGAATTTCTTCAGTTATTGATTTCTTTTTATATGAAGACGTCAAGAGTGCATAGTATAGTATTCCAATTTTGGTATGATCAATGTTTTCAGTAAGAGAATCATTACTTCCTTGTTCCACTATACAGGGTGTTTATAAAGTCCCTATCTATTTCAGTGAAAACGTAGCAAAAAGGGTAAAATTCAATAATATAAATAATTATAATTGAAGGCATACATTTAATGAATACTTAAGCATATTATTCTACATGAGCACAGGGCCGTAGCCAGACCAAATCAGTAGGAGGGGCGGAGAAATTGACAGGGGGGACAATGAAAAAATGTAATGTCATTTTTTGTGAATATCGAAATATACTGCAGAAAATTACATTCAAAACTATAAGTAAAACACCGTAGGCTAAATAAAAAAATGATCAAACTGATACATATAGATAGGCATATTGGGTTATAGAATACAATATTTAGTCTAAATTTAGTGTAAATAAAAGTCTTTGTAAGTTTTTTTTAATTTTAGAATAACTGTATGCGGCGAGTTTTTTTAGCGAAATTCTTTAGGAATTCAAACATGTCTATTTGCTTCGTTCTCTTATTTTCAAAGGCAAGTAAAACAAGTTGGCTTTGGCGTTTTTGTAGCATGGAACGCCGTTGTGGTTGGTTTTCCCAGGGGGGGCATATTATTTTCCAGGCGGGGCTTTGGCCCCCCCTCGGCTACGGGCCTGCATGAGCACCATCAGTATCTCTACAGAGTTCGAATCTGTCAGCAGCATTGAGGAACACATTTTGGAGCATGACGGGTTATTTTTGTAACTGCTATTACGATACAAGCACGTAAATCTTGCAGATCTGTAATCCTCATTTGATAGACGTTTGATTTGATAAAGCCCCATGCAAAGAAATCCAAGGGCGTTAGGTCAGGAGATCGAACCGCCCAGGGCCTGTTGTCTCCACGTCCGACCCACCGATTTGGAAATCGTTCATTTAGGTACTCCCGAACAATGTTTGCGTAATGACAAGGTGCCCCCATCTTCTTGAAAGACGACGGTGTTTAAGATGCCATCTGAATGAAGCTGGGACATTTACGTACTCGTATCGTAGCAGCAGTTACAAAAATAACCCCCGTCATGCTCCAAAATGTGTTCTGCAATGCTGCTGACAAATCCGAACTCTGTAGAAATACTGATGGTGCTCATGTGCTTAAGTATTCATTAAATGTATGCCTTCTATATTATGCGCCTTCTATATTATATTTGTAAAGCCTTTCAAATGGAAGGATTACTGCCCATTCCATGTCATTCCCATTCTTGGTCCGCAAATGAGAATGCACAAAGCGAGAAATCCATATTTGACAATTTTCTTGATTTGGAAAACAATGTTACTGGTTAATAATGTAATGGTTAATATTCTCCTCACCCAACCCGGATCAAAGTGTGAATGTTGTGGATGAGAATGAGAATGGCACGAATTTGGAAGAGACTTGAATATACCTCCTTTGAAATTCTCTTGGGAGCAGAATGAAATGGGAATGATGTTGAGAGGGAGTAAACCAATTGAAGTACATAGTCTTTTAGCAACTATAACATTCCAAGTAATAAAGCCTTCCTAACACTGGTACAAGATTTTTGGTATATAGGATCAAATTGAGAGCCAGCAAGTTTAGTGTCAACGAGATTCTCAGTTTGAAACGATTTTGACAACTAAAATTTTCATCTCGCGTGGAACTTCAATGCTATGCAATAGGTAAGTACTAGCAAAAGGTCGGCGCTACGCGCCGATTTTGCTAGATCTGCGGTGCTTCGGCTGAATTGTGGGCCTACGGCGTATTTTATTTTGAACATCACCTTGGGCCTCAGTAATTGGGGTGCCTGCGGCCTTCCAGTTACTGGCAAACCAATTATTCATTCAATAAAACTACAGAAAAGAACGCAGCCATGAAAATCTAAAGCTTCACAAATCTTAATACAATGAGCTCGGATTTGAAGCCTAAGATTTTCATGACTGCGTTCATTTCTATAGTTTTATTGACCAAATAACTGAACCGACAGTAATTGGGGGCCCTGCGGCCCGCCAAATCATAGTTTTCATTGTTTCGAGTGCATCAATAATATTGTTATAGTGTTCCATTAGTTGTGATAAGCATGATCTTCCTGACCGGAATCGATGTTGGTTATTTTTTTTTTCCCCGAGTTTCCCCATTAACCCCACCCCTCCCCATTTTGTGCCAAAATTATGATTAAAAATGAAGAAATGGGAAGAACTGTACCCCTAAAAGGGGGGGGGGGCAGGATTTATGTTCGGGAATTTTTTTTTAGCATGGGCACTGCACAATAAAAAGACGCATCGAATGGTGAAAACCGCATTGTTCTACACCAATTGTAGCGACCTGTAGGTGTGCACAAAAAACTTACATTTTATATATATATATATATATATATATAATATATATATATATATATATATATATACAATATACACACAGGGTGTCCGAGAATTATCTGTACAATTTTTGGCTGTTATTAAAAGTCAACCATGAAGTGTAGAAATTCCAGTGTTGTCCCATTTTACAGAGAATCTCGAAGTTTTTTCTGATACAAAGTTTTGACAATTTTTTTAGAAATTCCAGTGTCCGAAAATTATCTGTACAATTTCATCTTTTAATAAAATTCTTGATAATACACGTAAAATTCTTAAACAAGATTTAGAATCTGTATTTTCAAAAGTTTCTTTTATTAAAGTAACGTTGTTACAAACATTCGATATGTGCACCATCAGTAATTCGCAAAACATCCAATCGATAATCCAAATGTTGCCATGTACGCTGCAGCATATCCACATCAATTCGCTCAATAGCAGGTGTGATTCTTGCTTTTAAATCATCAATGTCTGTCACCCGCGTACAAAAAAGAAAAAACTTGTCAAAACTTGTTATCAGAAAAACTTGCCGAGTTTCTCTGTAAAATGGGACAACACTGGAATTTCTACACTTCATGGTTGACTTTTAATAACAGCCAAAAATTGTACAGTAATTCTCGGACACCCTGTATATATATATATATATATATATATATATATATATATATATATATATATATACACTGTATATATATATATATATATATTTTATTTTTGTTTCAAAGTATGACCGCTCATGGCCACCAAAAGAAAGGTGGATAGCAGAGCGAACTCAGGACGAAGAGTATGGAACAACTAATGGAAATGAACAATAGACGGGGGAGGAGGAGGAGGTGGGGGGAAAGCAGAAAGATCATAGCGGAGTCACAGCCGGTAAAGAAGTCGGGAGCGAAAGAGGAATGAGAACAACCCGGTCATCGAAAAGTAGGAACCTTCAGACAGAAGAGCGCCAAGTCTATCACAAGGCCCGACGCTCTCCAAAAAGGGAAAATACTCTGCGCGCAGCGCAGAGTAAAGCGGACACTCCACCAGGAGGTGGGCAACTGTAAGTAGGACGTCACAATTGGGACATCGGGGCACCCGATCCCCGGTCATCAAATAGCCATGGGTCAGGTGGGTGTGGCCAATACGGAGGCGGGCCAGAGCCACCACCTTATGGCGCGACCGATGGAAAGAAGAGGCCCAACATCCCAACTTGGGTTTAATCTTGCAAAGTTTGTTATCCGTAGCGCCATCCCAGCGACTCTGCCACCGGGAGCGCAAAAACCTACGGAAGCCAGGGATATAATCGGAAAAAGGGAGGGACACGGGTGAAACCTGCAGTCGGCACGCGGAACGGGCAGCTCGATCGGCAGCCTCATTTCCAGCCACGTTAACATGTGCTGGGACCCAGCAAAATACCACCTCCTTGCCACCGAAAGCGACAAGAGTATGGTACAGTAGCTGGATTCGTCGGACCAGTGGGTGGACAGGGTCAAAACACTCCAGGCCATCCAGGGCACTGCGGGAGTCCGAATAGATGACAAACGACCCATCCGGATGCTCCCGCACCACCTCCAGAGCGCTCAGAATGGCATATAGCTCTGCCGTGAAAACGGAAGCCTCATCAGGGAGACGGGTACATCGGGGAGCAAGGGCAAACGACTGGGTAACAGCCGCGGCCCCAACGCCCCCCGACGACCTCGAGCCATCTGTGAAGACCGCAACATATGCAGAGTGACACACTGCATGCTGAAGGAACAGAGACCGAAGTAAGGCAGAGTCAGAATCGGCCCTGCGAACGGGGCGCAAGCCCTACAGCACGCAACGGGGGTGCTCTCCCAAGGTGCAACACCCCTGAAAGAGACCGGTATAACGGATGGAGGAGGAGTGCCCATACCATCGAGGAGGGAGGTCACCGTGTCGGTGAAATACCAACCCCCATCCCGGCAAAACGCCCTCTCAACCACCTGGAACAGAGGAGAGGTGGGAAGACGGAGGATCCGGAGATAGTGCTTAGCAATGAGGAACGACCTCCGATCCTCCAAGGGAGGGGATGTCGCACTCAACCTGCAGACTATCAACCGGAGAGGAGCGGAAGGCGCCAGATGACATGCGCAGTCCTCTAGAGAGGACCGGATCCAGTATCCGAAGGGCCGTGCGGGAGGCGGAGCCATACACCACACTCCCATAGTCTAATTTGGACTGTACCAGGGACACGTACAAACGGAGGAGCGTCCGCCTATCCGCGCCCCATGTAGTATGCGACAGATGCCCCAGCAAATCCAGGGTACGTCTCGCGGACTCGCGCAGCCGGCGAAGGTGGGGAACCCAGCTCAAACGGCTGTCGAAAACCATACCCAAGAAAAGTGCTGTCGAAAACCATACCCAAGAAAAGTACTGATGGAACGAGGGCCAGAGGCTGACCCCCGAGTGTAAGGTTAAAGGCCGGGATGGCGCCCGATCCCCGTCTCCTCGACGGAAGGAAGGCCACACACGAAGTCTTCGGGGAAGACAACGTAACGCTCACCGACGACGCCCAGCGTTCAACCCGATTGACCGCGAGTTGGACTCCTCCCCGCGGCATAGACAGCCAGATCATCCGCGTAGATGGAACAGCGCACCGAGGGCGGAAGAGCTCCCGGTAGCGCAGACATAACCAGGTTGAAGCAGGAGACGCTTAAACACACCCCTGGGGCACCCCCTCCTCCTGAACATACAGGTCAGATAGGGCCGCCCCATTACGGACGCGGAAAGTGCGACGGCAGAGGAAGTTGCGAAGAAACGTGGGCAAAAAGCCCACAAAACCAAGAGACTTCAAACGGTCCATGACAACTCCCCGACGGGTCGTGTCATAGGCCTTTTGGACGTCGAAAAAGACGGCCAGAACAAGATTCCGGCGGGAAAATGCCTCCCGTACATCATGGCCAAGGAGGAGAAGGGGGTCCAGAGTACCCCGAAATCGACGAAAGCCATACTGGGTCGGGGGGTATAACCCAAGCGACTCCAGTGTAAAGGAAAGTCGGACGGCCACCATCTTTTCAAGGAGCTTGCATAAGCAGCTCGTCAAGGCAATAGGCCGATAGCTCGCCACCGCCGGATCCTTCCCCGGCTTAGGTATCGGGACCACAATCGCCTCCCTCCAACGGGAAGGGAACGACCCCTCAACCCACACCCGGTTGAAAAGATCCAGCAAGAAGTGCAGGGCCATCGGGTGCAGATTCCAAAGAAAGTCATACGGAATGTCATCAGGGCCAGGGGCGGAAGAACGACGGGTTGCCAAGGCAGCCCGAAGTTCCCGCATCGTAAAGAGACGGTTATAGGGCTCGTTCCCAGGGGGCGGGAACGTGACCTCCGATAAAGGACGATCCGCAGCTGAAGGCGAACGGGAAACCGCAGCAAAAGCACCGGCCAGCCGATCAGCCACAGCAGCAGGATCCGAAAGGAAGCCGTCCCCGACCCGAAGGACAGGGCGACTAGCAGGGACCGGCTTCCCCTCGATACTACGTACCTTCCGCCACACAGCAGCAGAAGGGGTAGATGAGGAGATGCCGGACACAAAAGCACGCCAAGAGGCCCGACGGGCCAACTTGAGAGTCCGGCGGGCGAAAGTCTTCGCCCGCCGCATCTCAATCAAGTGGTCCGCGCGCCGGGTGCGGTGGAAGCGGCGCGTTGCCCTCTTCCTCTCGCACACCGCCTGGTGACATGCTGGAGTCCACCACGGGACGCTACGAGTCCGCGGGTTACCGGAAGATCGAGGAATACAGTCCCCGCGACGCCCATCACCACCCGCTCGAAGAACTCCAAGCTCTCATCCACAGAGCCAAAGCTCAATACCGAACGGACAATGACGGAACGAGCTCTGAAAGATGGCCAGTCAGCCCGCGCAAGGCACCACCTCGGTCGAGACGAGACACCCGGCTGCGGTCCAACCGGCTCAAGACAGACTGGGTAATGATCACTGCCATAAGTCCCCCCCAACACCTTCCACGAAAAATCGAGTAAGGCATCGAGGGACTCCAAGGAGAGATCGATACAGGTAGATGAACCCGTGGGCTCGTGGAAATAGGTAGGTTCGCCGGAATTGAGGCACGCGAAGGAAAGGTCCTCCATTAAGGAGAGCAACATACCAGCAACATTAGTCGACCGGACATCTCCCCAAGCCGGGTCGCGACTGTTAAAGTCCCCGAGGAGGAGAAACGGTCGAGGCAGTTGCAACACCAACTCGCGAACCGCGTCGCGAGAAGGAGGGTCATGAGGAGGAATATAAATCGAGCAGGCAGTGTACTGGCGATCTAAAAAGAGCCGCACAGCCACAGCCTGCAAGGAAGTGCGAAGAGGCACACCTCGCGATGGTAACGAATGATGCACGTAAATCGCCGCACCCCGCCGGCGTGTGTGCTCATCCGGGGTGCAAGGGAAACCAACATAGCCAGAGAGACGAGGGAGTCCCCGCGCAGCCAGGATAGTCTCCTGGAGACAAACACAGGAAGGCCGCTCGCTCTCCAGCAGGGAGGCAAGGTTCTCCCAGTTAGCTAAAAGCCCCCTACAGTTCCATTGCAAAATGGAACTGTAAGGGGAAGCGGCATTATAAGAGGCAGAGAAAACAGCGAAATAGCCACGGACCAAGCTGAGCAGCAAACTCAACGGTCCGTAACCAGGGACGGAATCGGCTTCCCCGACTCACCCCGAACTGGGGGGGTAGGGGCCACCGACCCCGCAGCTGCTTCACCCGTAGTAGAACGAGAAGTGGAGAGTAGAACAGGGAGGTCAGAGGGGGGCTCCCCTGGCGGGGGGAGAGACGAGACGGGCCCAGCCGAAACCCCCAACTCCCCACCAGAGGGGGACTGGGGGGAACCAGTTGTTCGAGGGCTCGTCAAACCAGACAAGCACTGACGGGGGGGGGGGAGGTAGATCCAGGAGAGAGACCCGACCACTCTCAGCAGGAGCCGAAGGGAGAGAGACTCCATGAAGGAGGGCCAGGCTCCTCTCGACCGGGTCTATCATGGGAACAGAGTCAGTAATCGAGGGTGTCATGGGGCGGTGTACCTCGACCGACACCCGGACACTGGTCGGGGCACCGGGAGGTGACGCCTCACCAGCCCTCCGTATAGAGGTGGGAGTCCCGAGCGGATCAGGGGCAGCGCGCCGCTTTCCCTCCGGTAAAGAAGGGGAAGCAGGGCGAGCAGCAGTCAGGATCGGGTCGGAAGGACTCCGACCACGGCGACGCTTCCTCCTCCCCTTCGGGGCATCACCCTCCCCACCCGAGAGACGAGTAGGCAAGGATCCAGACCCCAAGGCCGGAGAGGGAGAAGGGGCACTTGAAGGCAGGAAATCAGATGGGATATCTGAAAGTGAGGCAGAGGAACAAGAAGGACCCGCGGCGCCAGGAGGACCACCAACCCCCGGAACTTCCAGGGGGGGCACCACTCCGGTAGACGCCGGGGTAGCACGGGAGGGGCCCGAGGACCCGCCAGGGCCAAGAGCCGCAGCGTAGGACAACCCCCGCCGCGGCTCCCGGTCACGGACCCTATCGCGCGCCTCCCGCGCACTAAGGAATTCGGTAGTCCTTAAGGACCGCACCTCGAATTCAAACTTGAAAACGGGGCAGTCCCGAGAGGAAGGGTGGGCCCCCGAGCAGTTCGAGCACCGCGGGGGCTTCGTGCACGGGGTAGGGTGCGCAGGCCCACCGCAGCGCACACACAGCTTACCCTCACGGCGGCACGCAGAGCTAACATGGCCGAACCGGTTGCAGCCAAAGCAGCGAACCGGGTCAGGCACATATGGTCGCACCGAAAACTCACACGACCGGCGATCACCCATGCCCCAGAACACCTGGGCCGGAGGCACAAGGGAGTCAAAGGTCAGGAGCAGACGAGCGGACAGGGTAAGAGCACCATCCCGGCGCGACGAAAAGCGGAAGACCTTCGTTACCCCCTGGGGGGCAAGATCCTCCTGCAACTCGCCAACCGGGATTGACAGCAGACGGGAAGCGAAAATGGTGCCCTGACAGCTATTCAATTGCGGATGGGGAGTCACAGAAACTCTGCAACCCAAGACATCCTGCAACTGTAGAAGGGACCCAGTCACCCCCGAAGAACGGGACTTCAAAAGAAGAGACCCATCCTTCAGAGGGCGGATATCATAACGACAGGGAACCCCTATCGACTTAAGGCGCTGAAACACCCGTTCCGAGTTGCCCGGAAGGGAGCCAGCGGAAGGGCGGAGAACAAGGAACCTGTCCACCGGACAGAAATTGACAGCAGAGAGGTCCATGTGTAACGGTAACCGAGAGTGGGCGAGAGAACAGGGGCCGCGAAGACCCCGCCCTACGGCCACCACGAGTCCGGCCACGAGAGCCAGACGCCGCAGAGGACGAGAGGGGGCCATACGGCTTAAAGGTCAATCCAGCGGAGGCAGAGGCCGCTGAACGACCAGAAGTAGTAGTCTTATCCAAATCCAAGGGCGGGCCAGAGTCGTCAAAAGAGGGGAGTGAAGTTTAGAAATAGAACCCATAAATAGTAGCTTTACAAAAAAGGCAGCCTCGGACCCAAGGCGATGCACCAACCGCCGCTGCATCCTTCAAGGCGCAGGCCCAACGTCCCGGGTAGCCCGCCCCCCCAACCTAACTGTCGTTTTAAAAACAGCAGATTGGCACTACGGAGATTTGTCCGTTAAGGGCCAAGCAAAGACCCAATCCAGACGCAGCAGCGGTCCGGGCGCCCGTACCATCCCCGGAGCACGGCTCAGCCACGGAGCGATGCCCCCCGGCGGGTGCACCCAATGACCCCAAGACTGCAAATACAAACAGAGGGGTGGGGGATACTACGAATGACAGAGGCACAGGACCGAGTCAAGACAAAAGAATTTCCGGGAGACGGAAAAAAAAGGGGGAGCAAAAAAAGAAAAAGGGGGGGGGGGAAACTAGGTAACTTCGCCCACACCCGCGAGGAGTGAGGACAACCCACGAGGTGTACGAGCCCCCTCGGCCCGGCAAGCCGGAGTACCTAATCGAGGGGGTATATACAGGGTGGGCGGAAAGTAGCTCCCTATTTTGGATTGGTAAAAAAATACGTATATTATCCATTTATTTCAGAAGAAAAATATGAAAAGGTAGGCATACATGGTAGGTTTTCTCTAAAATTCAATGTGGGCTCCAACTCTTTCCACCAGCTTCTGGAGCCGCCCAGGAGTGGCGTCCACTGACTTTAGCAGGAACTCCGGCGGGATAGGACATGACTTCCCGAATTCGGTCCTCCAGTTCTTCCAATGTCCTCGGTTTGGTGCGGTAGACTTCTTCCTTTACCCACCCCCAAGAAAGAAGTCGCACGGTTACCGCTGAAAAACGGCAGAATCGGTTCAGTGTAACGGTGTGGTGTGGTATGACCTCAGATCAGGTTGTGGGCCCGTTCCTTCTGCGCAACACCATGAATGCTGAGCGGTACCTTGCTATGTTGCGAAACGAGGTCTGGCCGGTTGTCAGCACATGGGAGAACATCGACGATCTGATATTTATGCAAGATGGCGCCCCTCGCACTTCGCTCTTGTTGTCCGTGAGTGGCTGGATGCCCACTTCCCTGGGCGTTGGATGGGTCGTCGTGGTCCACATCAATGGCCAGCCAGGAGCCCCGACTTGACACCGTGCGACTTCTTTCTTTGGGGGTGGGTAAAGGAAGAAGTCTACCGCACCAAACCGAGGACATTGGAAGAACTGGAGGACCGAATTCGGGAAGTCATGTCCTCCATCCCGCCGGAGTTCCTGCTAAAGTCAGTGGACGCCATTCCTGGGCGGCTCCAGAAGCTGGTGGAAAGAGTTGGAGCCCACATTGAATTTTAGAGAAAACCTACCATGTATGCCTACCTTTTCATATTTCTTCTGAAATAAATGGATAATATACGTATTTTTTTACCAATCCAAAATAGGGAGCTACTTTCCGCCCACCCTGTATATATATATATATATATATATATATATATATATAGCTTCATTTCTGAAATAGTATATTAGATTAGGCAAAATAAAGGGCAAGTAAGAGAATAGTGTTTATTTGTGTGTAGCATCGCCTTTTTAATGCACAGTATGTGGTGGCAGTCTGGTACAGTCTTGAAATAAGAGAATACAGGGTGGAATCTGTCTTACCTCTGTATGTGTGAATGGTTGACGCATTAGACAGAACTTAGAAAATCATTGAACTAAGTTTATAAATATTTATGTACAACTAAGTTTTAAAGTAGACTATCGAGTGTTGATACTTAATACTTAAAATATTTTTGAAAATCTTGACATCCTCAGAATTCAAAAAAAATTTCACTTGTTTTAAGAGGCAAAAACAATATGGTTGAAATGAGAACACAGTGAACAAGTTTAGTACTGGTGATCTTTAACGAAGAGGTCTTCCTTTCCAGCGGCGCTCTCAGAAACCCCAGGGGTATATTTTCCAACAGATGCAGCACCGTTGGCACGAGCTCTTTTCAGAAGTTCTGCTTGTCCAGCTTTTACATCTTTACCACTCCATGCTTTCAATGCTGATGCTTGCAGTGCCCTTCCATAACTGAATGTGAGCGACCAAGGTTTCTTGGCAGCTGTGCATTTGTTAATAGCATCCAAGTGTAATGTTGCTTCTTCTTCAGACTGACCACCGGACAGGAAACATATACCAGGCATGGCAGGGGGAACGGTGCGGGAAAGAGCGATCACAGTTGCCTAGAAGGATTTTTTAAATAAAATTTTAAGAACTTTATCGAAACCTGCAAATAGTCTATCATGTTAATTCACATTACCTAATTCAAAATTCAAGAAAAAGCAAGGGTGACCAAACTATTCATACCTTTGCTGCGTCTTCTGTGGAGAACTTGGTGGGGCATTCTTGTCCTGCGACAACCATGTTGGGTTTGAGAAGACTTCCTTCGAGAAAGACGTGGTGATCGTTGAGGGCCTTGTAAACGAAGGCCAAAACGGTCTCAGTCACCTTTTGAGCTCTATCAAGATCGTGAGAACCATCCATTAATACCTGAAAAAAAATAACTATAGTAGCAAAAGAAAATTTAAATACCAAGCTAACAACCAGGATCACAAGACTAGGGGGGGGGGGCCTACAACGTGGAATTCGAACTACTGCTACCTCTAACAAGACCCAGAAACACCTCGATTGCTGAAATTTGAAGTTTAGACTGAGGCAACACTTCTGCAGGATCTTTAGATAGAGCCCAGCGCCTTCTCCACTAGGATACCGTAGCAGGTACTAGGTAAATAAAATAAAGATGAAAATTTGAGGACTTCATACTTCGTTCCGCATGTAACATTTTTTGACGACTTTTACTATACGAATTTATGGGAACTATTCAGTGAAAATTAATACTTCAATATCTACATTGGTCAAATACAATGTACTGCATGTAGTTAAACCTATGAAAATTACTCCTAACTAAAGCGTCGAAATATGATTACATTTTATATACAATTAAAGACTAACGCGTCAGTAACATTTCGATGGTATAAATGAACGTTCTTTGGCATAGGGTTTGGGGAAGGGCAGTTATATATCTACTTTTTCTTTCACAAACTGATTTTTGAAGTTTTCTTATGATTCAGGTGTTGGTAAATAAAATATATTAATAAAAAAAATTAATTCAGTCACGCGAAGGAAATGAAACTGCATTATGTTTTGATGTAATCACCTTCAAGTGTGAGATATGGATGTTTAAGTACTGTACATAGAATGAATTAAGGTAGAGTGGAATGAAAGAAAAATCAAATGCAGGGGAATTAAATCATATTCATGGTAATTAGCTCAAACTTACTTAATGAGCAATACTAACACTGTCGTGGTTTTTTTTTTATAAAGAATATAATTGTGTTAAATAAGAAATTAAGAATGTTTTGTACGAAATTAAAATGCATAAAATGTAATTGAAATACAAAATACTATTTGGCAACACTCGAAATGCTCTGAGGCCCAAGGCATGCCCAAACGCCAGTCCTCCGACGGGGTGTGCTTCAGTTAGAAGTTTCCGTTACTAATGATCGAGAGCCTAAAATTTCTAAAAGGTCTTTCTCCACGATCAAATGTTAACGATGGATCCGCACTCGCTTTCCCTGGCCTTGTTAATTGTTTCGGCGTAAATAAGTCCGTAAATAGTAATGATAGTTTGTAATTTCTCCCGGTCTGTTGTTCGAAATCTTAATGGAGGTCACGCTACTCGGCTACCGGCCTTTATAAGACGGCGAAAACGAGCGTAAAGCAGCAAGAGTGATCACTGGGAAAGAGCGGATAATGAAAAAGCGAAAAGAAAAAGAGTAAAGTCTTAAAATTCACTACATTACTCATACCTGGATAGGGTCGCTATTAACAGTTTGGTATTTATCGTGCACTTTGGTCTAACCATTAGTTTAGGTTAGGTCATGCTAAGTTGTTAGGTTACGTTACAATAGTAATAAGTTTAGTTTGTAACAAGTGACGTTATTAATTTAGTCTAGCTGGAATAGTCAATGGAATTAAACTAAATGGTGCTAAACTGAACTTAACTATTTGATGGATTTCACACTGTCCATTAACACCAAAACGTCAGCCGCGTTCCATTTTAATTACTAATATATTGCATGTATGATCCCGAACTAACTAAAGTGGTCCACATAACTATACCTCGGGTTCAACAATGGGAACGATTCCGTTCATCTGAGAAATAGAAGCATAGCGGGCGAGAACATTAGCGTTTTCAAGAATTCCTTGGTAGCTAGGAGTATTCTTGCCAATTTTGAGGACGCAGCGCCACTTTGCGAACTGGCAACCGTCCTTCTTGTATTGTGCACATCGCTGCGACAAATCGTCCAGGCCTTGTGTGGTACTCTCCCCTTCAGATCCCATCAGAGGAACAACACCTTTGTCCGTCTAGGAAGAAAATTTTATTAGAATAAAAATTTAAACGCACCGTCAGTAGCGTTGTAAAAGTGTTAACGATTAAGTTTGCAGCGGAATAAAAACCTAACGAATTCCTTTGTTACAGCATTTTATGAAAAATGCTATCAACAACGGGACAAAATAAAAAAAAATACAGTACGCTCAGAAGAAACTACTAATATAGAGTTCTATTATGTATAGATTATTTCTGGAAACAGTTTCAATATAGGAAGAAACTATGTTCTGCATTTTACTGAGTGCCGCCTTCCTAGAAGTGTTTATTGCTTTTTATCTTGATAAAATTAGCTAAGGGTTCTCACCTTAATTCCTGGAATAATTCCCAAAGCTTTAATGAGGTCAATAAAAGGAGTGCCGTCATCAGCCTTCTGGTAGAGGGTTTCGTGGAACAAAATCACTCCAGAAATGTAGTTTCCAAGTTCCTGTGAACGATAGAAGCATGATTTACGTGGGTATTTGCATGATTTAAGATAAGTTATGAATGTTATGAACAAGAATTATAAGGAATTAATAACCTGTGTAATGCAAATTATGAATTTAGAATTTTTTTTTTAATAGAATGTCAGTCGTGGTTCTCACTTTATCTGAAGTGAAGAGAAGCTGACGGTATTGGCGTCTGTTTTCTTCAGTGTTTTCGAGACCGATACCGGCGAGACGCTTTCCCATTGTTCCTGCAGATTCGTCAGCAGCAAGGATGCCCTTCCCTGGAGTTACAATGGCATTGGCGATGCTGCGAAGTTCCTCCTGGAGTTCATGGGCTGGGTAGTTGAAGTAGGTCGTCATGATGATCAGATAGTAGCAGTAGTCTGCAAAAATAACGCGTGAAGTGTGACTGACCATTAAAATCCCTAACTCAGTTAAAATTTGGTAACATTTAATTAAAACGTTAGAAATTGGTTTCGGACGAATCAGTCAAAATTCCATATCCAAGTGCTTCATGCTGTGTTTACTGGGACCTTATTTGTAGGTAAAGAATGCAAGGCGAATGTGGCCAAATATTTATAAAACACGATCCACAACGAAACGAGTTTTACCACAAAATTTAAAAATTTGGTACTTCCCACTTCACAATCAGGCGAAAAACGACGTTCAAAAAGGTATATATTCGCACACATCTTTTAACTAAAAATGATTACGGTCCCATTTTTTTTAAAAGAAACAAACGTGTTCACTTATAAATCCCATAATGTCTAATTACCTCTGAATGAATATTAAAATACAATTTGAGTCACGCTGTCAGGTGAGAAAAAAAATTATATTTATTCAACGAGGTAGAAATGAAGTAATTTGAGGGGTGGCAAAAATACATAGCTATAATTCTCCTATTTTGGATAACAGCCAACAGGCCCATTAATAGCAATTTCCACACATTTCTTGCCTTTGTTTTGGTCAAATTAATAGGCCTAAAGTAAACTACCACCTAGGCCCTACACTGACAACCCAAGAAGAAATTGACAAATATAACGTCTTATTCCAAGGTTACAATTTTAACTTTTTTTTCAAGGAATGTTGCTACGCAGAGACAATGGTGTCGAAATAACTTGACTGAAAAATACAGTTCAGGGAGCGACAGAAAATAAGTTGAGAGAAAATAGAACACTCGCAAATCTCCAAATTAACTATACTTAGTTTTGAAGCTTGACATATAACTAAAAAATTCTAGAAATCTACTCCCGGTCCTATATATAGCATCGAAGCCAAACGCTGCATCACGGGAGCATTGAGTACACTGTTCCCCCGAAGGTGTATTTTCAAATAGAAAAGTATAAAAACCGTTGCAGGATCATCTTTAACAAGCTTTCATTTTAATTGAACCTCTGAACGAAAATAATCGGTATCATTTTAAAATCCTACCATAACATTCGTGATAACATTTCCTTAAAACGTAATAAAATTCAGTCCTTGAGAAAAAAAACAATTTGGTGAAAGCGTTGTCATTCCTCATTTAAGATTAAAGTTCATGTATATGGTAGATAATTCTAAAGGCCCGTTAACATTACTAGGGAAAATACAATGTTTCTATAAATTATGTAGGAGGTAACCTATATATACTAGATTAAAAATTAATTTATAGATAGGCCTAATTATATCACTAATAATGAAAAAACCATTGGATCAAGTAAAGATAAGCACCCCCAGCCTTTTTTAGTTAGCTTTATAAGGCTAACTAACGAAATATCACGACAACCTAACCAATCGTTAGGTCAACTGTACGCCCTTGACGATTGGTTAGGTTAGGACTTAGGTCGTGATATTTTCGTTAGTTAGCCTTATAAAGCTAACTAAAAAAGGTTGGGGGTGCTTATCTTTACTTGACCCAAACCATTTTCATCCACCAATGAGTTCCTTCCAAGAATTTAATCTGTTCAGCAAAGAAATTTACCCTAAATGAACCTCATTTTAGTAAACTATTTTGTAGGCCATAATTAAGCAATTTCAAAGTAGGCTTATTTTAATGGCATTTCTTGATTACGTCAGTAAAACGCCTAAGAGGATACGCTATTTACCAAATTCTTTTATATAATTATTGTATTAATAATTCTGCAAGTCACCGCTGTTCAAAGCAAAGACGATAAACAAGTAGGTTTGCAGGCTGTAAAACTGAAGTAGAGGGGCTAGATATAATCCTTAAAACAGACTTTTTCTAAAATGCTGCATTTTAAACATTTGTATGCTGCCTGCATTTCCAACGAGGCTCGTTACACATGATATACAATACAATCTATATTAAAATGGGTTAACTATTTTACACACACACACACACACACACACAAATATAGCGTGACCACATCACGAGGTTACATCTTTTATACAAAATATTAATACTGTACTTCATATATGCCGGAATTGGACAATAAGATATTAGGTTATATTTGAGCAACTTCAAATTTATTCTTGTAAAATATCTCCAACCTACAATAAATTTATTTGTTATCTCAAGTGAACGCTATTAGTTAAATATATTTAGAAAACATTTCTCACGGTTTTCTACGTCTGTCGATGGCTCGGAATACACGCTGTTGAACTATACGTACACGAAGGCGTGCCTCTCATCCCGCCTAGTGATTGGACGATTCAACATATGTAGAGTATATATATATTTCTTTGTAAAAGTTTTAAAAACATAAAATTAGGCTTTGTTCCTCCACAATAAACTTATAGTTGGTCCGAATTACAACTTGCTTAGTATTTTATGGGTTTACATAAACTAGTTTTTACTTACCTGACCAACAAGGTTTTAGTTTTAAACCTTAGGAAATGTACGAAATTATAATGGTGTTATTGACTGTATAAAATCATTAATTTTCATGTCATGTAGGTAAAGCTCAAGAGGTTCATAACTAAACTTGGAGAACAAATAGGCCTGCAAATTAATGTCACATAGCCTACAAACTCTGCTAACACAAGCAAGAGTCGAGCATAAAGGCCCTACTCTAGTAGAGTACTACAATAATCTCTACAAATAGGCTTAAGTCTACGATACAACAAGGACAAGTAATATATTACCATTAAGCCCCATATATACATTCTAACAACAGTACTAAAATGCAGAACTTTCGCTTTGTATAAGCTTCGCCTAAGCCTCTAAGCTAAGCTTAATCTAAAAAGTATTACTTCTCGAAATAGCTTTTAATTTATGGTATGAAATATGAAAAGGAGTCAAAATCTCACCTTTATGAATGTTAAAATGAAGTTGTGCGCAATTCAATTTACGATACCACCTAGTCGAACTCCCAGTTAAAGTGAGGCTGTTCCTGCTCAGCGTCTCGTATAGATACTCACGAGAGACTATGAATAAACAGAGAGAATCTTATGCAAACTTTAATATTAGTTACATCCATCCGTTACCGTAGAAACGTGCAGTTAGTCTCATAACATTTACTATTATTTTTAATTCTAATCATCATTGTCAAAGTTTTTATGTACATTTTCATAATTAATAAGTGCACACATACTAAAAATTAAAAAAGATGTATTTAAAAATGTAATATTAAAAACTAATTAATAAAAATATAAAATAAAGTGATAAGAGCGTTAGGACTTTTTGTTTTTTTAGTCCCGTTAAATATACTTGTTTTTTAAACATCTATTTAGCTTCAAATTAGTGGTCTTGGTAACTAGTATTTCTGATAGAGACAGTTACTGGAGTCAGAAGTGTGTCCTTGGAACTAGTTGCCAATGGTTGTCTAGTTCCTGATTCCTTTAAACCTTCATACAAATAGAAAAATCTTGAAATGGCAAACTGTAACTGTCATTATATATATATATATATATATATATATATATATATATATATATAACTGCAATGACCACGCAGTATATAAATGAATAGAAACGACGTAAATAAATGCACATATTCACGATTTGCGAGGGTTCCCTCTCAGGGCATTGGTTTCTGCCCTATGTAGGAGAATTTCGATTTATGATTGATCGTGGTCCGTAGTGTAATGGTAGCGCATCCAACCGGCAATTGGAAGGCCCTGGGTTCGATTCCCGGGCGGTTAGCCTCATTTTTCATTTATTCGTTATTTCTCTTCCCCGTGTGCAGAGACGCTCCTTATTTACGTCGTTTCTATTCATATATATATATATATATAGAGAGAGAGATATGCGTGTTGAAATATTTGTTTTTCGCTGTTGTACATTATTTTATTATTGTAGTTATAATTATGTAATTATGTATTTCCTTTAAAGTTTTCTGAGTAAAGATAGTGTATGTTTGAATCTACAGGGCGTTCTATAAACAGTGTTGGGAGTAACAGCGTTACTTTTTTAGTAGCTGTAGCAGTAACGCTGTAACTTTTGAGATGTATCGAAAATGGTAACGGCACTACTTTTTAGAGCGATTTCAATCATTACTCGTTACTTTCAAACTAATAATTTGATTAGTATCATTTATTAGCTGTTAGCTCCTTCAAACGAGGAGGACTATCAGATGCTAATTTTGAAAAACTAGAGTTCCTGAAATCGAACAACACACTCCTAAAAAATCTGCAAGATTATTTTTTTTTGGACAGGCCATTTTTTTATTTTTTTATTTATTTTTTTTGTCATATAGAGTATAATTTGGTATTATTAAGGCTTTTTTACTCTTTAGTCTTTTCTTAAAAGTAGTGGTAACGGTAACGCGTTACTTTTTCATAGAAGTAACAAGCGGTAACGACGTTACTTTTTTACCAATGTAACGGTGGCGGTAACGCCGTTACTTATAGAAAGTAACGTGCCAAATTCTGTCCATAAGTCTCTTTACCCGTGACCCTTTTCCTACCAGAATAGGGAGAATGTAAAGAAACTAATGGGACACCCTGTACATACTTTCTATGAATTTCTTTTATATTTATTAAAATAATCTTAATAAATTTTAGTGCCTTCTTCTTATAGAAACATAAACCATCTTTTTTGTTTGTAATTAACTTACTTTGTTTACTCTCTAAGTTGGTGTGTGTGTGTTCTTGGTTATTTTACGAAACCACAGACTGTGTATGAAAACGTAACAATATTAAGGATACACACCGAGCTCATCGCAACACAAACGTACTGGTAACGACATTAGCGGTGTCGCCATAGTTTTACTTACTTTTTAATGAAAATCATTAAATATCATGGCAAACTTACTAGATTAGGTGGGGTTTGGTGGGGTTAATTAGGTTCTTTAGATTAAGTTAAATGTTACCATCCGATGAAAATGTTATGGTTTTATACTGTAGCTTCAGTTGTGTGTGTGTGTGTGTGTGTGTAATTGTCAAATATAAACTGAAAATCATAACAGTTCTATCTCTACCTTTAGCGTGTGTCTGGCTAGCGACTTCATTAGGGGAGATAAACCGAACCCCTTTTGATTTTGCTGAGGGGGAGTCAGAGCTTGTATCTGGCTTTAACACTGAGTATAGGCGGAGAAATAGATTAATAACTTTCTTACACGTGAAAGAAGGTTGTTAAGTTCAGGGAACATCATGATAAGAATCGGAGGCATGTAACGCAGCATCTTGAGAAGAGTACTCGCTCTGTTGCTATTTATGATAATGCTAAGCGACATAAATGATAACGTAATCACCAGGGCTGGGTACCAGTAATATAAATGGTACTGGTATTGGTACGATAATTTTTAACTCGGTTGGTACTGGTACTGGTATTTGTGACTAAGTGGTACTGATATTACCAACTTTCCAAAATGGTACTGGTACTGGTATAGGGGCGGATCCAGACATTTCAGTGAGGGGGGTCCAGAGAAAAAAGGGCACAACAGTATATATTTTCTTGAATAATCACTTGGTTCAATGAGCGAGTGCAGTACCAATTTTATTGTTTTATTAGATATGAGTCTTATTCAAATAGACATAATATGAAAATCACAATTTCAAATGTCTTGCAAGTTAAATTAATAATTAACAATATTAGATGAAGATGCTACCGTCACAGACAAAACAGTTGTGGGGTCGAATGCGCATCATCGCATAATATATGACGGTTACTTTAAACGGGAAAATTAGTGAGGGAACACATCTGTTGCCTGAGTAATAAAATAATTATCCTTAGACCTAGACCCTCCGCCACACACCCTCCACAGAGCACGTCTGACCAAACGGACCAGAATATTAATGGCTTATCAGTAAACATACCTACCTGTCTTTTATTTGTAACGGCTGAAAAAAGGGCACCTTAAGATATTGAGGGGGGGTCCGGACCCCGCCGACCCCCCCTAGATCCGCCCATGCTAGTAGTAGTTGTGGTATTGGCTAATAGTTATAGGGCCTACAAACACTTTATACATCTAGAATCTACTTTTAATATTACAAAAATGAAATACCATTTTTATATATGTATAACTAAAGAAAATTTTTAACCTTCAACCAATCCATCCATCCATCGTGTTCTGTCTATCAGGCAGGTTCAACTCATGTGTCCCGCCAAAGTGTTCTATCCTGAGCTATCCTTTTCATCTCATTGTAGCGCCTGCCTGCCTTCAAATCATCCAGCATTGCTTTCCTTTTCCTTGCCCTTGGCCTTCATATCTACCCTCTATTACCTCCTTCAACAATCCCTCTCCTCTCAACACAAATCCGATCCATTTCTTTTGCCTTTCGCTTATCTCCTTAATGAGTCTTCTTTCCTCTCTCACCTGTTGCAGTACTTCCTCATTACTTTGGTGTTCCCTCCAGCTTATCTTTAGCATTCTTCTCCAAATCCACATTTCAAAACTTTCCAGGAGTTTTCAGTTGTTTTCAGTGTCCATGTTTCTGCTCCATACAGTACCACACTCCATATCAAGCTTTTTACTAACCTTTTCTTCAGCTTCAAGTTGAGTTTACCTGTAAGTAGTCTTTTCTGTCTCTTAAAAGCTACCTTACCCCTACCAATTCTAGATCTTACTTCCTTATTGCAATCTCCATTGTTGGTTAATAAACTTCCCAGACATTTAAACTGCTCAGCTTCTAAGGTCCGATTTCCTATTGTCAGGTTCATTTGTGCTCCTTTCCTTCTTGCAATTTTCATTACCTTTGTCTTGGTCTCATTAATTCTCATTCCGAATTCTTCCGCCGTTGTTGTCAAGCTATTGACCATTTTTTGCAGTCCTTCCTCAGTACTACAAACAAATGCCTTGTCATCTGCAAACCTTACAGATTTGACCAATTTACCTCCCACTCTGATTCCCTCTTCCAGATCTGAGAGTGCTTCTATTATCATTGCTTCCGCATAAGTGTTAAATAACACGGGGGACAAGGAGCATCCTTGCCTGATCTTTCTCCCAACCAATCCAGGCTCCGATTCTCCTCCTGCAACTCTAACATTCGCAGTCTGGCCAATGATATAGATTTTCTATCAGCCCACGGTCCCTCCAGTCAACATTAATATTCTTCAGTATTTCCATTAGTTTCCTCCATTGAATTCTGTCAAAAGCTTTTCCAAAATCAATAAAACAAACGAACATTTCTTGATCATGTTCCAGCACTCTCTCTCCCATCATTCTCATAATACTAATAGCTTCTCTTGTTCCGCATTTTGACCTAAATCCAAACTGATCCTCTCCAATGTACTGCTCAGCTCTGTTCGTTAGTCTTCTGGTTAGTATCCTTAGCATTATTTTTGATGCATGGCTGACCAAGCTTATGGTTCGAAATTCTGAACACTTGGTGGCTCTCATTTCTTGCGGATAGTAATCATAGAGAGACTCATTAGGGGCCATTCAAAAACCACGTGGTCCTTAAGAGGGAGAGGGGGTTCCTTATTTGACCACCAAGGGCCACACGGGAGGGGGTCTTGACGTCTAACCACGTGGTTAATACTAAGCATTAAAATATCCTGTTTATCCTGTTTTATCCTGGTCCCAGAGGACCAAAGAGTACAGCCTTGGGAAGAAATATAAATACGCTACACTGTATGCTCCAATTAATATGTATGCATCCAATATGTTAGTAGGTATTCAATATGTATGCTCCAATAAATAATTTTTTGAATATTCAGAATTACATTTTTTAGTCAAGATATTATTTTCAATTAAAGAAACAAACAATTATACAGTTTATTTAGAAGATATGCCTTTTAATTCATTTACCTCATTACTAGAGTTAGGATTGATAGGCACTAAAAAATCAATAATAGGTAGGCAAAAAGGCACTAAAGAAGCCCTAAAAAAGTCGCTTAAATAGGCACTAAAAGCTAAAAAAGGCACTTAATAGGCATTTCTATTTTCCCACTTTTCTCTTATTATTGTTGACTTACAGTAAACCCATTTGCAGTTCTGATGAATATCAGGATTTTTATTGTAAAAAATAAACTAAACATCTCAAAAACCATCAAACATTTTATTTGAATCAAAGTAAAATCCAAACATTTAAACTATCTTCTTACAAAAACTCAACTAAACTATAAATTGAAATGGCAATTGATGATTAAAAATTTTTCAAGGTTCTGTGGCTTAAATTGACATCGCCTGTCACTCAATACATTTTTATATCGAGAAAACGACCTTCCGACATCGCAAGACGTAATTGGTGCGAACTTCAAAGATGCTAATTCGCTTGGCTCAAAGTCCAGAACCTCCTGACACTCTCCTTTGAACACTATTGAAACGTTCACGTTTGCCAACCAGGATTGCGTCTGAGAACATTTTCAAATTTTGCTACCACTTCTTTCCCTACGTTACCAGGAACCTGGCTCAGCTCCTTCCTTAAATTTTGAACTATTTCCACTGCTTCAACAAACGGCAGGCCTCTCTCCTCCAGCTTGGTTATGGTCCCTGGCGCCCGTCCGAAATTGGCCATGATGTAGGCCAGGTCTCCTCGAAGGGTTAGACACGATAAGGCCTCCTTCGCTTCTCTTATCACGACTGCCTCATGCTCGTCTAAGTTTTCAACGACCTGCAACAAAAAACAGAATTAAGATGAAATGTGCTTTGCTGCTTTTGAAATGGCTGTAGAAGAATGTACTAATTAAACTGAATATGTTTCGTACCTTGGCAATTTCGCTGATATTTCAGCATAATACATGGCAGCTTGAAGCCAGGAAACCCATCGAGTCAAAACTGGCTGAGGTGGCAAGGGTGTTTCTGGAAGAGCTGCCTTGAAAGCAGCAATTCGTGAAGGTGCCTTGAGAAAGACCTTCTTCACCGACGATACAAGTGCATTTACGTTCCAAAAATGTCCCCGGATATTTTCTGCCACCCGATGGAGAGCATGAGCCAGGCAAGTCACATGCTGAAAAACATTACTGAAAAACAAACTTAATTACTGCGCCATGCATTAAAATAAATCAAATTAACAACAAACAAAAAGCTATTATTCTCTATTCATTATAAGAACCCAACTTAACTTAATAATTTCTTTAGATACCAATCTTTTTTTTTTTTCAGAAACTACAGAAAACGACAATTTTTAGGGTAACTAAATTATAAAATGCATTATTCGAACGTCGAAGTTGGTTGTTCGATTAATTAAATTAATATTAAAATAATTTAAAACAATTTGTTTTTCACCACTCTTTACCAATTTATCTTTAGGATGCTATTAAATTCGAAAAAGCTCACATTATCACTCATTGTTGGAGCATCAAATTCCCTCGCATGCATTTGTTTACATCGAGTGGGTTTGTTATTTTGGAGAGAATAAAAAAATGTTGCAACGTACCTCTTTGGAACAAGGTTGGCAGAAAATAACTCTACCATCCGTAGTGAAGTTTGAGTCCTTCTTGATCCACTGCCTGAACAGAACACTTTTGGCTGTCTTGTCCTTAGGCATTTTTTCTCACTTATAAAAAAAGCTGTAAGCACAAACGTGAGATTTTATTTAGCAAAAACACTTGAACAAAGACACCACGTTCCACGCACCAAACAAAATGATCGAGGCCGAACGCGTCACAATGACGTATTGTGATCTGATTGGCTGTATTTGGCTGACGTATTGTGATCTGATTGGCTGTGCTGGTTGCCTCAGGACTAGCCTCGGTTTTTCTATCCCCTGCCCTATTTAGGCCTACAAGTTTAAAAAAAATGCGAGTTATTTTGCTTTACTTAGTACAATAAAATTAAAAAAGGCATATATAGGCACGTATTTTAAAATTAGGCACTAACCATCAAAATAGGCGTTTATAGGCACTATAACATTTAATTATATACATCCCACAGTCCCGAAATGGATTTCTCTAAAAGAAGCCTATGAATCTATAAACGGGAATAAAAAAGGCAAAATCCGGTCTCTACTCATTACCTCTCAATAATATAAGAAATCTAATATGACACCTTACATTTTACATAAGATTAAGAAGGGGTGGGGGTGACACAGGGGAGGCATGGGAGGCTGTGCCACCTCTGTTTCAACAGGCTATAAATATTGTTTTCCTAAATTGCAAAATTTAAAAATTTTAATATAATTTAAGTTAAAAATTTTAATTAGCAATGGAATCACCCTCCCCCTTCGAATATAGTTGTTAGAAGTTTAATTTTCAATAGAATCACCCTCCCCCCTTGAATATAACTGTAACCTTTAGCTATAATGGTCAAATTCAGCACGAGAAATCGAAAGGAAGAAGTATTCAGGAAAGCCGTCCTTCAGCTTCTTGGTTGTCATGGCAACGTACTGATGCCACGCTTATATTCTGCCCTGTCAAAAGGCATGAATTCGTGAAATGGAGGCCCAAAATCACAAATCCTCCGAGAACTTTATCATGGCTAGCCAGTGGGCGGAGTTAAATGGCTGTTGCCTAGCAACCAGATCTTCGGAATCAAAATTATTGCTAAATACCACGTGAAATTAATTTTTATTTAGTTATTATATTTTGTTTACATGAATCTGTTACGTTGTCATTCAACTCTTTATAAGTGAATTTAGTGTTATTTATATGTGATTTAGTGTACCCAACGTAGGTATGTCAGTGTTAACTTGTTATTTGTACGTTTTTAAAGGCTACGTTATGGTAGTGTTGTTATTTGTAAGTTTTTGAAGGCAATATATCAGTTTATATTCTTTGTGTGAACTTAACCCTTCAAAATGGAAGAAGTTACTGACATAATCGTTTCACTATTGAACATTTCTTTTGTTAGAAGAAGCGAAGAAAATAAAAGATACATTTTAAATAAAGGTAAATCAACTCCAAACATATCTTGTGTTCAAATAAATAAGAGCAAAAACAGAAGTTTTAAATCTAATTGGTATGACAGATGTAAGTGGCTGTGTGGAAGTTTGCAAAAAAAACGGTTTGTTTTGCTGGTCTTGTCTTTTAGTTGGTGTGAAAAAAAATGTATGGAGTGACGAAGGGTTTCGTGATTGGAAGAACTTGGCAAGAGCTTGGAGAGACATTCCACTTCGAAAGAGCACATTCAAAATGATATTTGTGTTAAACAGTTATCTAAACAGGCGTTCGGTATTTTTGAACAGCTAATGAACAGCGAAGAGATCGAAAAATTAGTACAATGCAAAAGCTATTGAATCAACCTTGCTGGTATGAAAATACCATAAATAGGTTTGCTGCTGGAAAAGAAAGGAGAATTGATCTTCTTTTCAAGTAGAAGACGTAAGTAAAACCAATTAATGATTTTTCGTTTTATTTTCTGATATTTTAATAACTTTACTCCATGTTGTTTAGTTAATTTATAATAACGGTTAGTAACTTAGCGGTAATATCTATATTATGAATAATTTTGTACAGATTAAGCCATCTTAATTTAAGTAATTTGTTTATGGGTATATGCCATATATAACTATCCTCGCACTATGTAATAAAACAGCAATAATTATTGGTGGGCCTCCCCACCCTCTCAGACCACGAGCCGCCACTGGGGTGACATCAGAAGACCACGTGGTTTTGGAGGGGGGGGGGGGGGTTAAGTCATTGGCCACAAATGACCACAAGGGGGGGGGTTTAAGTCATTGGCCACAAATGACCACAAGGGGGGGGGGACGGGTTTGAAAACCACCCGAAAAAGGACCACGTGGTTTTTGAATGACTCCTAAAGTCAGCAGGCCAGTCTCCACTAAGACAGACAAAATCTGAAATAAATTTAGCTAGAAACAATATTAAACACCCTAAAAATGTCTTCAGGTTTTATAAATTCAGTAATAAAAATAAAGATAGCATAGTTATTACAGGACCTAGAGCATCATTATAAGGTGAGCAGAGTCCCGATTTTCGGCGGAACAGTTGCTGAAATTAATATTAAAATATCTGCTTACGATGCCACCAAACGTGTTTTTGAGGATTGCAATTTCAAAATTTTTTCAACCACGGCAGGGGAACACCCCCCCTCCTCCCACTGAACCACCCCAGTGTGGGGGAGGGTCAGGATATGTCCCGCTTTTAACTTAAACAAATCTGGTCACTTTACATCAAGGAACTTGAGGAAGGTTACTTGAAAAGGCTCAGGATATGGTTGGTTTTAAATGAAAATACCAACAAGATGCCACCAGATTATGTGGTATATCAGCTGCTTTTAAGAATTACTGGTACCGGTACTAGTATTTGAAACTTTAAATGAGTGGTACAGGTACCAAAATCCAAGTGGTAGTTACTGGTATTTGGCACTGATACTGGTAATGGTTCACAGCCCTGGCAATCACTGCTAGAGTCACTATTATGTACTAGACCATGGGTGGCCAACCTTTTTTTAGGTGTGCCAATTGATGTGGGAAATTTTTTGGCGGGCCACTGTCCTACTACTCACCCCCCACCCTCCTGTACATCCGTTTAAAACTTTGAATTAATTAAACTTTGATTTTTCAGTCGATTATTCTTTTTTGCTCGTTCATCACGCGGGTCATTCCAAATACCGTGGCGGGCCACTTTGTGGCCCACGGCCCTTGGGTTGGCTATCCCTTTACTAGACACAGGGCCGCCGAGAGCTTCCCCGGGCCCAGGGGAAGGATTGGTATGTGGGCCCCCCTGTTTACTCACTATTTTATTATGAATGTTTTTTGTGTACATAACACGCAAACTGATTATATATATGTCCAAGTCACTATTCAGAACATACAGTATGAATAAACAACTCAGAAGAAAATGACCATTTTATTTTTCGAATCAATTATATTAATTCTATCACCATACAATTTGCAAATGCAGTACCAGTCCATGCAGGCAAGACAATTGTTTACTGCCAGATTTTCATAATTAGAAGTGTACTTTCTTTGACTTCTCTCTAGCACAGTGGTAAATGATTCTGATGAAATTTAAAGTACGGGCTAACTGGCTTTCAATTACAATGGTTCCCAGATCTGTCAGTCGGTCTTGGACATTGGTGGACCGCAGATAATATTTTATCTGTTTCAGTTTGACTATGATAATCACAATAAAATGTAGGTTCATTAATTATATTTCCTCTCTGTTATTTAATCAATTGCTTTATTATTATTTTTAGATTTTATCCCCCTTCTTTCCGGGCCCGAAGATTTAACCCGGCTTCCCCGCCCTCTCGGCGGCCCTGACCACGGGTCGCTACATAGTCTGGACGCGGAGGACGATCTCCCATGCAACTACTATCCGACCCAATGTCGCTTGACTTCGCTGATCAACGGGAAGCGGTGCTCCGACATTGGCTACGATGTATGTATATATGTATGGGTTCTCTACGAAGAGAAACTGATCATTCAGTTGCCTTTACAATTTTGTTTCTGAGCCTCATGAAAAACAAATATAATTTTTTATTTTTGGGAATAATCTACTTTTAATTTTAAAATGAACAGTTTTCATTTTGTATTCAGCCATTATAGCGAGTCCATAACCGTTATTTCGGTTAAAATATCTCATGAACGTTATTTTAGCTCAGAAAATAAATTTGAAGAACACTGGTTCGAAACTGGTATAATTCAATGACGTGAATTTACACCGATGCCAATTTTTTTACAATATGTTTCAGTATTTTTCTGTACAATTTAGAAATCTGTACGACATTAATATTTTTATAATATGCTAATGTGAAAGTGTTGGAAGCATGGAAGCTTTTTAGGTGAAATTATAGAATTCATTTTATTAAATAAAGAAGCGAAATGGCAAGTAATAATAATAATAACAAATGTATCTCATAATAATAATGATAACAAATGTATCTCATAATACTAATAATATTAACAAATGTATCTAATAATACTAATGATAACAAATGTATTTAATAATACTAATAATAACAAACGTGTCTAATGATAATGATAATAATAATAATAACAAATGTATCTAAATAATAATAATGATAATAATAATAAACAAAAATAAAAAATTTACCAAAGTAACTGGCATAGCATTTGATCAATTTACACAGTTGTAAATAAGTGATTACTTAGTAAAAAATCAATGAATGTTAGTGAAAAAAATTAGAATAATCACAATTGTTAATAACACCCGCCATTGACAAAACCAAAACGTGGACTAAACGCGTTAGAAAGAGATATCAAACAATATACAATATAGTTTGACCTGATTGGGTGCCCATAAGCAAAAGGTTTATTTACGCCTTGTATATACATACAGTAATTCCGCACATCTCTCGCGAAAATGCCTGCTCATGAATGTAATTGCTTTGGTACCAGCTGGTTTGTTTTGTCGATCAAGCGAGAATATTATCTAATTCAATGTAATGAATGTTATGAAATGGGTATAATAATGTCAACTTACATTGTACACTTTTCTGTAATGAAATTTTAGTGAACACACAATTAATATAATCTTTTAATTTTTACGTCATATACGCAGTAACAGTTAAAAAGGAGATGACTGAAACTGCATTGTTAGATTCTAATCGGGTATTTATATTTCACAGCCATAGAGAGATTTCGTTGCATCTTGCGTACTTGCTAAGTAACTAGACTGTGTTCCAAATAAGGCCAGTATGACGGGCAGTAACGTCACCAACCCTTCAAAGGCAGAATTGGATCCAGTCAAATACATTACTTACAGCGACCTCGTCATTGCACCCCCTGCACTATTATGAATTCTCTAAAATTATTTTGAAAATTCTTTATTTTAAAGTAAAATTTAATAAGTAAAATTTAATAAGTAAAATGTAGTAAGTAAAATGTAGTAGCAATGACAGTAAATATAATTTTAATAATTCTGTTTCATAGTCATTTTGGCTTTACTACTGCATTTATGAATATATTTCAGGACTTTGATCAGTCTATAATTTATAGGCCTACCTAAACTCGTGCAAAATTCTTTACGGATTAGAAGATTCACATCTCTATCTCTCCCAAAGAAGGTAAAATTTCCCAATACGTAGTGAATATTCTCTAAGCTCGGCAATTGACACTGATTCGCAAGTACTGGCAGTCGCTTTTTTGGTCGACCAATTTGACTCTTAACCCAATCATAGGCTATCACAAGCCAGTCTAAAAAATGGGGAGGAGGGCAGTAACGATCTCGCTGCACGTAATGTATTTAGCTCAACCTAGTTCTCCTTTTAAGGGGGTTTATTTTACCCGGTTGATGGCGTTATTACCTAACTCAGTGACCTCAGTTGGACGAACGAGGTAAAATGGAATATCAACCAACTAATTGGACTTAAAATTTCATTAAAAGCTTTTATTCTCATAATTATTGACTGTATCCGTGACAATGCATATCGTGAAGTAAAGGAAGAAGGTGCTTTGTTTATTGATCAAAAATGGATTCCTAAAAAAATAAACCGAAGTGAACGATGGGTTACGAACAACTGGAAAAAAGGGCATGACCCGTGTTTTGGTTCTTTTGGTGGGGGAAAGCCCCTAAGGCTTTCCCAAGAGAGCAAGGAAATTGTGCTGCAAAGCTCAGGGAAGCGAAAGAGAAGCAACGCGAATGTTGCTTAGCAAATTTTAGCTGAGCGAGGAAAAAATGTAATGATGAGGTTGTTTAATGAGCGAGGAAAGGATGTTAGTAGCCAATTCAACTATACCGTAAGAGAGAGTGCTTGAAAGGCTTCCACGCGATACCAAAACCCACAAAGACTGCATTAAGCATAAAATATCGTCTGGATAGTTTTGTGACCATCTGCGTGAATGGGAGGGGGATGATTTTCTGCATTTAGCACCAAGCGATAAATTTTTCATATGGACCATGCAGCAACCAAATATTCAGAAAGATAATGTGGTCATGTTCCATTGAAGATATCGAAGAAGATGAGCACTATCAACAGCTCCCTAGTAATCCTAGGTGCATCGGATTTTTCATCTGTTTTACCGTAGTGAAAATGATGTGGAAAATCAAAGGAAGGAGGAGTCATGGGATGGTAAATATTATGGAGCAAATGTTTTGCCGAAGGCAACACAATCATTATCGGGAGTGATTTCTTTGACCAAACGCAGTGGCTAAGCAACTCACTGGATCTGAACTCAGCTGAACACCTGAGAGCGGTTATCAAAGAAAAAGTAGAATGCGGCGGAAACAAATATTCGAAGCAGATACTGAAGCGCCACTAGAAGACGTTTTGTAAGAAACTGAATTTGTTATAGATTTTTAAAAAAAATATTAAGATCATGCCGCGCGCGTTAACAAGCTGTAAGCAAAGCTGCTGATGTCCAAATAAATTACTGATACAAGAATAAATGTATATTAAATAAACTTTTAAAATGATATAAAGTATTTTTTATTTTCATTCTTAGTTTGGGCTGTCTTCCATCCCCCTCCATCCCCCTCAGCAAAAGATTTACTATACCCTGTATACATAATATATATTACTTGTGTCTGGACGAATGACTTCAAACAAACCAACTAACCAACAACAGTAAGTTTAGGTCTAGTTTGTAACAGAATTCCAATAAAAACTTATTACAAACTCGCTAATAAAATTTCCGGTATAAGCCTAACAGCGTTTTATTGTCCAAAACGGGAGATGAATAACTATTATTAACAAAAAATAATCTACATTAATGACAAATTGGCTATCATTTCATCATGCAGTACTGGTGTATGGCCACACCTGCCTTAGAGAATTTTTAGTTATATGAATATTATATATGGGATAATTCATTCATTCATTCATTCATTCATTATGGCATAAAAAGATAAAAGAATTTGATATTGGTTTGGTTCTAAGTACAAAATAATGTACAAATTTTTTTTTTTAAGACATTCTGGACATATTACTGAACATATTTCTGGACTTTTAAATTGCACTTATTCTTGCTTTTGAATGGTACAACAGGCCAGCCTTCCCCCGGCGGAGGCTTGGTTCTTTAAGTCATCTTCTTTCTTGTGGATCACCATAGAACGACCCATAATAGAGTTGTCGCCGAAGAGTGTGGCCTGAGAATCGTTTATCTGAAATGAAAAGACGTTTGAATTCCATAATTTAAGGAAGTTTTATATTCAGATGGCAGACATTCATTGGATCGACGCAGGGTATAATCCGAAATACCAAAAGTTGTCCGAATGGATACATGCTGTCTGGGTATGTTTTCTTTTATGCAGGAAAGAGAGGCCAAGGGCGAGCACCCGCAAAATTACACCCCCACACCATAGGAGAAGGAGAGAGCCGAAATCAAGGTCCATAGTTTTTGAGATGCCTAGACACTCTGTGTTTGAAAGATTGGAGGTCATAGACAGGGGGAAAGATGGATTGAGGAAAAGCGTTCCAAAGTTGACCGGTTGGGTAAATGAAAGATTAAAAATACCGATTAACCTTTGCGTTGGAGAGTTGGACAGAAAAGAAAGTTATAGGATTAGTACTTAACGAACGTTTCAACTGTTTATATCTTATATAACAACTAACTAATACCTCATTCTCGAGTTATGGTAATGACAAATTTTATTTATGATAGGTTTAAATGTAAGAAAATTGGAGAATGAACTGGAAATGACTAAGAGGGAGGTAACGTAGGAGCAAACTCTTCCTCATCCATCAATTTGTTTGTTTCACCTTCATACAAAACCCTGCATTCAAAAGGAAACTATATAAGAATTACGGAGCAATTCAAAATAACCCCCTTTTGGAACCCCAATTTGTAGATAGGTCATAATCATCTTGCGAATTAGGTTAGGTTAAGCTAGGTTAGGTCTCATTAGGTTAAGGAAGTGTCAATGATTTTGATCTAGTCATAAACTGAGAGTATCCCTTCTTTGTTTCAGGTCATTAAGTCCCAAATTATAGATAGCTCATAATCATTCTATCAGGTTAGGTTATATTAGGTTAGGTTTAGGGTTGCCAACTTTTAAATTTAAAAATGTCGGAGATTTACGACGCACGTATATTTTGTTACGCGTCCCATGGCTCGACCGCCGAGTCGACCCGACCCATAGCCATTAAGCAATGCCATTTGCCTATTTGCAGACGCCTCTTAACTGCAATTTTGGCTCCAAAGTGACCTCCTTACTAAATAAGGCGGTCTTGTCTCTGGATTTACTATGAAAATAAAGCCAGAGACTGACAACGAAAACCGGAGAGTTGGCAACCCTAGTTAGGTTAAGCTAGGTTAGAGTAGTTAACTTAAAAGAGCGTTGATGAGTGACCTGTCCATAAATTGAGGGTATCCCTTCTCTGTTCCAAGCCATAAAACATTTTGGTCTTCAGAGAAAGTGGTAACCAACATTAATATAAGCTCCGGAATGTTTTCCTATATCTTTTGAATTAGTGGTTTCCTCCATTTTAAATGTACTAAAATGTTGCATACTTCTTTCAATTATGTGAAGTAGTGTTAAATACAGTAACCTTATATACTAAACAATGGCGCACCCAGGGGAGAGGAAGTTGGGCAGGTGCCCACCAATGTTCCCTCTAATTTTTTTTAGTCCGTGTGCGCAAGAAATTTTCGTTGTGCATACATTTACATTCATGGTGAAAAATTGTGCAAACTTTTCTGAGCGCTATTATCTTCAAAATTAAATATATATAAATATTAAATACTTAATAAATATTATTTCCATAAGGTGATAGCTTGATCATTACGGTACTATTAAATGGATATTAAAAAACTGTTTACAATATTATATATTCTTAAAAAAGAAAACATTTTATCCATTCTAAAAATATGAATAAAATAAAAAATAGTAAAATAAAATTCAACAAATTTAAGAAATAAAATAAAAATAACTAATTGAAAATGAATATTTTAGTTATCATTTCTCAAAACAATTTTTAGCATTTAGCAATTTAAAATAGACTATCAAGATCAATAGAGGATTTTATCCATTCACAAAATAGAAATAAAATTAAAAATAATAAAATTCAATAAAATAAAATATAATCAAAATAATATTAAATGAAAGTGCCTTTCATTTAAGTATGATTATGATTTCTCCCTACGATCTTTAGCATTTGCCCATTCCAAATAAACTCTATGAAGATTAATACATCCGTCATCATTCAGGTAACTTTTAATTCGCATGAGCATGTCCAAATGATTTCCTTTCAAGCGGTTTCTTAATTTGTTCTTTATAGAATTCATTAAACTGAAATTTTTTAAATTACTTCATTTACTGTCGTGAGTCATGATACGCTTGAGCCTGTGCTCATTTTATTTTGCTGTGTGCGCGGGTTTCACAATGCGTGTGCGCGCGCACACGCGCACAGCTTAGAGGGAACATTGGTGCCCACCCCCTCTTAAGATTAGACCACTTTCCCTTCCTCCTATAAAAAAAATGCTCTATGATGTCATTGATGTTTCACATGAGCTCAATTGAAAAACAAACAAAAAGAATGCATATCGTCATTTAAGGTATGTAAATTTGTAAAAAAATTAAAAATAAATGAACAGTTTCACCCTTAAATGTTTAAGTTTACTGCCAAAAACAAAACTTGGTTGTCAGGCATCCTACCCCTCCATCCCCAAAGGAAATTCCTAGGTGTGCCACTGATACTGAATATATTTTTGAGTATGAAATCAAATCTCTATATATGATTAGTAATTTACACCGTTTTTCAAGTTTTAATTCAATGATAATTATCGCTGGGACTTATTCCCAGAATCGCGTCGCGGTCGCTGCATTGTGCGGGGCTTCCATTCTGTTAATGTGAAATCACACGCGACTTGAGTCGTCACGACCCAAATCATCACGTGAGTTGCAAGATGATCCTGTGTGCGGCCGGCCTTAAGTTACCAGCCAAGCAACAAGTTTTCAAACTTATAGGATGAAATGACATTTTAGTATGGTTATTTACTGTGGTTAAATGATGACGCGATCTTAATTTATACACGTACCACAAAATTCTCCAACGGAAGCTCAGTAACATTGAGGTTCCCTAAGTCCCCAACGTGTCTCTCTGTCGATTCTGGTCCTCCGTGACTGTTGTTCCTCGGGTTGAAATGACCTCCAGCAGTAGCACAGTCATCACCTATCACTCCGTAAGTGTGAATGTGGAATCCATGTTTTCCTTCGGGAAGACCTACAAACAATGATTAAGTTTACAAACGAATATTTTTCCCTCTCTTCTGGTCTGAAACTTTTTCTCAATTTGAAATAAATCCAAAACAAAAATAGACAATATAAAATAAAGAGTCAAAAGCATCTACAGCAGCTACAACAGTGGTTCCTAACCTTTTCTCGGTCAAGGCACCTTAATACTATCTATGCTTCTCTCATGGCACTCCGGAGGATTTTCGTCTCCCACTATTTACGATCCAATTCCCGCCTTTCCCCCTTCTCGACATCATCTAATTTCAAACTGAGCCTATATATAGTTTCCTTCTGGACGTAATAAATGGCGAATATTTTGTTTCTTTTGAAATTTACACATCTTCAATAACTTTTTAATTTTCAGTTACTTATTTCCGTCATTTTCATGAAATTTCGCTGTACTCTGTTCCGGAAACACTGATCTGAGTCTAGACCAGGGGTTCTCAACCTTTTTTCCGGCTGCGTACCCCTCGATGATTTCAACAAGTGCCCGGTACCACCCCCTGCTCAAAATTGCTGAAAAGACGGTGGAGCCGCCACACCGTCTTTTGAGAGTACTTTTCCATGTGAAAGTTAGTTCCAAAGCAGGATGCCGCGTACTCTCATTTGGGAACCCCTGGTGTGGACCAACACCTCTCAAACTGTGGTTCACGTACCACTATTAATACACGGCTTCTCAATGGAGGTAAATGCAAGGTTAGAAAATCTGTTTTTAAGTACAGACTCTATCACCAAGAACTTAACAATAAAGTTGGTACTTTAAATGCAGTTCAAATTTTCAGGTGGTGCGCGAAGCAAAAGGTTTGAGAACCGCTGGTCTAGATTAGTTATCTTGTTTAGTGCTACACATAAATAGTTCCAGTGACCACTAATTATTATAATTATCAATGCCTAGTTCTAATTTTTGAAATACTGAATACGATATTGAAACAAACTCTGAGAAATGGGTTTTATTATATATATATATATATATATATATAGTTATTACTATTCTACAGTATATAAAGGTAAACCCATTATACGTGTACAATGGCAACAATGACATCATTTTGAAGTACATTTGTTTTGTTTAGAATCTTCGTTATAAGTATGTTTACTTAAATTTTCAATGGCTAAACATTTACCCACAAAATAAATGCTATGAAAAGTTTAAACAGAACCTTGAAATGTTTTGAAACAAAACATACATTAAATTAAATAAAATGTAACAAGTTTTTAGTCTTGAACATGTTTATAATGCCCATACCCATACGTAATAAGAACTTACCTGTGATGTCGACCTTGATTACGAGATCCGAATTTCTTGACTGAGAGAAAGTGATTAAACCATGTATGTCTTCCCCTCCTCCATTTCTTCGAGGACTACAGCTCGCTTCGCGCGCCTGAAACCAGAAGAACAACTTTAGTCTTCCTTCCACCCCATAAAGTTAAATTTAAGAGACTTGGTAACGAATTCTAATTTATTTTTTGGAAAAAAATTCTAGATAGTTTACGAATGTTTGCCTCAAATATGAGTCCTCTGAGTTAAGAATTATTTTCTAAGTGACGATCCCGCTGTAGCTAAATTTAGTTTGTTCGACACAATTCTCCCTTTAACGGGGGCTATTTTTTTAATTGGTGGTTAGCCCTGCGTCTCAATTAAGTTGGACTAGGGACATTAATCGGACTAACCAACCAAACTGTAATTCAACCACTTACTGTAAGTTTGTTATCATGAAGAAAAAATAAACATGGTTAATATAATCTGTGATCGGTTGAAATAATTTGAATTACGACATCTGATCGACATTCTGTCGACAAGTATATTATGAGTTAGGTTAGGTTAGGTTAGGTTAAGTTAGTTTTTGAGAGTGGCGATGTTATGGTCTTGTTGATCCGATGGGTATAGATCCGAAGTAATCACTTTGAATTGTTGGCAATTGGTAACCACATACGTATTTTATTTGTTTTTAAGCAAATACTGCGTCTGTTATAATATTTTTTCTCACAAATTTCCGATGAAATACTTACGGTAATGAGAGGGGGTCCAGAAAAGTGAGGTTTCAGAAAATATACCCCGAGGCCTCCAATTATTATACCCACTCCAATGCAGACGATGACAAGAGCTGTGTAAGCAACTTTTTTACCCATTTTCAGATCTGGAGAGGAAGTACAAATTTTGAGTTAACTAATTTTTCCAGAGGTGGGGAGTCGGCCAAAAACAACCGACTCCCGACTCCTGAGTCGGTATTTTTAAAAACCGACTCCGACTCCCGACTCTTTCCTTATCATGCTGATCTACAACCTTATAAATATTGGGATGTTTGTTTCGTAGATGGCGTTTCAAGTTTGAGGCTCTAGTTGGAGCATTAGCATGTTTCCCAATGTAAGCACTAATTTTTGCATTACACTCTTTACCATCCTTTTCTACTTGACAAATAAAAATACTTTCATCCTCATTTAGCTTAAAATATTGAAAGACTGCTGATTTTCTACTAGGCCCACGACTCATTACTAATAGGGGCTAATTAAATTAATAATTAATATATTGCTAATTTTTATATGGTACCTAGTATCCTAAAATAGAAATATGAAATTCATTTGCTAAGATTTACCAGAACAATAAATCAAATGTGGAAATGTGAATCTAGAATTAGTTCAGGAAGATATTTATTTAGGGCAGAGTAGTATTCTGGTAAATTGTTGGCATATAGAAATTGAATCAAAGAGTCGGGAGTCGGTCATTTTTACCGACTCCCGACTCTTCAAAAAAGCCCCGACTCCCAACCTCTGAATTTTTCAGTTACTTCAACCGTGCACGAATTTCTTGACAATTTTTAAAAATCATATTTGAGCTTAAAAAATGTACAATTGCCCCAAAAAGTATTGAAACAATCCTATATAAGTATATACATATAATCAGGCCCTCTCAGAGGTCCAGAGGGCCCGGGCCACTTCCAGCTTTTGAGGCCCATAGCTAAACCCAATTATTACTTTCACTGCAAAACATTATATTCAAACCTGAAAGTTTCTAAATTTGAGGGCCCCCCCTTAAGCTTGAGGCCCAGGCCAAATGGCCCTCCTAGCCCCCCTATGATAGGCCCTGCATATAATGTACCTTATACATCAATATTTGGGAAGAAGGCGATTGTGATAGAACCATATGATTGAATATAAAAATTGAAAAGGACAGAATACCCGATCTACCCTCAAAATAAACAAAATAAAGAAAAATAAATTAAAGAATATCAAAATCTCGATATCCAAAGGTATTTGGAATGAATAGATTCTAGACTATTTAAAAAACATAATTTCAAACTTGCAAAAGCGCGTAATTAAGGTGCAGTGTTGCAAATAAATATGGTGAATAAAAAGCGACTTTGAATATGCGTGTTTCCTCTTTATTACAAAACAATATAACGAGTTTCGGTGTCGGAAGCTTCCCCGGAAGACATACCCTTCCTGGCTGCTTCCCGGGGTTCGAGGAAAGAATCCAACGCTTCCAATATAACATTCGTCAGAATGAAACAACTTTTCCGTCAAATCTCTTTACCCAACTCGTTATTTTAGATCCACGTGTAACTGTCAAATAAAGAAAGTTTTTTGCACGCTGAAATAAATACGTCACAGGGAAAAGAAAACGATTTCAAGGCTCTTTCCAGTATTTACAACACCTCGTCAGGAAATGAAGAAAGGAAGCAAAAGACAATATATATATATATATATATATATGATGAATAAAACCACGAAGGAAAGGAAACACAAAATGGTGCTCAAGCGCTTTCGTCTATAGACCAGTGTCATTGACGTCCCACCTCACAAAGTATTTGAAAGAATAGTTAGAGAGAAAATTTATGATTTCTTGGAGACACTGGAAAGATTCAACGAAAATCAGCACGGATTCCGATCAGGTAGATCATGCCTATCACAACTAATAGAACAACACTACAACAATATCCTAGATGCACTGGAAGGCAATGACAACTATGATGTCATATACTGATATACACAGATTTTGCTAAAGCTTTCGACAAATGTGATCATCGTATAATAGCACATAAAATGAAATATATGGGAATAACAGGCAAAGTGGGAAAATGGATCGATAACTTCCTCAGAGAACGTCTACAGGTCGTCAAAATTCAAAGTATCTCATCATCAGAATCGGAAGTACGCAGCTCAGTACCACAAGGGACAGTACTAGCCCCACTCCTAGCCCCACTACACATTCTGCCTTTCCTATTTTCCAGTGTTTGAATGGTAATTGGGTTTAGTTTTTGGTTTGGTACCAGTTTTTCGATCATTTTCCATGTGTAGATTATGGTGTACCTCTCTCTTCTTCTTTCCAGGGAGTACAGATTTAGTTTACGTAGTCTTTCCCAGTAGTTGAGTTCTTTGCAGCCATCAATCTTGGCTGTGAAATGTCTTTGCGTTTCTTCTAGTTTATTAATTTCTTCCTTTTTATATGGGGACGTCAAAACTGAGCAGTATTCAAGTTTTGGTATAATCAGTGTTTTTAGCAGGGGAATCATTACTGTCCTGTCCCTTCTTTTGAACGTTCTTAGTACCTGTCCCGCGACTCATTTTGCTTTATTTATCGTTATCTGATTTTGTTTCGAATTTCGCATCATCTGTCATTATTACCCCCAGATCGATCGCTTTAGTGCTCCTCTGAATTTCCTGTCTATCTGGAGCATAATATGCAGGCTGTTTAAGTTCCTCTTTTTTTACCATATCTCAAGAGCTGAAATTTCTTGGTGTTAAATGACATGTTGTCTTCTGACCATTTGTATATATTGTTCGTGTCCCTCTGCAAGGCCTCCACTTCATTTATATCGCTGATTTTTCTGCTGATCTTTGTATCGTCTGCAAAGGATGTTACTATACTGGAAAGAAGAAGAGAGAGGTACACCATAATCTACACATGGAAAATGATCGAAAAACTGGTACCAAACCAAAAACTAAACCCAATTACCATTCAAACACTGGAAAATAGGAAAGGCAGAATGTGTAGTGTTCTCAAATTAAAGGCCCGACAAAGGACCTCCTCAACACTGAAAGAAAATAGCTTGGTTGTCAGGGGGCCAAAACTTTTCAACCAGTTTCCAAAGGACCTCAGAAGCGTTACAGGGGTCAAAGTTGAAGTCTTCAAGAGAAGACTAGATGCCTGGCTCAGGACGGTACCAGATGAGCCGGGTGTACCTGGCTATGTACGGTGGAGAGTGCAAAAAAGCAACTCGTAGCCCCACCAAGCCATACCTAGAGGCGGGGCCACCAGCTTGACCTCCTTGTGAAGAGAAACCAACGCACGGAATAGCAACAAGGTTAAAAAGGTAATATATCAGGGAGCAATTACATTTACAAGGAATTGCATTTTTTTTCATAAATACACACTATTTTGGATCATCTTGAATGAAAACGAGATGATATTAGGTCAATAAAATGTACTCTTTTTTAATATTGTACGAAACTGTATCTTTCATGAAGCAGTTCTTGCTATGGACAATTGGACACTGAACATATGTATGTGATATGATCTAATGAAACCAAAGATAAGACACTCTAAAAATACTAATATAAGACAAAAGAACTGGCATTTATTTTAGCAAAATAATAAGGACAAAAAAAAATGGCACAATTTAGTTGGGAACATTTTATTTAAAATAAAAAGAATAAAGTGTTATTTGAAAAGAAAGCTCCCTGAGACACGTATTCATGTACAGTACTTGAAAGTAATTGACTGTAATTGTATCAAAACAACGACAAACGGATGTATCAGACAAGATTGGCCAAAGCTGCCGAACAGCTCGAGTTGCAGAGAGACCCACTTGAACACTAGAATGAAAGATGATCTCAAAACAGACGTATTTCACCCACAGACTGCGAGAATCATAGAGGATATTAAGGTGGTTTCTAACTTAAAAAGTCTGAGCAAGGAAATTTTGTGAAAAGGCCCAGTTGTTGTTGTTGTTGGATCTCAAAAAGCCCAAAAGTTTCTTCAAGCTGTTCGCAACATCACAAGTTCTGTTGAAGGCATTTCATCAGATGAAGTCAAAGATAATTACAAGAAGTTTGTGAAAGTTTTAGACTCTCATATTCAGACCAACGATATGAAAACAATCACTAGCTGAAATCTCATTAAAGATTTTCTTTGTTCATCTCTTAAAATTTTTGAGGGTGTTGAACTAACTGTCCATGGCATTTGTACCTCCATGGTCAAGATTTCGGTTGAAAGTGTTGTTGAATCTCTGGTTTCGAGATATGAGACTCACTTTGACAAATCCAAGCAACTAACTGAGGAGAAGGCTTTAAATGAGATAGAGATTGTTGAGAATGCCCCGACATTTGCCCAGGCTGACTCAGTGCTGGAGGCTGCGATGAATTCCTACTGGAAAGCCAAGACTGACAGTGGAAAGTGGCACTTTCTTCGGACAACCAGAGACATCAGAGACTAAGGTTTTGATAAGACAGACAAAATTGTGAACAGAATGCTCAAGCAGAAGTCAAGATTTCCGTTTCAGGACACCTAGAGATGATTTATTCAACTTCGAGTAAGAAGGTGAAATTGGTGGAATTTTCAGCATCCGTGGTCCGCAAATGAAAATGCGCAAAGTGAAAAATCCACGATTAAGAAAAGTCCTTTTCCATTTTTGAGAAACAATATCACTCCATTCCCATTCTTGGTAAAGGCGCCAAATGGGAATGGCTAGTATTTCCCAAGCTAAATTAATTTAACCTAACCCAATCTAACGTTAGCGTAACCTAGCCTAACCTATTATAACCTAACCTAACCTAACCTCGCTGAGAATGAGACGTGGAATCAAATGGGAATAATATCGAGTGTGGTGATAGCGGAGTTTCTTGGTAAGTATATTTAAACCACAAAATGGCGTGAAATTCAATACATTAACGGCACATCATTACTCAGAAGTAGCAGCCACGTTTCATTTGACTTTATCGACCAAATTTAAAAATGTTCTACGGTGATGCAATTCTTATGGCCAAAGCTGTATACGTATATTCGTACGTCGTAATTAGTTTTCGCGGTGCTTTCACATAAAGTATATATATATGGAAAATAAAAGAAGAAGCTTTATACATATAAACTTAATGCCATTTAAAACTCTCTGATAGTGACGTGAAACAAGGCACAAAATAGAATCGAAGTTGATACAACTCATTTGGCTTATAAGACTGG
The DNA here is from genome assembly GCA_023014485.1 of Bathynomus jamesi. Lineage (NCBI taxonomy): Eukaryota > Metazoa > Arthropoda > Malacostraca > Isopoda > Cirolanidae > Bathynomus > Bathynomus jamesi. The sequence goes on along the minus strand of JAJOZX010002267.1, from coordinate 548,030 downwards.
CTTTCGCCAAGAGAGTTGAACTGAATTTCATACCACTTTTGTATAAATCATAAAATTCATTATGCAATAAAATTAAAAATTCATACAATACCTTTCTTACTTGATGCGACAATTTACTATATATATATATATGTGTACACTCGTATATATATTCACCAACCAAGGACACTATTAATTTGCACTAGTTTTAGCTCTTGAAGACAAAAGTAATGAAGTACATTTTCCATAAAGCTGTATATATTTAATGGGTTTTTTTCGTCAGGAAATACGAGTATTAGTCATATCCGAACAGCGGATAAATGTGTAAATTTGAAGAAAATGTGGCGTTTCAAGTAATTTTGCATTTTCTGCTACGCCGTCATTTTTTTTCTGCGTATTCTATATTTACGAATGAGCTTATATAGACGCACCTAAATTTATTTAAAAGTAAATGGAAATACACCCGCATGACTCAGGACAATGCCAAATGAGTTGGGTGTGTCTGGTTATGTGAGATGGAAGGCTAAAAAAGAAAAACAATTATCTCCTTCACAAAACATAGCTTCTTATCATTGCATGAAACTCCTATAGTCCGGTTGCACGGGGTGGGAACCGTGCATTGTTTGTTATAAAGCAAATCTTGACATATTTTGAAAGCTTATACCACCCCATTCAAGAGTCCATCGGGTGTACACCTGACCCCCGCTTGGCTTTTTCAATATGGCCGCCATTTTCCAAGATGGCCGGGGAACTGAAAAATCCCATATCCTGGTCAACACTTGATAGATTTTGATGATTTTGGTGTCATTTCTAGGGGTTTTTAGGATGATGAGTCGATCTGGAGGGGTTGCAGATACTTTGGGAGTCGTTTTGACCCACATTCGTCAATACTCAAGGTCATTGGAGGTCAAACGCCCCCCGAAATAAGGAATATGGAGATATTTTGGTGATCTTACTGTCGTTTTTATGGTTTGGGCGAGACTGAGTAGTTTTATAGGCACATGATAACAGTAGAATATCATTTTGCAACTCCATGGGTCAAGTCAAGGTCATTTGGTTAAAGTTTGGCCTTGAAATATGATAATACCATAGTTGACATCATTGTATTTGCTTTATTTCAGTGACAGTTTCTACAATCTAGCTAACTGCTCAGCACTTAACATCTTTCCTGCAGATAAAACCAGATCATAATGCTTAAATGACATAACCCACATTATATGGATATGGATATGGATATTCGGATATAAACCACAATTTATGCTGAAGTGCAGGGCACATGCATTTTATGGAAGGTTGCAAAGCTACAAGATATGACCTCGTAAGCAAAACAAAGCTCACACCTAGCTGGGGGATTGGCATTGACAACTTTGATGCAGTTATTCACATTAGGTAACCATTTATTGGGGGCAAATTCAAAAGACATGGTTGTGTCAGGATCGTCAGGATCATCAGTCTGCTCTTCGTTTGCGTTTTGGGTCAATGGATTGTTGCAATCCAAGCCGCTGCCACATGCACAGAACATTGTGCAAGGGATTCCGCGTTCCATGCAGCCGCAGCAACTCCCCCTGCATGCTGATTGTGATTCACACCCACATCTGATTAGCTTCAGAACTTCATCTGGTGCTAAGCACACTCCTTCACCAACTGTTTTTGGGATGAGATGTTTTTGGGATGGTGGATTGTGTCATCGGGTCAATAAATGAGAGTCAAAACACATATTTGGGTTTCTCCTAAACTTCACCACAATGAACAAGGAAGACTTGTCCTGCAAGTGTGAAAAGCTCTCTAAGATACTGAGCTCTGGAGCTGACTCTGACATTGATGGAAGAGAACTGGCCCTCGAAATTAAGAACTTGCCGACTTTACCTTCACACAGCATGACTGCATTGGAGCTTCTCTCCATTCATCAGAAGCAACCGGAGGAACTATACCCCAATCTCTGAGTTGCACTAAGAATTGCCTGCACTCTACCTGTGACAGTAGGGTCAGCCGAGAGGAGCTTCTCTAAGATGAAGCTAATCAAGAACTACCTCAGATCATCAATGGGGCAGGATCGCCTCAGTGGCCTTGGCATCATAAGCATCAACCAGGACGTTGGCAGGGAGATTTCATATGATAATGTTATTGATGATTTCGTTCAGAAAAAATCTAGGAGGCAAAAATTTTGAAGATACAAACTGTTCTGTATAACTGTTAGCTATTACACGATTGTATCGTAGAGTTAGTAATTGTTTGGTAGTTGATAATTGCATTATTTTTTTATACATAGTTCTGTGTCATTTATTCTAAATAATGTATAAACTAATTTTCAGGAATTTCATGAAGCGTATTTTTTCTGTTTGTCTTCTGAAAGTACATATTTGTTGTTTTGGACATAAATGTTTCATTAAAATTGTTTCATAATTGTTTTTTATTAACACAGCCATTTTTTGTATGTGTGTGCTGAGGTAATGTAGTAAGGCGTGAGTTGGTTGGATGGAGGGGTGGGGTCTCAAATGGGTATACTGCTTAGGGCCCCCTAATGGCTAGAAACGGCCCTGTGTACCTGCACTGTGTTGGAAGTGGAACAGGTGCACAGGGACTTTTTGCTCACCCTGTATAATGTACTGTATCCTTGTTTGGGGAAACACCGCTAACAATGCTTTAAACCAGTGCTGTCCAACTTCTATAAAGCGCGGCCAAGATGTTGCCTATAATCATACACTGTTGGTTAATACGACTTGGGAACCCGCTGAATGTTGTTCTCCCTACTAGAAATGACAAAATAGGGAAGAAAATTCAGAAATGAAATTTGGCAAACGTCTATTCCGCGGCCCGCAAGTTGGACAGCGCTGCTTTAAACAATACCTTTGTCATTCAAAAACGAGCAATAAATGTGATGCCAATTTCCTTGAACACACTAGTGCATTATTTAAAGAGCTAAACCTACTAAAGCTCAATGATATAACCAAACTGTCACACTATTTTTATTTACGATTGTAAAAACAAAATCAATAACTTACAATGGGTAAATAAGTATTTTGTAACTCATCAAGAAATCCACTCGTGTCAGACCAGAAATAGATCAAAGCACGTTATACCTCAATTTAGATTGTCTTCATCTCAAAAATTACCGGTTTTCATTGGACTGAAACTATGGAATGATTTAAATGCTGATATAAAAATATTGTGAATGGAAATTTCTTTAAAATCAAGTTGAAAACTCGATTAATAATGGAGTACTAATAAAAATATTGGATTAAATGTACATTTTTATTTATTAATTTCTCGTGTGTAATCTGGGATTACACGTACATTACTTGGTACTGTTCATCTCTCGTGTCTACTATTGATTTCTTTGTATAGTATTGGTATCATACCTTCAATAATGACTTTGTATTTTGTTTTATATCTATAAAAATAATAATTTAAGATTAATACATACCCTAATTAATAATTCTTATTCATGACTTACGTATTATTATTATTATTATTATTATTATTATCTTTTTTGTTTTTAATTAAGAGCCCAGTAAAGCCTAAAGTTTATGGGCCAAATTAAATAAAATAAATAGTCCAATTTCACAAATATTTACGTTAAAACAAAAACAAAAACAAAAATTGTAAAGCTGTATTTGTTTTATCAATGAAGGTTATTCAGTTCAATTAAAAACAGTTAAAAAACAAAAAATTTACTATTTACATAAAGTAAAACTAACATTTAATAAGGTCATTTTTTGTTAAATGTTCAAAATGTTCACCATTTACACGCAAACACGGCGCAACATCTCGAAACATCACCATACTTGTATTCACATAAGTTGAGATTTTGCCTGCTTTCCGAACAATCATTTCGTGTAAGTGTTGCGCATTTTGAGGGTTAGTAAAATACACTTTGTCCTTCAGTTCAGAGGTGTAAGATCAGGTGTCCTTGGAGGATATTAAGTGGCGGTTCCACGACCATCTATCCACGACCTATCCTATAGAGGAAACTCTATATCAAGAAAAGCTCGAACATTTCTCTGATAATGTGACGATGCGCCATCTTGCTCAAAGTGAACTTCATGGTCCTCATACAGATGCCGTATTGCGGGAACGATGTCATTACGCAGCATTTCCAGATAATTTTGACCTGTGACAGTACCATTAAAAAAGAATGGCCCAACAATGCCACTGAGAAGAAAACTCAAGCCGCCCCGTAAGACCTAGCAGATTAACATGTACTGTCGGGGTATCTGAAGAACAAATTGCGTAGACCAACAATTACGGGAAGCGATTGTTTGGGAAGTAGCAAAATCTGAACGAATGTGAACACTACTGTGTACCAATCTGTTTTGGGACGTTGCGCTGCATATTTGCGCGTAAATGGTGGGCGCTTTGAACACTTAACATAAAATGGCTATTAAAATTTGTTTTTACACGCTTATTTATGCATGTAGGAAAGTTTTTATTTATTAAGTGCGATTAGTATCCAAAATAAACAATTTCAAAATGCGTCTACATTATTTTGAATCACCTTATATACAGGGTGTTTCACAACCGGTCTGCCATACTTTGAGAGGGTGATTTCGGGGGTGATATTGAGTAAAAAAAGTTAATACTGTACAACATCGGTGCTATTTCCAACTGTTGCGGAGCTACGGACGTTTAAAGGTGCACGGAAAAAATAAACGCGAGTATTATCGCTATTTATTGCTATTTATTGCTACATTTTATGAGATACACCTTATAAATGTTCAAAATGTCCGCCTCGGTTTTCAATGCACAGCCTTGCTCGTTCAAAACAAGAGTCCACTGCCCGTTGAATCATTTCGGAGTGTTCTCGTATGTAAGCAGCGGCAGCCATAATCCGACGCAAGAGTTCCTCTCTCGTTTGTACTTTGGTCTTGTAAACCATCTCTTTCATAAGACCCCATAAAAAGAAATCGGATCACTGAAAGAAAGACACCCCCAGCCTTCTTTAGTTAGCTTTATAAGGCTAACTAACGAAAATATAACGACCTAACCTAACCAGTCGTCAAGGGCGTACAGTTGACCTAACGATTGGTTAGGTTAGGTCGTGATATTTTCGTTAGTTAGCCTTATAAAGCTAACTAAAGAAGGCTGAGGGTAGCTTTCTTTCATTGATCCAATAAATCTAACGGGGTTAGGTCCGGAGATCTCGAGGGCTACGATATTGGACCAGCACGACCAATCCAACGATTCCTGTACCACTGATTCAAGTAATCCGTAACATGACGATCAAAATGTGGTGGCGTCCCATCGTGCTGAAAGAACATCCTGCGCCTTGTCTCCAAGGGCACGTCCTCCATCAAAAGCGGCAATTCGTTCGTCAGGAAGTTCAGATAAATATCAGCAGTTAATCGTCCAATTAAACGGTCCAATCAGCTGATCTCCAATTACACCGCACCAAACATTCACCGAGAATCGATGTTGAAAGTTTCCTTCAACGATACCGTGGGGATTATCGGCGGACCACAAGTGGGAATTTCGTCTATTGTTAATTCCATCCCGAATGCATTGTGCTTCATCACTAAACAGTATACGATTAAGAATTTGGCGATGCATAACCATCCACTGGCAAAATTGAACACCTTTATCGTAATCATTCGGTTGAAGAGCTTGCACACGTTGCAAATGATAGGGATACAAACCCTCATCATGCATGGTTCGCCATACACGCGATGCGGATTCACCAATACGTCCAGAAATCCTTCGAACACTGGTAGTTGGGCTACGTTGTACTAGGTCCAGTATGCGTTCCGCCACAGCAACGGGCCGTCGTGCTAAATGTTCTTTGTTACGTGGAACAATTGCCCCTGTTTCTCTTAATCTCTGGTCTGTGTCACTAAACACTTGCATCTTCCGTATTCGGCGGTTCGGAAAACGTTTTCGATATTCCTCAACTGCCTCTCTGCTGTTACCATCACAGAATCCATAAATGAAATGGATATCAGCGTATTCAGCGGGGGTGAACTGTTGATTCATTTTGATTGTTCACCTTAGCGCAACACACTGTCTCGTACCACAGATCAGAACCAGGTGGAAGAAAAATCTGAGGATCAGTAGTGGTAACTTCGTTAACCGAAACTACCACCAGTGCTGCCATCTATCGAATTACACACAAGTAGGGATTTGTTGTTTGCACATCTTAAAACGTCCGTAGCTCCGCAACGGTTGGAAATAGCACCTATGTTGTATTAAAATTTTTACTCGATATCACCTCCCAAAGTATGGCAAACCGGTTGTGAAACACCCTGTATATTTATATAGGCTTACCATACGTCCCGATTTGACCGAGACAGTCCCGGTTTTGAGCTCTTGTCCCGGTGTCCCGGCCGGCTTGTAATTCTGTAATTCGGTTTATAATTGCTACAATTATAAACCGGGACAGAATTATCATACAACCCAGCCGGGACAAGAGCTCAAACCCGGGACTGTCCCGGTCAAATCGGGACGTATTGTAAGTATATATATATATATAATATATATATATATATATATAAAATGGTCACTGTAAATTCAGTGACAGCTGCAAATTCTACTACCCCGCCATTTGCAAGGATTACGCAAGACATGGGACCTGCAAATACGGAAAAAGATGCTACTACCATCACCCAACAAACTCAAAGGACAATAGACAATAGGAAAAACGAAAAGAAACCTACATATATAGATCGCGAACCAAGTATTTTCAACATCGCAGACACAGTACGGCTACTTAAGCCTCATACAGCATATGCAATCGACACAGTTGAGAACCTCCGAGCCGAAACAGTTTCCTGGCAAGAAACTACCAGAACGGGCAAACGGGATCTTTCTCGAAGGACCATAGGGCTACAAAACAGGCTAAATTGAAGGATAATAATGAATTGGGAATGCGCAAGGAGCAACGCGAAACCAAGAACATAAATGTTGTCCTGGCTAATATTGAAGGGCTAATACCGAATACTCGCACGGTCAATCCACTGATTTGGGAAATGCATGTTAAGGAATTTCGTACCAACAAGCTCCAATGTGGTGGTGCGCCATCTTGCTGGAAAAACATATTAGGCTGCAGTTCTTCTAACTGTGGATAGATGTAGTTCTCAAGCATTTCCAGATAATTGGTGATTGTTACTGTCGCCTCAGCGAGGACATAAGAAATACCGTTTGAACGTCTTACGTGTGACAAATGGTGCCCATATTGAACGTGGCCGGTCGATTCGCCGACGGACGTTTTGCCGACAGACATTTTGCCGACGGACGTTTCGCCGAACGGACGATTCGCCGACGGCTGTTTCGCCGAACGGACGATTCGCCGAACGGACGATTCGCCGAACGGACGATTCGCCGACGGCTGTTTCGCCGAACGGACGATTCGCCGAACGGACGATTCGCCGAATGGACTGTCATTAATATTTCTATGACAAAACACACACACACATGTTATTAAAGGTTATTATTAAATGTTATTGAATTATTTTGTTAAAATATTAAATTATGTTAAATTGACGAAAATTAGTTGTTAACTTTTATAATTTAAGTCTTGCGTTTGTGCCTTTATAGTTTAAGCTATTCTGAAACGTTTGTTCGTTTGTTGCCTTTTTTAAATCTTAGTAACTTATGTCTTAGGTTTTCGCACTTAAAATTGCAGTCATCCTGGAACTTTTACATTGTTCACTGTTCAGTAACCCACAATGCCTCTTCAATTTATTGAATCAGAGAAAGGCCATAAAAAGTTAGTACACCCTTGACGATTGGTTAGGTTAAGTCATGATACTTTCGTTAGTTTACTGTTAAAACATACGAAAATATCACGACTTAACCTAACCAATCGTCATTTTTTTAAATAATATTAGTAATAGTTTCTCTAGACAAATTGTATCTGTAGACAAATTATTATAGTTAAATTGTATCTGTAGATAAATTGTTGTAGACAAATTGTTGTAGATGAATTGTATCTTTAGACAAATTCGTCGGACACCGTCAAAGTGAATTCCATGGTCTAAAACGAAAGTTTTAAATTATACAATATACACCGAGAAAGATATATATATATATATATATATATATATATATATATATATAATAACATTTTATAGTATTATCGATATAAATTTATTTAAAAAAGGTATATGTTTTTACGTCAAGCGTCTATAACTGTCAATTTAACATAATTTAATATTTTAACAAAATTCAATAACATTTAATAATAACCTTTAATAACATGTGAGTGTATTTTGTCATGGAAATATTAATGACAGTCCATTCGGCGAAACGTCCGTCGGCAAAACGTCCGTCGGCGAATCGACCGGGTACCATATTGAATGTGTGTGAGGTTATGTGAAACTTTATTACTTTCTCTCACAGATGGCGCAAAAACGGTCTGTGTACCTCGTTTCCTAATATTTTTATTTGAGAGAAGTTGTAAAAATAATTTGTGTACACCCTGTATTTAGAATCGTGTTGATTTTTTCTCCTTTCCATTATGTAAAGCTGACACACTTTCTGGCATTCCATTGATGAGCTTTGCCATTTGTTCTAGAGGACCACCATCGTTCTGTCTATTAACTTTTGTCAACTCTCTGTAGTGTAATACAAAGGGGGTCAAAAATGACAAAATGTATACCCAGAAATATTAAATTTAATATAAATAGCAAATTTTGCGCGAAGTCAGCTCGTATACTGTATATACTGTACTCGTATAATGTGTGTTTGTATGTACGTACGTTTAGTTAGTATGTACCTATTTATTTACTGTGAATATTTAGTTTGTATATAGCGTCTACAATTAATAGTGACTGTAGTCTGTATTTCTCTTTCAAAAAATTTTGATTCTCTAAATTTCGATAAAGACAAAAAACGTTGCAGGAAACGAATTTTGTAGATAAGATTAAATTCCATTGTCACACAAAAAAAAAAATGGTATGAAGTCGGGGAAATCTTGCTACAACTTCGTGTTTTGATTAAGTCAAATGGTTTGGCACGGATGTCCTCTAGGGTTAAAAACAAAACGGGTGCTTATATACGAGTATACTTATATATACGCAACGTTTCGAGACCCGCTGGGGTAACAAGACACGCTCAATACAGTCTAATGAGAAAAATTAAAAACTCGGACAATCTAATTGTCCAAGCTATTCATCAGTCCTGGTTGCTTTAGATCTTCTAGAGACTATGGACTTCTTGGTATGAAAGTGTTTGTCTTATACTAGCTCCACTTAACACCTACTTTGATATTTTTTTATTACATGTACTTTTTTATCTTTTGGTATTAACTTTGGGTAATATTTAATATTAATAATTTTATTATTACTCGTTTCATTAAGTGTATTATTGTTGTTTTCTTTTTTAACCCTGAATGGCTTTTCTTTCAAATTTTTTTTATTAAATGGTATTTTGTTTAATTAGATGTAACGTTATTACCTCGGTGAATTTTGAGAGATGTCTCCTTCCAATAAAATTTATCTTTATCATATTATCAGGGGCGTACCTAACGTATTTGGCACCAGGGGCTGATCCTTCCTTTGGCACCCCCTATAAATAATTTTAAATTTTAAACACACGGAAAAATATATTATGTTTGCAAGTAGGTTTTTAAACAATACAGTACTGTCATAAGTAAATTGGAAATAAGAAAAATTCAGTACATTAAAAATTCAGTGAACAGGTAATACTGCATTTTATTTTATACAAAAAACCACATGGAAATTGTCTCAACGCTCAGCCTATTCTTCAAAGGTAAATAGAGAGGAGTCACAGTCTCTGCTTTCGAGCCTTAATTTCTGCAAATTGATCAATGACCTCGTCAAAATTCACCTTCTTTGCATATTCATGTTCAATTGAAAGTAAAGCCAGATTTGTCAATCTTGTCTGACTCATGGTCGAGCGAACGAAATTTTTTTGCAATTTCAATTTGGAAAAACTTCTTTCACATGAAGCAATAGACACACAGACAGTCAAAAAGAATCTCAAACACAGTGACACGCTTGGCAAATATTCACAAAAATCCCATTTCACAATAAACTCCAGAAACTGCAATGATGTCCATTTCTTTGCCTCTTCAACGCTGATTTTGGCAGCTTCCAAATGCCTCCAAAGTCGTCCAATTTCCACACTGATATCTTCATCAGAGAATTCATCGAAAATCTGAGTCAAATTTGGAATATACTTCCGAAGTTCTTCTTCTGTTCTTCTTCAAGAAACGGTTTTAGAGCTTGGAGCTTCACAATGCATTTTTTTTCAAGGCTGATTCCAACTGTTTGCAAATACTTTTGTGTGAGATTAATTTCTTCCAGGACTTCACACCAGAAAGAAAGGTAACTCAAAAAAGAGAAATCACATACAGCAGACAGCAAAATTTGAGCTGATCCTCTTGTGTCCACATTTTCTTTGGGATCGCACAGTACTTCAAGGGTTGAGGTCAGCTTTTCAAAATTTGCCTTCACTAGTTTCACAGCGTCATAATGAGCACTCCATCTTGTCTGGGAAAGTCTTTTGACTGTCATGCCTACATTCTCCATCAGCACTTCCCATCGATGAGTTGAGACTGAAAAGAAGGAATAGACTTTCTCCAAGGTTCCAAAAAAAGTCACACATGAAGAAACGCTTCAAAATGAGTGCACTCCGCAAAGGTTCAGAGAATGATTTGCACAAGGCACAAACAAAGTCTTGAGATTAATCTCTCTGATCTTTGACTGAACACCACCATGAATCCCAGCCATAGTTGCAGCGTTGTCATATCCTTGACCCAGTCCATCTCTCTCCAGATGTCTCAGGATATCCCCTGTGAGCTCAGCAGCAGTCTTTCCGGCAATAGGGAAGAAGCCCAAGAATGATTCCTTTACTTCAACTTTGTCACATTCAATATGGACGTATCTGATCACTTCACACATCTGATCAGTGTGGGACACATCAGGAGTGCTGTCAAAAAGAATCCCAAAATACTTTGCTTTCTTGATATCAGCCACTATTTTTTCTTTGGCGTAATTCCCCAAAAGGCAAATGAACTCAATTCTGAATCTTTGGAGATAAATACGAAGCCACTCTCCTCCCAGATGGAATAGAATGCTTAATCCTTACAAAATGTTCTTTCAAAACTGGATCACAAGTTGACAGCAACTCTACTAATTCCATGAAGTTTCCTTTGTTTGCTGATGACATGTCCTCTTTGTGACCACGAAAAGAAAGATTCTGATGAGCCAGAAACAAGGTTACGTCTAAGAGGCGATGTAAAATATCTCTCCATTTCTTTCTCCTTGTCCATTGTTGCTTGATGAACTTGATCAATGGTTTTTTGAAACTTCAACCCTGCTCCCAAGGTCTTCCATTTCTCCAGGCATGAGAGATGCTGCTCAGAAGCCTCATGGTCAGACACCTTTGGGTTTAGCTTCCACCATGCTTGAAACACAGTGACAAAGCTGGATGTTCCAATTCCTTTGTCATCAAGAGCAAACAGTCTGCAGCAAAAACAAAACAAAAACTTTCTTTTGATGGAGAGTAAACCATCCATGTTCTCAAAACTTTCTCGCCATTTGGTAGAGCCTTATAGAACCATGCAGTGGTCAGCTGTCGACTCTTCCCTTTGGATTTCTCTCCTTGTCTTTGAACTGCACTGAAAGGTCCATCCCTATTTTGGAAGGGTTCACTTCCCCTCTTAATAAGATCAACTCGCAAGTCATTTGGAACCGGGATTGGCCAAGCAGCGACATCAGAATAAATTGAAAATCTATCCGTCTCCTCTTCTTCATCAGAGTCTTCCTCCTGTTGGTGTGGACTTCTGCTGGCGTCTCCGTCCTCTTCATCAGTTTCACTGATTTTAGAAGATGAATTGCCATCTTGCAATCCTTGCTCTCTCTCATTTGAATCCTCTTGTGAAAATGCTTCTTGTATTTGCCCTTCAGATTCACCAGGCTGAATATCTTCTCCCGATGGCCCCCCCCCCCCTCCTGGCTGTCACCCGGGGCGGACCACCCCCCTTAGTACGCCACTGCATATTATTATCATATATTACTTTTAAACTCCGAAAAATAAATCTTCTCTAGAAGCGAGAAGTGCGTTATTTTTACAGTAAAGGCATGCATGAGCACTCCCAGAAGTACTTGTGGGTCTAGAGAAGATAAGAAAGGTGATGTTATGAATTGAAGTTCTTGGTAGCAGCGGTAATTGAAATGTATATACAGAAAAGTGAAAAGGATGGAATATATTGTCATAATTATAAGGACCCAAGTTTATTTCTGATAATTCTTGTGACAATTGTTTTAATGGCTCTATTTTGGAGTGGACCAAAATATTTGAGTGAAACTTCTGCTGCACATTTTGACCATAGATGGAAGCAAAGGGTATTCAGGAAAAGCTGTGCGGAATGGCGAGGCCTAAAATCTTAATGCTTGGAGATGGTAGAATCTCATTAGTTACTACTGAAAGTTCTATTGGACGATAATTGCTGAGTTCTACTGCTAAATACGATTTAGCATTGAATTGCTTGAAAGATGGTATTATTAGAACTCCACTCTACCACACAAGCAAGATCAGAGTTTAGTGAGTGGGTGATAAGCTGTCTTGAATCTATGATACTGGTCCGGGTATACTGTGTTTGAGAGTAAAGGAACTATGGGGTGTCAAGGCGTCGGGATAAAAATGACTGAATTTTTCTTGTAACAGAGTCATTAATACATCATATTAATTAAACGTCACTTGGATGGGACGCCACGTGACGTAAAAACACGTACATACTTTATAAAATACCAAGGATACGAAGATCCGCTCTAAATTAGTCTATGAAGAGGAAGAGTTTACAAAGGAAATAAATTGAGGCTCTTCGATAATTAATGACGCTATGACACTTCTCCAGAAAAGTAGAAATTTAAAATATAATCATAAAACTCTCTCTCTCTCTCTCTCTCTCTCTCTCTCTCTCTCCTCTCTCTCTCTCTCTCTCTCAGGTATTCATAGCATATTTTTAGAGAAGCAGTGAGATCCTTTTTGCTCGTAACTGTGTTAGGGGGCGCTGGTCAGGTGTGGTATCAGAACAGTGAATGTTTTCAAATGATGGTATCTTTTTAATTTATTTCATTTCTTATTTAATTGATGGGAATTCTCGGGGGCCAAAACTTCTGAATAGAGATACATTAAGTTTTATTTGGAAAACCAACTCTCGCCTCCTCTTTCTTTTGCTAAAAGCGCTGCTTACTGGGAGTGGCTGGTTAGGATAGAGTAGAATTAGCACTTTTTCCTTTTGTCTATACTGTAAATGTGGTACGAGGTGGCGGTCTGGTCTGGTTTCAGAGCACTGGTAATTCTCAGATGATACCCCTGCTGGTAGAGACGGGAAGCTTGATGGAAATTCCGAGTTTAATTTCTCAGAGGTCAGAACCTCCGAGTAAACACATTCGGTTTAAAGGAAGCAGCCTCGGGATACAGGTTACGATTATCAGTTGCTTTCAGGAAAATTGTATCAAGTAACTAGAGGTAATTTCATCATTTCCAGCGCAAAGTAAGAAGGTAAAACATTTTTGTTTTTGCGCGCTATTGTATGGCAGGGAGGTTAGGGGTAGCCCAAGGTTATTCTTATTTTCAAAGTGGGAGAGACTACGATATTAAATAAATTTGCCTCAAATATTCAGCCTAGCAAATCTGTAGTCTCAAAATCTAACGGTGAAATGATGTAACATAAAATGAATGAAATGATGACATATCATTTTAATAATGAAAAATGAAAAACATTCAAAAACTGCATGATGTAGATTAGATTAAGTAGCCTAGCGTTTCATACTCTCCTTTTGGTTTTCTCTGTCCTTCACTGAGTAATGAATGGTTTTCTCTGTCCTTCACTGAGTAATGGGATAGACGAGTTAAGTGTATACATGGTGCGAATGAATTATGAAACCCATTCTTTTCATTATATTTTTTCTACCGTCCTATAACTCATCTTTCAATACTTTATTCTGCCAGAGGTGGCTGACAGAAGAAGACGAGCATTCTCTATTCTACAGTGTACCTTGCTACCATGGGCGCCCGCAGGTAGGGGCAAGGGGGGGCGCTTGCCCCCCCCCCTGGAAATGCCAAGAAAATATATTAAATATTTTCTAAGAAAATATTTATATCCTAAACTTGCTGAAAAGTATCCAACTGCCTCCTAAAGGGTGAAAATTTTTATTTATGTGCATGATAAAAGGTTGCTACCTTTTTATTTGTTCAGAAGTCCCCCCTTAAAATTATCCCGCCAAGTTGGCAGCGCCAACTCAAGCACCTGTCAAAAGTTTTTTGCTTGCTCCGGTCCCTACCTATTAATACATTAAATTTTGCCCCCCCTTGGAAAAAATCCTGCGGGCGCCATGCTTGCTACTATTATTACTGCTACTGTACGAAAGCAAGACAAGTTCATGAGTGTAAGCGTGGGGTGAAAATTTATTTTTCTCTCTCTCTCTCTCTCTCTCTCTCTCTCTCTCTCTCTCTCTCTCTCCTCTCTCTCTCTCTATATATATATATATATATATATATATATATATATATATATATATATATATGTAAAATACTAAACCATTTAAACTGTACTCAAAATATATACAATGTTATTAATTTTATATGCTCAGGGTGGTACAAAAGTCTGGACCCATAGGCAATTTACTATATAAAAAATATATCTCGATTTTTATAATCAGTGGTTTACGTTAACAAACCAAGAACAATACAAGCGCTAAAGGATAACATCACAACAGAAATTGAAGCCATAAGAACGAATATTACTATGCTTACAAATGTGCAAAGGTCTTGTGTCAACCGTGTAGAAAAGTGTTTGGAAGAAGATGGACATCAATTCGAACACTTATTGTAAATTCTGAACTAGAACGTTAAATTTAACATAATCTAGTCACTGGTGTATGGTTAATTAAATTTCATTTCATAATAAACTTCCTGCAGGCCACACTTTTTTTCCATATAAACCGCCTATGGGTCCAGACTTTTGCACCACCCTGTATATATATATATATATATATATATATATATATATATATATGCGCACCTCTGACTATGAATCCACCGGCCCCCGGTTCGATTTTCGGCGAAAGCAGCCGGCGTGGAGCTTGGGTGAGTCACATTTGTACTGTAAGTTGAAGAATCAAGGTGCCTCGCCGCTATCGCACTAGATTAAGCTCGCGCAGGAAAAGCTTCTGCCAACTGTGGCGACGCTCCTTCGAATATTCGGAACGCTTCGTTTCAAACGCTACCATTGAGAGATCATTTTCCAAACTTAAACTGCTAAAAACCTACTTTCGGACAACAATGAGAGAAGAAAGACTTTCCGGCCTGACCCTTATTGTCAATTCATCAGGACATGGAGATAATACCAGAAAAATTTATCGATCTTTGCTAATAAGAAAGATCGTCGGATCTTCCTAAAGTGAAAAAGAAGACCTTTGACGGTTTTAGTAAAGATCCATTGGCACATCCACTCATTTGTTTGTAATGTATGTTTCAAACCAAAAGATATAATTTACAGTAATTTTCTTTTTGATTTGTGAAATAATCAGAGATTTACAGTAACAGATTCAAGTTAAATATTTGTATTTGTGGATGTATTTTTCAATGAATTTTCTGCCCTGGGATAAGTTGGAGAGTCGTTTAAAAAGTGGCTGTACATTAATTTCTATTGTGCAGTATTACTGGTTTTGATTGAGCGTTCCTAATAAATTGGTAATCATTGAACATTAATCTTATTACCAAGTGCTTTGATGGGAATGATTGAATAATATTTAAGTTTGGTTCAGAACTTCATCCAAACTCAACCAGCGCCCCCAAACAAAAATTTTGCCTTATACAAAATCGTGCGAGTTCACGCATGAGGCATGATATATGTATGATCCCAAAGTATTTCGCGTATTCTCTGACGAGGTGTATTGTTGAATGCACAAAGACTTTGGGATCGTTTTTCATTTTTCTTTGTGGGTATATGCATAATACATATATCATGCGTGAACTCGCACGATTTTGCGAACCCAGCACCTCTTGCTTAGAAGGCGTGGGAGTTGGGAATTACGCTACGACAAACTAAAAATGGATACAGTATGACGCACATTTCAACACCCGAGGAACCACAACACTTTCGGGTCCAAAGCTGTGTTTTCTTTACTAATATTAATCCACTGCACTCGAGACTCGAAGCAAGGGCAGCAGCATTTCATTCAAATCTGCTCAAGAAGCCTGGGTTCGGATCCTGGTGGAGGTATTTTTCACTTATACAAAATCGTGTGTATTCATAAATCATATTTCATCCATGGGTCCCTAGTGTTACATCAGGGATTTTAATGAAATGTTCTCACTGCCTCGAGTGCAAAGGAGTTAGTAAGAAAAACACCTCTGGACGCGAAAGTGTAGTGTGTTCCCTGGGGTGTTGAAATATGCGCCATGTTGTACTACAACTTTTATCTTATCGGAGCGTAATAAATAGCGCATCGCCTTCTGTTTAAGAGGGTCTGGATTCAAATCCTGGTGGTATATATATATATAATTTAGTGATGGATCGAGTGGTCGGTTTTTCACAACCGCGGTTGCGGTTGTCGATTTTTTTTCCAATCGCGGTTGCGGTTGCGGTTATTATATACTAGGAAAAATGCGTAATTATTAACTGGATTTAGCCACTATAGTGCGATTTAGCCACACTGGTCTCCATTTCTGTTAATATAATGTTTCAAATCTTAATTTAAAATCTGTGAACACGAAAAATAAAAAATAAGTACTTATCAGTTATCACTGTCAGTAATTACAATACAGTAACAGTTAAGAGCAATAATGCAATCACAGTTGTATCGTTATTCAATAAACTAAACATTACACAATATGAAAAACCGTTGTAGATATGAAGAGCTCATAACATTACACCGATAACAATCAAAGCAGAACGAGGACTGATGTCAACTAGCAGCGAGTTGAGACTGCGCAGGTCCGTTTTAACACAGACCACTTCTTTACCCCCTTTTGGGGGAGTCATGTTCGAGAAACCACCCCTTTGGCCAACCAAGGCCATTGACCAAGTTACACGAACCCGAGAGGTCCGTCGAGCAGGAATAAGCTTTATTGACTATTGTACTAAAGGCGATTTTAGTTTGAAGAAAATTAAATAAAAATAAATGTTACTTCATGGAGCTCACAGAGTAATAACTTAGAGCGCAGTTTAAACCAATTTTACTACGACAGCCGTATGACGTCACGTTTAAGCACGCATAAGGAGACCCATCATTTTCTTTTTAAAAAAAGAAATATTTCTAATTAACCTAAAATTAAAATTAACTAAGCTTTTACAACCGCAACCGCACTTATGGAACGGCGGTTGCGGTTACGGTTGCGGTTGTGAATTTTTGTGCGGTTGTAGTGCGGTTGCGGTTATTCGATCCATCACTAATATATATATTGGGAAACTCAAAGAAATAAGTCCTAATTATGGTAATTTCAAACGTTTGGCTGAATAGCAATAATATTTAAGGACAAAAACCCTTTCTTGATACGAATGGAATTTTTGCTTAAATAGAGAGTTACAAGGACAAGAGGAAGCCTCAAAGACCTTTCGTCCACTTGGGAGGTTCCTGTTATGAAACTAGTTCATTTTTTAACTGTTCTATAGCAGTAGTAGAAAACTGAATCAAAAAGCCGTGAAAGGTGTTTATGCTGCAAGTGATATACTGTACTAAATCGTTCATACTTCGCAGGTGTTGTGCCACGACGAGAATAGATAAAATCTCTCTCCGGCGAGGAATATCAGTGGAAGGTCCCTGTATCTATCCCCGTGTACTTGTTGTCCCTTATGGAGAATGAAAGTTTCTTTTGTGATCACCCGCTGTTGTTGTTACGGCGAATTCAAGACTCTCCCACTTGGAGGTATTTATAAGGCAAGTGATCAAAAATTGAGTTGTTCGATGGTTGATCTTGCTATGTGGGGTACAGTGCAACCAGAGACTTCTCTCTGAAGTGGGGAGAGGACGAAATGTAGGAGGAAACCTCGAAACAAACTTCTCAGGATTGTTATAATGCTATTTTCAAAATAGTTAATTAATTAATTTTTAAATTATGTTGTACGTGGGAACAATCTTAAACCCTGAGAGAGAGAGAGAATTTTCTCTCTAGATTTACATCTTAATTACGAACTTAGTTATAAATTTAAAACGAATAAGTCTTTTATTGTAGTTATTTTTTGTGAATTAACTTAATTGTAAAATACCCTTTTAAAAAAATTTAAATACCAAAATGTCATTCTTGCCACTTACTTTTTTTCAAAATTATTTTGATTGTGCAATTCCAAATTATCCTTCAGAATTTTTTATTTACACACACACACACACACACACACACATACACACACACATATATATATATACCTTTCAAATGTTCCGTGCGATGATTCCTCATTTCACGAAGGTCAAGCTTATCGCCCCTCCTCTCGAGTTGGCATGGTGAAGTAGTGAGTTGGTTTCTTGTACTCCACTTCATTTAGCCAGGTATGCCCGGCCTCATCGGGAATTGTACTGAGCCAGGCGTCTAATCTTTTTTTTTTTGAAGATGTTTACTGCAACACCATTCGTGTTCCTTAGGTTTTTGGGCAGCTGATTAAACAGTTTTGGTCCTCTCACAACAAAACTATTTTCTTTCAGGGTTAAGGATGTTCCCTGTCTAGCCTTTAACTTGGGAACACGACACAGTCTTCCTTTTCTACTTTCCAATGTTGTTTGGGGAGTTACAGGTTTTCAGAGTAAGATTAGGGACTAGTTTTCCATTATTTTCCAAGTGTAAATAATGGTGTATTTCTCTCTTCTCCTTTCCAGTGAATATAAGTTTAATTCACGTAACCTTTCCCATTAATTTAGTTCTTTGCACCCACTGATCTTGGCTACAGCTGGTAGAAGTTCTGGCGCTCTCTTTTCACACGAAGGTCAAGCTGGTGGCCCCACATCTGGTGGAGGAGCGAGTTGTTCTCTTGCGATCTCCATCGTACATAGCCAGGCACACTCGACTCATCCGGTACCGTCCTGAGCCAGGCATCTAGTCTTTTGACGATTTCAACTTTAACCCCTGTGATATTCCTGAAGTCTTTCGGAAGCTGGTTAAAATGTCTTGGCCCCCCCTAATAACCAAGCTATTTTCCTTCAGTGTTGAGGGTGTCCCTTGTCGGGCTTTTAGTTTGGGAACACTACACATTCTACCTTTCCTGTTTTGTAGTGTTGTTTGGATCTGAAGTGGGTTTAGTTTGAGGTTAGGTACCAGTTTTTCGATCATTCTCCATATGTTAATTATGGTGTATATCTCCTCTTCTTTCCAGAAAATATAGATTTAATTTACGTAGTCTTTCCCAGGCATCTCGAAAGTCTAGGACCTTGATTTTAGCTGTCTTCGTTCTCTAGGGGGAGGAGAGTTTTTGCTCCATCACCATTCTGATGGTGGTGATATACCTTGGATTTTTACTTCCTGTCGTTCCGTGAGGAAGTTGCAGACCCATTTACCCACTTTGCCTGTTATTCCTATGCGTTTCATTTTATGTGCTCTTATGTCATGATCACGGTTATCGAATGCTTCAGCAAAATCCGTGTATATCACATCGTGGTTATCATTGCTCTCAAATGCGTCTATGATATTGTTATAGTGCTCTATTATTTGTGATAGGCACGATCTTCCTGATCGGAATCCGTGCTGCTTCTCACTGAATCTTTCCTGTGTCCCCGAGAACTTAGATTTTTTCTCTAACTATTATTTCAAATATTTTGGTGATGGCACGTCAGTGACACTTGTCTATAGTTATTTGCTTGATCTTTCCCCCCCCCCCTTTTTTATATATAAGGACAATGTTCGCTCTGTTTAGTATGCTCGGTATTTCTCCCTGCGTCCAGGTACCTTCTTCAATAAAGAAATGTAGTTATTTCATTCTTAGTTTTTAATCAGCAAGGCATTCCATTTGTCCGGGCCTGCAGCTGAATGTGATTTCATATATCCTATAGCTTTCGCTATATCTTTTGCTGTAAATTCAAAATCAGTTACACACACACCATTTAATTCCTCCTTCAAAAAAGATATTTCTGTCAATTGTCTCTATTTGAAAGCTGATTCATATTAAGCTCTCAATATTTCAGATATTACTTTTAGATCGTCGGTTAGCTCATTATTTTCTTTCACTGAGGGTGCGATAGTGATCCGCGTTTTTGGTTTTCTTTTCGCGAGTCTATACAAGTATTCTGGGTTATCTTTTATTGTTTTTACAGCATCTCCTTTAAATGGCCCTTAATTAGGGATTGTATTTCACTGTTTATACTCTCCAATTTTACTTGCATCAATTTTCTGTGTTATCTGTGCAGTTAATTAAATTCGTTGATATTCTCCTTTTGCAAAGGGTTCGCTTTTGCCTCTCGAAATAATTCCTCTTTGCCTTTGGCTGGCTGTACTTTTGGAACATATTTTTCTAAGATTTCCATCGTCTTTTCTTCCAAGGTTATTAGCAATTCTTCGGTTGTTTTATCCTCTAAGACTGTTTTCCGTTCTATAGGGTGTCCATAAATTATTCACCCCATTATAAGCCTTAATAAATTCGTTATTATAGGAGATATCTTAAAACGGTTTGCGGCAATTAATAACACAACTCAAGAAATGTTTTTCTTTATTTCGCAGAACATCCACTAGGGGCACAATGGCGACAGTGAAGGAGAAAGCAATGTGTGTGCTGTGGATGTGGGAAACCAAATCTCCATTTTTTGAACAATGTCGTTTTCAGTGATGAAGCGACATTCCATCTGTCTGGTAAAGTCAACAGACACAGTTGCCGTATATGGGGATCAGAAAATCCGCATGAATTTATTGAACACGAACGCAACAGTCCCAAGATAAACGTTTGGTGTGCTCTCTCCCATAACCGTGGATTGGACCATTTTTCTTCCATGAGAACACTGTGAAGGCTACAAATTACCTAGATATGCTTGAATGGTATGCTGCACCTCAGCTTGAGGATATGCAGCCCGTGTGTTCTTTCAGAAAGATGGGCACCGCCACACTGGGGATTAGAAGTGCGGAGGTTCCTCAATGAAAAGTTCCCTTCTCGTTGGATCGGGCGAGATGGCCCTATTCCATGGCCTCCTCGTTCCCCGGATATCACGCCTCTGGATTTCTTTTATGGGGCTACACAAAGGACAGAGTGTATGCAAAGAAGGTTAATAACATCACAGAATTAAGACACCGGATTGAAGAGACATTAGCTTCCATCACGCAAGACATGCTTCTTAATGTTTGGAACGAAATCATCTATCGCCTTGATGTTCTGCGTGCTACCAATGGGGCTCACGTGGAGGTTTACTGAATTAAAACAAAAATTTCTTGTTGTGTTATTAATTACCGCAAACCGTTTTAAGATAGCTCCTATAATAACGAATTTATTAAGGCTTATAATGGGGTGAATAATTTATGGACACCCTGTATATTTGCCATATTGGATCTGATTTTTTTTCCCATTTTATGATCTTGGAGGTTAGGTTAAAAATCTCAAATATGCTTCTTTATTCAGTGAGTATTTTCTTTTAGTGCTCTCGCCATATTAGTGGATACCTCGATAATGTTGTGGTCTGAGATATTTGTTGGTATTATTTTTATACCATTGATTAAGTTAGTATTATTCGTAGGCTGACCATACGTACCGTTTTGAACGGGACAGTACCGTTTTTTTAATATTTCGTGGCCGTCCCGTCGTTTTAATAAAAATGTCAATTTTGTCCCGGTTTATGTACTTACTTTTTCATGAATACAGAATATTACATAACCAGAGCTGGGCATTTGCGGCATATTTTGCGGTACTGCGGTACTGCGGTACTACCGCAAACCGGAACCGCATAACGCAGTACCGCAAAGGATCGCTGAAAGTACCGCAGTACCGCTACCGCATTCAAATTTCCGCGTACCGGTTTGGTGCCGGTTTGGTAGTTTGGTAGTACCGCAGTACCGCAGTACCGCAAAATATGCCGCAAATGCCCAGCTCTGTGTAACATAACCCCCGTCCCTTTTTTGCCATCCCAATGTCCCGTTTTTGTCTCAAGGAAATATGGTCAGCCTAATTATTCGTAAATACCAGATCCAAGCAGTTATTTTTTCTGGTATCTGTTTTTGCTTGTACCTTCCTTGTCTGGCGTATATATACACACACACATTTCTTCCTACCCTTTTGTATTTTATAAATAGGCAATTAAAATCGTGCAGTTATATTCAGGGATGGGGTATTTAAACACTTTATTTGGTTTCTGATATCGGCAATGGCTTCAGAGAATTTTCCAGTTGGAGTGTTCGGAGGTTTATTGATGACTATTAATACAGTTTCATTTACTTATTATTGTCTGTCATATGACTTTACAGCACAGCCACTTTTTCATCTTTCTGTTTTATCAGCTCGTAGTATGTTGTAACCATCAATTTTTATTTTTATTATCTATGCAATATTCGCGGTTATGTACGAGACTGATTTCGTATGGTTACTTAAGTATTTTTTCAGTAGATTTACTATAATTTCTTTAGTGTGACTAGTCGATTCTCCGACCTCTGATCTCTCCAACGGAATTTTCAAAGAAATCTTTTAAGTAGCCGTAACTATGTTATATTTACGTTATCATGAGCTATATATATATATATATATATATATATAATATATATATATATATATATATTAGTGGTGGACCGGATGTCAGTTTTTCAACATCTGCGGATGTTAAAAATGATGCGGATGCGGATATCCGGTCCACCACTAATATATATATATATATATATATATAAGGGAATAATATACAATGAGCACAATTGTTTATGCAGGAAGGAAGGAGGTGCCAAGGGCGAATGCCCGCAAGAACGCCCCCACTAGAGAAAGAAGAGACAAAATCAAGGTCCAAGGTTTTCGAGATGCCTAGACACTGCGTTTGAAAGATTGGAGGTCATAGACAGGAGGAAAGATGGATTGAGGAAGATTATTCCAGAGTTCATCGGTTGAGTAGATCAAAGATTAAAAATACCGATTAACCCTTACGTTAGAGTTGGACAGAAAAGGAATGCGAAAGCGTCGAAAATCTGGTGCTTAAAGTCCTTGAAGGAGGAGGCATGCAGTAAGAGAGTTCAGAAGAGTAGTAGTGTTCGTTATAATAACGATAGTAACGAGAGAGTGAGGCAATATTGGGGTGAACAGAGAAGGATTGAAGACAGTCAGTAAGAGGCGGTGAATTGATGAGACGAAAAGCCTTTGATTCCACCCGGTCAAATAGAACTGTGGTTTAAGCCACCCCACACATGAGAAGCGTACTCCATACAGGGGGCGGACAAGACCCCTGTACAGAGACAGCAAATGAGTTGCGGTGAAGAAACTGCGGAGTTTGTACAGTAAACCTAACCTCTTAAAAGCTGTTTTAGAAAGAGAGTATATGTGATACGAGAAAAGGAAACGCCAAGAATGTTCAGAGAAGAGGAAGGATTGAATTGTATATTGTTGAAGGTAAGGGGATAGTCATGTGGAAGATTGCGACGAGCAGACAGATGGAGGAACTGAGTTTTTGAGGCATTGAAAGCCCCATGTTTTCTCTGCCTCATTTAGAGGTAGTAGAAAGACAAAGGTCAGATGCATCATAGTCGTCCCACGTGAAGCATGGAGTGACTGGTGAGAGGGACGCTTTGTGAAGCGGGTGGAGAAGTGAAGAGTGGAATCATCGCCACAGGAGTGGATAGGATAGGAAGTGCGATTTAATAGAAAATTGATAAATAAAAGGAAAAGAGTGAGTGACAGGACAGAACCCTGAGGAACAACACTGTTGATAGCTTTAGGAGAAGAACAGTGGCCATCTACAACCGCAGCTATAGATCGGCCAGAAAGGAAATTAGAGATGAAGGCACAGATAGAAGGATAGAAACCGAAGGAGGGCAGTTTCGAAATTAAAGATTTGTGCCAGATTCTATCAAAAGCTCTTGATATGTCGAGCGCAATAACGTTTCACCGAAATCCCGAAAGGAGGATGACCAAGAGTCAGAGACATATGCACTTTTGTATGTGGAAAATACCCCCTCCCCCAGAACACACTAAGGATTCAAACCTCTGATTCGGAGTCGTGGGCGGCGAGCTTTGACCATTAGGCTATGACAGGATAAAAGTTCACACAAAGTAGCTCATATTTCATCACCCGATGGAAATATGAGATAGGTTGCATTAATACTTATTCCAGTGGTGGCCAACCATTTTTTGATGCGTGCCATTTTTAGGTTAGGTTTAATTCGGATGCGCCAAAAAAAAATTTGTGAAAAAATTACTAATAACTTGTAAATAAAAATATAATATAATATTTACCTTAAATAGAAATATAATGTGAAACATATTTACCTTAATTTTTAGTTAACTACATCTTAACTGCTTAAATCTTTGATTTTTAATATTTAGTGTTAGAAGTGAAAATTTAGCACAATTCATACTAGACCTCGATGCGCCACTTCAAAGTACTTGATGCGCCACCTTTGGCGCAATGCGCCGCGGTTGGCCACCACTTATTCTGTCGTAGCTTAGTGTCACTGCCCGGGACTCCGAGTCAGAGGTCCCGGGTTCGAATCCTGGTGAGGATATTTTTCATTTGCTAATTATATACAGGGTGGCGCAAAAGTCGCGCATCATAGGAATTTTCAGTGTTGATTATATATTATTTTTTTCCTTTAGATAGGGGATGGCTGTGAAATTAACAATAGACGAGAGGGTGAGCTTAGTTTTAATGTATGGAATACCAGGTACAACAAATCGATGAATCGGTAAAGAATTTAAATTCTGTACCCATTCATCGATTGTAATACCTGGTATTCCATGCATTAAAACCAAGCTCACCCTCTCGTCTATTGTTAATTTCGCAGCCATCCCCTACCTAAAAGCAAAAAATAATATATAATCAACACTGAAAATTCCTATGATGCGCGACTTTGGCGTCACCCTATATATATATATATATATATATATATATTATATATATATATATATAGTATGTGAAATCAAGTATTTAGCGTTATGACTGTGACCCTTAATCACAGGCATTACGCATTACTAATCTAACCTTTATGAAGAGATTAAGGGTCACAGTCATTTCGTAAAATGTCTGGTTTTACACACTGACTAAAACACACACACACATATATATATATATATATATACACACACACACACACCGGGTGAGCGAAAAGACCCTGTGCATCTGCCACTTCCAACACGGTACAGGTTCACTACACTTCTTGCAGGTGCACAGGGACTTTTCGCTCACCATGTATATATATATATACACTAGCCCCTCCCGAAAAGAAATTCTGGCTACGACTCTGTACATATATATCCTTCAGCGGAGAAACAAGAGTGAATTTTTTTTTTAAATTTTGCAAGTGTGTCTGCCAGTGTGCAAAATGCTTTTGAGGTGATTGGTTGTGTCAAGTTCCTTCTGTGTTGCATTACGTTATAGGCCTATTATGCCTCTATATAAAATAAGATAATTTATCTATACATTAAACCTATATAATGAACTTTATGATAATCTAAATGTGAAAATACTGTATTATAATGCATGTCATATATACATTTATACACACACACACACACACATATATAATATATATATATATATATATATATGGGAATGAACTCAGAATGGTCCCCTGAGTTTTTTATGATACACACAGACCGTGCATGGAACAAGGAACTCTTCTGGGATAATTAAATCCACTATAGTCCGAATAGGTAATGGTAAATGACAATCATATATATATATATATATACACACACAGCGGCGTGTGTGTGTATATATATATATATATATAACGGAAGCATATGTTATTTGGTATCGTATAATTAGAATTAATTAACTGTATTCGCGGATTGTGACGTTCTTAATTGAAGTTTTATCTGAATAACGATAATTTGTCCACGTATAACACGAATCCTACGTCATTATGAAGCTCATAAAAATATACTAAATATACAATAGGACTCGTAATTTTTGTATAATTTCCTCTCAGCGGAAAGTATAAAAATGACGTATAGGTTCATATAAGTATCAGATTTGTTACAATGTCCCATGTTTTACGTGTTCGGATAGCGTCCTGTATCAGGCGATTGAGGCGTATACAGTATAAGGGACGCAATCAAAATTGAACTCCAGATAACTGAATGTTATTAGCTACTCTTGTATAAAAAAAAATTATTTCACAGTGACAGTAGTCATACTTTTTGAAGACAAGATGTGACAGTATTTAAGTTTGTACACTCGTCGTTGAGTGTAGGCAAATTTAGTACTAACCAAAATTTCAGTGTGTGTGTGTTTTATTAACATCATATATTAATCCATGATTTTCTTGTGTACCGTACATGACACGAATTAAAATCATGAAAAGAACCTCACCATCAAAGCAAAGCTTCTTAATCCTGAATGAACTGATAAATTACTTGATTGACAAACCTCATTCAATTTAAACTCTTCAAGATAAACTTTATACCACGCATTCAGACATTCAATACCTTCGTTACATAAACTTAGTCCACTCTAACGTGTATATATATATATATATATATATAAAATATTATTACTATTTTACTCTATGATTTTGTTAATATTGGGTACTGCCGCAGTACTGGTATGACTTGCAATCCACTGTGTCATATCACTACAAATATTAATATGCCTTAGTTAAGACGTAATAAAAACGTAATTCCTTCACTTTTAAGAAATTATAGTAATTCAATTTCAGGATTTTAGGGCACTTTCGTTACGGCTTACTATACTTAAAGCTTGACAAAATGCCCAAAAATTTTCATACCTTTTACCATAACGAGTAAGGGCACTTTTGCCACCCTTAACTAAACAATAAAATAAGAGTTACACGGAGTTACACGGAGCATAAGTTACCATATAATTAAGACGCAACAAAATGCCCCCAGATTAAGGATAATTAATACCATAACTTAATGCCCAAAGGACACTCGTTACTTTAACTAAGCCACGAGGAAATGGTACAGAACACATCTTTTTTCTTTGTTTAATTGACCTTTCCGGCCTTAATTAACGAGTTAAACGAAGAAATAAAAAAGAAATTAATTATTTATTTTAATAATAATAATAAAAGTTAAATATAAACATTTTACGTGGGTAACTAAATTATTTTTAAGTAATTAATTTATTCTATATATAATTAAGTCTTCCCTAATGTATTTTTCATGAACAGAAAACGCATTTTTTCCCACATTCATTTTATATTTACATAAAATTTACGATAATATTTTGTTTATATTTACTAATTTAATTATTAATTATTTCCCATTAACTTGTTGTTCCCTTTCTGCAGCGAGTCTTTACGAGTTAAATTATCATATCAACGTTTCGGTTAAATGTTTATAAAACCCTTCATCAAGTCAGTAACTGCGTGTATAAAATGCAGTCACAAACACAAGTTTACATCATAGGACATAGAGGGTATATAGTATTGTGTGTATTTTTTTTTTTTTTTTTTTTTTAGTTCAGGAAGAACCGATTCGCCTCTATTTAAAGGGCATATCTCAGCGGAAAAACAAAGAAAAAGTGAGAGGAAAGACAGAGGAAAAAGAAAGGGTGGAGGGGACAGTCGAAGTGGAAAAAGACCAAGGACTGCAGGGTCGAGCCCCATCATCCTTGGGTGCTAGGGCCGGGAGGGCGCACGTGAAACCTCCAGGAACAAGCACGTACAAACGAGCACAAAGAGCACTCAAGAGCACGAGCTTAGAACCCCCTTGCGGGGTATTGTGTGTATATATATATATTATATATATATATTAATAGTGGACCAGATATCCATCCGCAACCGCACTTCTGACTGCGGATGTTATGCGGATATTACCTCTAATAAATTATTCAATTTACAATTAAATTAGCTTATAAAGTAGCTTATAAGGCCCAGTCATGCACGTTTCATGTAAAGTATTAATTATTATTAATGAACAAACAAATATATAAACCTCAAAATATAAGTACGTGGTAACACAGAAAATTGAATGAAACTCATTTCATTGAATTTTCTGTGGCTGAAACTCTTGAGAAAGTTATTTTTATCATAATGAAAACATTAATATTAATTCTTATGCATTGCCTGCCATAATAGTAATATCACGAAATTTGAAAAATTATGTCATATATTCATAATTCTATATTATATTGATAGATTAACTAAATATCCGCATCCGCGGATATTGAAATTAAAAATCCGCAGATGTTGAAAAACTGACATCCGGTCCACCACTAATATATATATATGAAACAACACTGCCTCCACTAGGATTCGAACCCGGGACCTCCTTAATAGGAGTCGTGAGAGCTACCATCATACTACTCGACTAAGGACTCCTACTTTCACATCCTGGAGAACACATTTTTGTTTCATACAAAAAAACACACGTGCTCATGCGTGTTATATTTCCAATATATATATATATATGCGCCTCGGTGGTGTAGTGGTTAGCGTCGCTGACTACGAATCCATCGGCCCCGGGTTCGAGACCCGACGGCAGCCGGCGCGCAGCAAAACCCAGCTGTTCATCCTTCCACACAATAAAGAAAGTGGTTGGTAGATAAATGGGTACCCTAGGTGGCCTAATGGTTAAGATGCTGGGCTGCTGGTGGGGCGTGGTTCGGATTCCACGTTAAACTGTAGGTCTAAGGTGGAGTGAAAAGCGTGACCTTCGTCAGAATGAACAATTCGGGCGGAAGCTAACCAAAGGTTATATATATATATAAAGAACGACACTTGTTTAGAAGAGTGTCCGCACAAGAAGAGGAGAGAAAACGAGCAATGAAAAATGAGGCAAAATGAGGTTCGATTCCTGGGAGGTGCCTCATTTTTCATTGCTCGTTTTCTCCTCTTCTTGTGCGGACACTTCTAAACAAGCGTCGTTCTTTACATTAATGATATTGTGTGTCAATTATACTGTGTGTCGTTTGCAATATTATATATATATAAGCAAACAACCACAGGGAAAAGGAAACACGAAGTCCGAGCGCTTTCGTGATATATTCACATCTTCTGTGATTTTAGTGTATATTATATATATATATATTGTATTTGCCTCTATATAATAATTTCTAACACAATATTAGAGGTATGAAATATTATATTGCAATATATAATATCATATATATTGATTCCCAGTTCGAATTACAAAACCATAATTCTTTATAATATATACACATTTTTTTATAATCTTGACCTTATATATATATATATATATAATATATATATATATGATGTATCGTAAGTCTGTACTCATGGGTATTTTGCATTAATAATATTTTATATTTAGGATTCAGATAATGGACGATATTAGTGACAGTTAAGATCAAGAAGCGTTAATTGTTTTGCTACATATTACTGGTAGAATCCAGAGGAAAAGCACGTCAGCTATTCCATGAACGACCCCCTGATTCGCTGATTTGGCAATGACGTATCAGTGTGTCGTTCATGAATAACTGACGTACCTCCCTCTGGCTTCTATCACCAACATGGAGCAAAACAATTTCTATCTTCTCTTCATGTGTATAGTTACTCATATCGTCCATTATCTGAAATCTAAATAAAAATATATTATTAACAAAAAATACCCAAGAACGGACGTTTGATATAATATAATATACTTACATGTGTGTGTGTTAACCAAAACGCTTGAGATATGATTTATTCTGCAAGACAATTTTTTTTAAGTACAAAATAATGTTCCAAAAATGCACCTATACACGCATGATACTTGGAATAAGTTATATAGTGCCACTGCCAAGTGTAGAGGGTCATTTTGTACCCATTCGATCTTGGTACGCCTTGCATTCCCAATGGGAAAAAATAACACTTTGATGATTTGTTTGTTCAAAAAAATGGTCTTAATTCTGTAGTTGGTGTACTGTAGACACCAAAGACGTGTGTGTGTGTAGGTTGGTTACAATGCAACATTAATTAGGACCTCACCTAACCTTACTTAACATACAGAAATATAATAGCGTCGACGGGGAACTTCATCGACACTCTAGTAACCTAGCCTAACCTACTTAATCTAACCAAACCTAATTTAACTTAATCGAGCCTAATATAATCTAACAACCTATCCAAGCCTAATCTAACCCAAAAACGTATCAATAAAATGCCGTGACGATCAAACGTCGTAAACCTGACATATTCTATATACTTTAACTGTACAGTTTTTGGTTTATCCCTGAAGTTAATAAACTCGCATGTTTGTTTTTAATTCGTGTTATTTCAATCTTATAAATGCATTAACACAGTCTTGCTCTACACGAGTCGAACAAAATGTCACAACATTTAAAATTTCACTCATTTTTCAGTATACCAGCTTGCACCAATTTTGGTTAATTGCGTGTTAATTAATATAACACACCATTGTTAATGTTAAAACAAAGAGGGTGAAACAACCCTTAAAACAGCGTAATATTTACACTAAAAATGAAATCCTGTCAAACTGCGTTGGATAAACTAAGGACTTCTCCATTTTGTTTGATAGGTTTATGCAGCTTGTGCAGCAATACAGACAGATATAGACAGATTAGTGAAAATAATGTGCCAAACCTTACATGTTAATTAAGTGAATAGGTAGAAAGAAATTTTTTTAGAAAAAACCTTACTTGTACTGACTTTACAGAGAACTGCTATACAAACACCATATTCATTAGAATACGTGGTGTGTGTGTATATATATATCACGTTAGGTTAGATTAGGTTAGGTTCTGTTAAATTAGGTTAGGCTAGGTAAAGTTAGATTAGGCTTATATATATGAGTTTGAACGACGGTTCAGGATCGACCTGCGGTTAACCCTTCTGCAACCATCCCGCCTCATTTGCGTGATTTGGTGGAGGAGGGAATTGCTGTCTGATCTTCTCCTGCCCTCGTAGCCAGCTACATATGGCTGGTCGGGGACTTTGCACAGGAATCTGTCCAGCTGGTTTTGAAGTTACTCAGGTCGGTGTGCTGGAGGTTCCTCACTCCTTTTGGTAGGGCATTAAAAAGCTTTGGGCCTCGTATTCTGAGCATATTTTCCATCTTCGTTTTCATGGCCCTCCTTGTCCCATCGCAGCTGGGACACTACAAAATCTGCCTCTTCTCTCATTCCATTTTGAAAACAATTTCTCTCTCTCTCTCTCTCATATATATATATATATATATATATATATTTTTTTTTTTTAACTGCAAACAACACACAGTATAATTAATGTAAAGAACGACGCCTGTGTAGAAGAGCGTCCGCACAAGATGAGAGAAAGAATGAACAAATGAAATGGGAGGCGCCTCATTTTTCATTTGTTCCTCCTTTCTCCTCATCTTGTGCGGACACTCTTCTGCACAAAGCGTCGTTCTTTATTTTATATATATATATATATATAAGAAAGGAAAAGGAGAAAGTCTCAAGTAATAATTACTTCATTGAAATTTCCAACACCTGCCAGGAAACTCATTTTAATTATGGGACTGACACCTTATGCAAATAACGTGGCTATTATATATATATATATATATTGTGTAGACAGTGCTCCAAGGTGAAAATCAGGTTTATAAATTTCAATTTAGGCCTATTTCTTTCAATTTTTATTTTTTAAATAATGTATTAATAATTATTGTATTATAGTTACAGCTCAAGTTTATATAAATACCAGACTGAATGGTGACTGACACAAAATCGATGAATCATAGTGCAAAATATGTCCTTTAGAAAATAAATAAGGACCGTATAATTTGTTATAATAAACATCGGAGTAAACAAAGGATACTATTATAAACAAGACTGAACTTGTTTTGGTTTAAACCAAGATGAAGCAGCGGGATTTGGTGAGTATCAAAATTTGTTAAAAACTTTAGTAAGGCCTACAGTCAAAAATAGAAAACCGCTTGCTTTAAGAACCATAAGGCGAGTACATACTGTAATTTACTAATTGACAACAAATTCATTTCAGTAGTCAATTTAGTCATGAAATGATTTGTGTTAAAGCGCTAACTTTTTTTATGGTTATTAATTTAAATGTTTCAGCTATATATATATGTATGTATGTATGTATATTACACACAGACCGTGCATGGAACAAGAAACTCTTCTGGAAAAATTAAATCCATTATAGTTCGAATAAGTAATGGTAAATGATAAATACCCTGGTTTTTCTTTTTCCATGATGTTAGCCCACCGTGGGCGAGTGACCCGTTGCCCACGTCGAGCTAACATGAAAAAGAAAAACTATAGTATTTGTCATTTACCATTACTTATTCAAACTGTAGTGGGTTTAATTTTCCTAGAAGTTCCTTGTTCCATGCACGGTCTGTGTGTAACATAAAAGATCTCAAGGGACCATTCTGAGTTCAATCATATATATATATATATATATATAAAAAACCGTGGTTAACCTTGGTTTTGCTTCCGCCCGAATTGTTCATTCTGACGAAAGTCAAGCTTTTCACTTCACCTTAGATCTATAGTTTAACGTGGAATCCGAACCACACCTTACCAGCAGCCCAGCGTCTTAACAACTAAGCTATCCAGGGTACCCATTTATCTACCAACCAAATTTTTTTTTATTGTGTGGAAGGATGAACAGCTGGGTTTTGCTGCGCGCTGCCTGCCATCATCGAGTCTCGATCCCGGGGCCGATGGATTCGTACTCAGCGACGCTAACCACTACACCATATATATATATATATATATGAATAGAAACGACATAAGTATTAAGGACGTTTCTGCACCGAGGAGGAGAGATAACGAAATAATGAAAAATGAGGCGAACCGCCTGGGAATCGAACCCAGGGCCTTCCAATTGCCGGTCGGACGCTCTACCATTATGCTACGGACCTCACTCAATCACAAATCGAAATTCTCCAAATAGGGCAGAAACCAATGCCCTCCCAGGCGTTCGCCTCATTTTTCATTATTTCGTTATCTCTCCTCCTCGTGTGCAGAAACGTTCCTTAATACTTATGTCGTTTCTATTCATTATATACTGCGCGGTCATTGCAGTTATTTGCGCATATTCACGATTTGCGAGGGTGCTCTCTGAGGGCATTGGTTTCTGCCCTATTTGGGAGAATTTCGATTTGTGATTGAGTGAGGTCCGTAGCATAATGGTAGAGCGTCCGACCGCAATTGGAAGGCCCTGGGTTCAATTCCCAGGCGGTTCGCCTCATTTTTCATTATTTCGTTATCTCTCCTCCTCGTGTGCAGAAACGTTCCTAATACTTATGTCGTTTCTATTCATTTATATACTGCGCGGTCATTGCAGTTATTTGCGCATATTCACGATTTGCGAGGGTGCTCTCTGAGGGCATTGGTTTCTGCCCTATTTGGGAGAATTTCGATTTGTGATTGAGTGAGGTCCGTAGCATAATGGTAGAGCGTCCGACCGGCAATTGGAAGGCCCTGGTTCGATTCCCAGGCGGTTCGCCTCATTTTTCATTATTTCGTTATCTCTCCTCCTCGTGTGCAGAAACGTTCCTTCTACTTATGTCGTTCTATTCATTTATATACTGCGCGGTCATTGCAGTTATTTGCATATATATATATATATATATTATACAATCATTTGGATTGGCTGTTTCAAAAATTTGTGTGTTGTTCTTCTCTGCGATTTTAAACTTGATTAGCGTGCCAAAATCGGTATAAAGACTAATCACAGAAATGACAGGCTAACGAACACCCTGTATAACCCACGCTAAGTCAGCTCAATATCCATTTTAGGTTAGCCCAAGAAGCCACTGTGGAATTTCCATAATACATGTATCATTTACCGGATATCAATAATAACAGCATTTTTAATCAGTTAAATTTTTATCTCCAACCAACAGCTCTTTTCCTGCATATCGGATTTGAAAAAAGACAAAATTACCAGTTGTTTATGTCACGTGACCAGATTTATGACGTCATACTACTTGTATCAGGTTGCCAGAAATATCTATATAGTTCATTCATATAAAATTCTGCAATGATTTTAAATGGAGGATGAAATGCTTAAGCCCTAGTAGAGGGTTTCATACACGTCAATAAATTTCACAAGATGATAGGGTGTGGGGGTGGGAGTCGGGGTGCGATTAGGAAATTCAATCAACCAACCCTCATCTTTCAGTCTTTTAAAACCAACAGATTTCCTAATATGACATTCGACTTTAAGTATCTTTTGTCTATGATGGTTAATTCAATTTTAGGTCGTATAGCTGTAATGGTGTGATCTATACAACGTAACATGTGTTAATTAGTTTATAATTATTATTAAAATTATTAAAAAAATTTGGTATTTAATAGCAATTCCTCAACGCACATAAGCACTGTCGCACTACTAAATGAATTTAACTCTAAACAAGATACGAAAATGATCAAATGTGTTCGAATGAAAAACATCAGCAAAAGAGAACAGAATACACCGCGTAGAGAAAGATGTAACTTATTATTATTATCATTATCATGTGCACCTTTATAGTCCTCATGAATAAATCTAATAACGTTAAATATCAAATAAAATGCAGCACCTCACTTCTCTTCCCTGTTAAAGAGAGATTTACGTAAGGCTTTCCAAAAATGCTGAAGGAAAAAGTGCATTGAATTCTGAAAAATATGTTATTGTAAGTGATCATTTGAACGATGAATCAATTATATATATATATATATATATATATATGTGTGTGTGTGTGTGCAGAAATTTTTAAAAAGCACATGCTATCGTTCTAAATTTTATTGTGCCCTTACCTGTTAATTACCGTTAATAAAAAATAAACTTGATAGGTGAAAGTTCCCACTGCTTTCTTGACCAACATATGTCACACACACACACACACACACACACATATATATATATATATATATATATATAAAATCAATGTTTAAGAAACCTTTATTATACTTTATACTCGTATTTTAAGGGAAAATGAAAGGATTCCTATGTTGCACACAGAACACCATTCCGCCCGCACGCCTATTTCAGGGTACGAAGTAGCTAGTAGTATTATTGCTAAGTGAATAGGGGGCCAATGTACCGGCGGGGCCTCCCTATACGTAATTCATCACTACTAAAAGTAACCATGCTTTGTGTTACCACAGTTAAAAAAATATCCAAAAATCTGTATCCATTTTTTTATATTATTTTCGTCAGTTTGAGAGAGAGAGAGAGAGAGAATTTTTATTCTTTACGACCGTGGACCGTGTGACTCGTGGCTGTTTGTTAATCATATATAAAATTAAAAGGGTTATATTTTCAGG
Organism: Bathynomus jamesi; assembly: GCA_023014485.1. NCBI lineage: Eukaryota > Metazoa > Arthropoda > Malacostraca > Isopoda > Cirolanidae > Bathynomus > Bathynomus jamesi. The sequence continues at coordinate 512,826 of JAJOZX010002267.1, read as the reverse complement.
ACCCCTTCGCGTACCCCCTAAGATCCCCTCGCGTACCCCTGGTTGTACGCCGTACCCCATTTTGAGAACGACTGACTTAAATAATACAACTCCATAATTCAATACTATAATTCTATTTATTATTCTTTTTAATGATTATATAAGTTTTTAAAGAATATTTTTCTTTATTTTTAAAATTTTTTTTAAAAGTTAAAAAGTTCGTCATCATACATTAAAAAAAATGGTAAAATTATAAATAAAACTTTACACACATTATTTTTGCTTTCATTCTTAATCATATCCGCTATTACTAATAAGTTCTGATTAAAAAAGTTGCCGATTTGAAGGACGGCAGAATGAAGATTCCTAAATATGTTCTCATTAAAGATTTGGTAACGTTGTTCCCATTTGCATATTTTTTTTTTAAATTTATTTACAGGGACATTACATCAGAGTCTGTTCTTGGACTGGTGCATTGGGTAGGCAGGATATTATATAGGCTATGTATATATAATTTCAATAAACGTATCTAATTATAACTATATATGTATAAGGGTACTTACCGCAGTTGAGATTCCAATGTATTGCAATAACTAAAGACTAACTAAAGACTAAGTGATTTGTATATTCGCGCAAACACACACCCCATCCCCTTGTGACGTCATACACCATTCGCCTATCAATCTTCTTCCTTTAACCCCACCCCCAAATCGTAGTTTCTCATATTTCTTCATACGGGGTGGCTTCATAATGAGCGTAAGCGTGCAAAATGTATCGTTTAGTAGGAAAGTCCGCGCGCTGACTATGTGACATTTACTCAATATTAAAAATGGCATATATCAAATCCGCCACACTAGTTGAATTTATATTATACATTCAAGGTAGGCAGGGCGTTTTAGGTTGTAATAGCTACTATGAAAAAAATAAATCATATGATATTGGATTAAGAGGGCGCGATCGACAGATTTTGTCTAATTGCGCTAATTTATATTGATATATTTATGCTTCTAAAGTTTAACAAAATTAATGGTCAGGCAAAGCCTACCCTGCAAAAACGCCTCTGTAAAGGTATGACAAATCAAAATAACGTATTTCTGCATGACGTTGACTCGAATGAGTCTTTACCTAACTACTTTTTGTGTGATGAAATTCTCTAGAATTCTGAGAATATTTATTTCTTGACTTAAAGCGTGGTACATTATGTAATCACCATTTTTAGCTTTATAGTCCAATTCGTGTCCTAAAAGCTCCTTCTTCGTGAATCATTGGCAGTCAGAATAGTCCTATTGGACTTGATTTAATAAAAGGCAAAAACAGCCGGGAAAATCAACCCATGAGTCAGCACACAGAAGCGAATCAGAGCCTCACCGCTCAGCGTCCGCTACCGTCGTCCCTTGACTTAATAAACCATCCACTAATAGAACGAGCTTTCATTTGTATACAACGAACTTTCTATTCTTCATGTGGGTGTGTATTTGGAAGTAAATCTTTATCTTCAAAAGATACAGCTTCTTTAACAAGTAAATTATACACGATACTATTCCTACCCCACCTCTCTAAGATGGTATCCTTCTTCTGCCTACTAAATCTCCCTCCCCCTCCCAGAGCACAATTTTAAGGGGAGGGGGGGTCATCTTCCAGAACCTGAGATTATAATACATTGGCAGTCAACTGGTGTGACAGAATTGCCAAAGATTATTACCTATTCGTTCTGCCAATAAAGAATACATGAAGGGTATATGTTTTTGGTCAAAAAAGTCAATTCCTTAAAATGACAGTAAGCTCGAATGAGGCATAAAATTAGCGCAAACGACATTTACATTACTATTTTATTAAGCATCATCATTAGGGGCAATTAACGAAAAATATATATTAAATGGCTCACTTTTGAACATCACTGTGACCTTATACGCACTCTTTTGCCCAATATACCAGCATATCTCAGTGCATGCATCCCTACTTGGCGGTTTACAAATACCTCTGAAACAATTGCACATTGCTTGAAAAGTAACCACGAAAGGGGTACACCTACAATTTTATTAAAGTACCAACCGTAACATCAAAATTCTGATCCGCTTATTTTTCACGCCTAAGCCTTGGCCAGGTTTTTCCCAGCTGATAACAGCGTGGTGGCGAGCGGTATCAACAAATTGAGACCATCACTCTACACGCAGTGTGTGTGCACGTTCAGAGAGACCGTTCTTTATATATTACACTTACTAAAATTTCAAAGGAAAGCAACAGTGATTATTTTATAGGATGCTTCACTCTAATTTTGTATTGGCTCTTCTTTATGTTTCTGATCTCCTTTCTTTCACTTTTTTTTACCTTTAAGGTTTAGAGGCCTCGTGGTTTAGAGGGGTGATCGCCCCCTCTCCCCACTAAATCTGCTCCTGCTTCTCAACCCGTTTTGAAATGTTGAGGAACTTCTGCTTCGAACAAGAGTGTAGGATACATCTATATAACCCATTACAAAACAGTTTGCAACCAACGTTTCGTCCTTTAACTGCTTTCCTATACAGTGTATACATTTATTTACTCTTCAGAAACTTGAGATATGTCGAAGATAATGTTTAAAGTGTAAGATGCATGCAGTTATTATGAATTCTGATTAAATATATCCTTTCATTTCATCTTTCTGTCGTATCTTGGAGTTGGAGTCTTTCACCTAACCTCTGGGAGCAGTCAGGAAGGTTATGTCTTCCGGGGGAGCTTCCGACCGAAACTCGTCTGTCGTATCTTCTCGGTATACTCGTACAAGGAGTTTTACTTGGTTGTGTTTTCGAATCACCATATCACTGTATTTCCTTTTTGTTATATGTTTCTGGCCTGTCCATAATTTGGGGTACTTCCGCTTCATATATGCGTGTGTGTTCTGTGGTTGTTTAACATTATTCGCAACATCTAAGGTTATATGATGGAGGGGACTTACAGCTTTACGTGGGACCCGAGCCACGGGTCGCTACATCACGTGGACACAGAGGACCGTCACCCATCCAACTGCTACCCCACCCAGACCCAACATCTGATCTACCACGAAGGCCGGGATAGATATCAGACACGAGTTTCGATAAAAAAAAAAAAAAAACCCTCTTCTTGCGTTTAATTTTACTAATCAAAGATTTTAAGCTGTTAATAAATACTGTTATTGCTAAAACGTTACTTATTCATTGCACTGTTTACTTTTCTGTAGATGACTAATCAATATACAAAAACAATATAACTTTTAATTAATTAATGTTTTATGCAAAGAGGAAAACCCCTAAATTACGGACAGGGCAAAGTCTTTTGGGTTAGGTTACGTTAGCGTTCAGTTAGGTTACATTACGTTTAGATTAACTTTGGCTTAACGAGTGTTGAATGACCTGCCCATTACTTGCGGGGTATCGCCATCTACAAATGCAGTAATATATAATTTTCTTTCATTAACATGGCTACGTTGTGGTTACGTCGCAATACAGTTCCCATTAGATCAACAAGAATAAGCGGCGTTAGGTTTGTTCAGTAGTTGGATGGGTGACCCTCCTCTGCGTTTAGATGATGTAAAGACCCGTACGTAGCTGTAAATGGTTCGGATCCCACGTAAAGCTGTAGGTTCTCTCCGTCACATGACCTTTGTCGTTACGAAGGAAATTAAACAACCCTGAACATTATCCTTATTTCTTCATCAACAATTCAGTTTCAACTGATGGCAGTGTGTATATATATATATATATATATAAATTTTTTTTTCACCATGCACAGAAATGTAAATTCAACGAAATTTATAGGGTAATTAATATAATTTCAAAAGGTTTCCTTTCTAAATTTAGATTATTCGAATGGCTAAAAAGTTCTTTACACTTTTATCTTTTTCCTAAATCAGAAATAGTATTTTCTCAAATCTAAATTTCATTCTAAATTTGCAATATATAATCTGTTATTTACATATTCCATACAGGAAAGTCGAGAAATGTATACATTTTAATTGTATAAATCAGTTTCGGTGATCTGAAAACCATTAATAGGTATATGTTGTGTAATATGTCAGTAAACTCTATGAAATGTTCTCCAGTTAAACGAATTTCATGTTTATACAAAATCAATATGAAAACCTAGGCTGATTTTTTTTATTTATATATACCAACCAACTAATTTGGACATGGAGAAGAGAGATTTTGCATTCAGCGGAGCTATTGCAGACATATTTTAACGAAATAGTGTCACATCTAAGGTGTAAAAATATTTTCCTAGCTCTGATTGGTCAATCTTTGGAAATGAAACATGGTCGCTGATTGGACAATTCATAATCCTTACCCGCAACGTTCTAAATACACATAAATCAGAGATATATAGGCGGAGACTTCTCTGAAATTGATAAACATTTGTAGACATCATTCTGTTACTATTCCATTATATATATATACACACACACACACATACAGACACCTTGTTGTTGTTGTTGACGTTATAAGAGGTGAAATTAGAGTAGTAGGAGTGATAACAGAAAGTGGGGAAATGGGAAATATAGATGAAGAGTTGATAGGTCCTCGGGCTCACCAAGGATGCGCAGTTTTTTTTTATGGGGAATTTAAGGTCTGGTGATAAGTGAATCACCTTCCTTGCGCGTTCAAGCTTTTGTAGGGTGCTTGACTTGTTAGCTTAGTTTGGGTTTTGACACCTGATAAGCCTGGTAAAAGTTCCGTGCGTCGGTTTCTCGGGAATCATCACCTTCTCGTCCCTTTTTCTGATGGTTCTCAGTAGCTGTCCCGTATCTCCCTTTGCTTTGTTTATCGCTATCTGATTCTGTTTTCAAATTTTGCATCATCGGTCATTATTAGCTCTAATTTTTTTGCTTTCGTGCTTCTCTGAATTTCCTGTCTATCTGAGGCACAGTATGCTGTCTGTTTAAGTTCCTCATTTTCTCCATATCTCAAGAGCTGACATTTCTCGGTGTTAAAATTTATGTTGTTGTCTTCTGACCATTCTATATTCTGTTTGTGTCCCTCTGTATGGATTCCACTACTTCTGCATTGCCGATTTTTCTGCTGATCTTTGTATCATCAGCAAAGGATGTTGCTGTACTGTTGTCGTCTACTACACTGTCTGTTTGTCAGCATGATAATGAATGGGAGTGGGGCTAATACTGTTCCTTGTGGAACTGACCTGCGTACTTCCGATTCTGATGATGATATACTTTGGATTTTTACGACTTGCTGACGTTCTCTGAGGAAGTTGCAAATCCATTTACCCATTTTGCCTGTTATGCCCAGGTGTTTCATTGTATGTGCTATTATGTCATGATTACACTTATCGAATACTTTAGCAAAATCCGTGTATATGACATCACAGTTTTCATTGCTTTCAAGTCTGTCTATGATATTGTTATTGTGCTCTATTATGTGTGATAGGCACGAATAATTCAGGGTTGCCAAATGAAACTTTGGGTTTATAGCTAGAAAAGCTATAATATATAGCTAGAATTAGCTAGATTTTTTTGGCAATTAGCTAAAAGTATAGCCAAAACTAAATCGTTATGTTTTGCTTTGATATTGCATTTACAAAATCTGCAATGAGCTATAAGGGGATCATCTTCCACTGCCACTAACCATTTTACAAATAATTCGTTCGTAAGCCATTCTCTGCGAAATTTTTGTGTATACACTTTTTGTTTTGGCATGATTAAGGGTTCAAACATTCGTGAATTAAAAGTTAAATGAAAAGAAATATTATATACGGCACAACACTGATACAACCTCTATGAACGATGACGAAAAACTAACTTAGAGACAGTAAGACAGTCAACCAATCCCAATGCTGGTTTGCTAAACTATAAATACGTGTTCAAGCATACTGAAATGTAATAAATGCGTACTAAATTAAACAACTAATAATTACGAAATTAAAAAGTAAATATGTTACTAACCGCATTTTATTGAGAACGCGACATATTTTCTTCTTCATTAAAATTTACCAAAAACAGTCAATTATATTCTTACCCATATAGGTATCTTTATTCAGTGTAAAAAATACGATCCCAAACATATTTTCTACGATCCCAAACGTATTTCCCATCAAAGTGTACATAAGTATAGTGTGTCGATAAGGGAAAATTCCGGTCCGCATGGTGAATTTTGAACAGACAATTCCGAATTAGAATTTTATTTTTTTAATTAATAGAGTTCAAATTTGGCACTAAATTAGCTAGAACTAGCTAGATTAACTTCGAAATAAGCTAGAATTATAGCTATTAGCTAGGTGAACATTTGCTTTAGCTAGATTACAGCAAAATTGGCTAGATCTAGCTAAACATTAGCTACATTGGCAACCCTGGGCACGATCTTCCTGATCGGAATCTGTGCTGGTTCTCATTGAATCTTTCCTGTGTCTCCAATAAGTCATATATTTTTCCAGACTATTCTTTCAAATATTTTGGTGAGATGTGATGTTAGTGACACTGACACCGGGCTAAAGTTCTTTGCTTGAAACATATTCCCCACTTTATATATTGGAACAATGTTCACTTTTTTAGTATGATTGGTATTTCCCCAGTGTCCAGGGATCTTCTCCATATTCAATAAAGGGGTGTAGCTATTTCGTTCTTAGTTTTTAATCAACTAGGCATTCTATTTGTCCGGGGTTACAGCTGAATGTGATTTCGTATATCCTATAGCTTTCGCTATATCTTCTGCTGTAAATTCAAAATCAGTTATACATTCTCCATTTAATTCTTCAAAAAAGGTATTTCTGTCAGGTACTGCTTTGTCTCTATTTGGAGTACTGAAAACTGATTCATATTGAGCTCTCAACATTTCAGATATTTCTTTTAGACTGTAGGTTAGCTCATTATTTTCTTTCACTGAGGGTGCGCACTGCGATAGTGATCCGTGCTTTTGTTTTTCTTTTCGCAAAGCTGTACAAGTATTCTGGGTTATCTTTTATTGTTTTCACAGCATCTTCTTCTTCTCTCTGAATGACCCTTAATTAGGGCTTGTATTTCACTGTTTATACTTTCTAATTTTCTGGTGTTGTTATCAGTGCAATTAATTAACTTCGTGGCTACTCTCCTTCTCTTGCGGAATAGTGTTCGGTTTTGCCTCTCGTAATAGTTCCTCTTTCCCTTTGACTGTACTTTCAGAAGATATTTTTCTAAGATTTCCAGCGTCTTTTCTTCTAAGGTTATTACACTTAATCGGTGGTTTTATCCTCTAAGACTGTTTCCCATTCTATTTGTGCCATATGGGATTTGATTTTTTCCCAATTTATAGTCTTGGAGTTTAGGTTAAAATCTCAAATTTGCTTCTTTCTTCAGTATGAGTATTTACTTTCAGTGCTCTCGCCATAAAAGTGGATACCTCGATAATGTTGTGGTCTGAGATATTTTTTGGTATTATTTTTATATCATTGATTAAGTTGGTATTATTTGTGAATAGTACATCCAAGCAGTTATTTTTGCTGGTGTTATCTGTTATCTCCTGTGTTAACATAAATTCATTTGTTAGAGGTAGGGTTGGCAGTGCTCCGAGTTTGCTGGTTCCAGCTTTGGAGTGCTCCAGTGACTCAGCTCCTGCTGCAGGCTGGCTCCAGAGCTGAGAGTGACCCCCAGCTCTAGCTCCGGAGCTGCTCCACTAACTCCAGCTTTTATCCTAAGTTGCTCCAGAGTACGATGTTGTTCTGGACTGATACTTTGTCTTTTTATTGCGCTACAGCTCTTAAGATACAAAAACTGAATGCACAATAGGATAACAAAATCATTAAGGCTAGTAATGGTGATACATAGTTGTGAGTAGTTGCAATTTCCATAATTCTCTGAATTGTGTGATAGTTTCTAATAAGTAGTAAGTGCTTGCAGCGTTTATACAGCTTGAATTTTAGTCCATAGGCGGATCTAGGGGAAGAGGGGGGGGGGGTCGGCGACGTTTGCACCCCCCTCAATTTCTTGTAAGTACCCTATTTGAATGATGTGTATGCCTCTGAAAATAAATTTTGTTTTTGGAAATAGATCATGGTTATTTTATTTTATTCAAATTCTATTTTGAATCTTTATCCGTATACATTGTACTTCCAAATTTGTACTTGTAATGGTTTTCATAGGTGCTCTTAGTACTGGTGCAGCCATAACACTATTTTTATCTTCACCTTATTCTAATAGTGTTTTTAATTGGCAAGACATTTGTAATTGCTTGAAAATTTTCTGTGATAATTGTTGTACCCAAATTAGATTTTGATTTTGTATCATATTTGAATGAGACTGATCTAATACAACAATACAATTAATTTTACACTCGCTCATTGGTGGTCTGTTTCAATAAAAAAGTTTTTAGTACTGTGCCCTTTTTTCATTGGACCACTCCCCCCACTTACTGAAATGTCTAGACCCGCCCTTGTAGTCGGTCAGAGTAATGGTTTTAGGGTGCTCAAAAGTACCTGCTTTTTATGACATTTTCATCTATTATAAAAAACATGTCTTTTTCTCGTAACCGTACGATTTACTATCCATACTTGGCAAACTGGTACGGCCAGAACACTATATTACGATTAAAAAAATACTATGCGCACATTCGTACACTCAACATCAGTGGTCCGGTTTGTTTACAACCACTGTAGTGTTTTACTTGCTCAAAGCAAACTGTTCAACATCAAACCGTCCAAAACACCAATCGCTAGTGATCGGTCCCATCCCCTAAACTTGCTGCCATTCACTCTACTATAAGTGAAGCAGCTCCAGCTCCAGCTCCGAGTTCCGGAGCGTTCCGATAAGTCTGGCTTCAGCTCTGCTCCGGTTCCACAATCCCAACTCCAACTCGGCTCCGGAGCAAAGTTTAAACAATTAGCCTGTTCCGCTCCGGCTCCGAATCTTAGAGCTGGCTCCCGGCTCCGGAGTCGGAGCACTGCCAACCCTAGCTAGCGGTATTAAAATTTTTGCTTGCCCTGGTCTTTTCTTGCGCCCCCCTTGTCCTGTTGTATACATAAATTTCTTCCCATCCTTTTGCATTTTATAAATGTGAAATTAAAATCATCGCAGAGTGAGTATTTATTATATTCGGGAAGGTTGGCAATGGCTTCGGAGAATTTTGCAATTAGTGTGTTCGGCGGTCTATAGATGACAATTAATATCGCGTTATGTTTTTGTTTTTACTACTAAGAGTTCCACGTGGTTGTTTGATTTACTTATTATTGTATCTGTCATGTGGATCCCACGCATGTATATAGCACAGCCACCTTTTCGTCTTTCTGTTCTGTCAGCTCACAATAGTATGTTGTAACTATTAATTTTTATTTCTTTTTATCTATGCAGTATTCGCAATTTTCACGATCACCTTGGCAATCTTTAAGATGTGTTTCTGTGAGGCATGCGATGTTAGTCCTTGTTTCTTCCATAAATCCTTGTAGGTATGAAACTTTGTTTATCCTTCAGTGTCGCGTGTTTTGTATTCCTATGTTTCTCCAAGAAAGCTCTGTTTACGGTTACCTGTTCTGGTATTTCTTGTTTGGTAACGGATCAGCTCGGAGGTTCTCAGTTGTGTCGACTGTATGTACTGAATGAGGCTTAGTAGCAGTATTCTGTCTGCGATGTCGAGAAAATTTACTCCTTAGTTTGTAATCATAGGTTTCTTGCCGTTTTTCCTATTATCCCTGGAATTTGTTGGGAGGTGATGATAGTAGCATTTCTTACTATATTTGCAGACCCCTTGCCTTGCAGAGTACTTTCGAGTGGTGGGATGATAAAATTTGCGACTATCGCCAATTTACAGTGACCGTTATTATAAAAGAAATTGTACATGGTGGGATGCTCATATATACACTGTCCTTCCTTATATCCGCAAAACCCCTTTGCATAGTATATGCATACAATTCTTTTTATATTATCACTCGGGGCCTTTATTTTTGTTCTTTGTCTATCGTCGTGATTTCCCACTTGTTTTTCGCTATTTACTTCATCCACTCTCTCGTTCTCCAACTGAGCCACATGTTTCTTTTAGTACTTTTGTTACAATCATTTCTGGACCTCTTTTATCTTATTAAATAATTTGCGCAGAAATCTTACACTGGCTTTCAACTTCTGAAATGTTAATCTGGTAGCCTATATACTGTATTACGTTTGAAGTTATTGGAACGTGAAAATGGAAGAAAAATAAATCATGAAATAAAATTGATAAGCTAAATGTTGACGTAATTATTATTATTATTAGGTGAATACCTAAAAATTAATCTTATTCATAACAAATATTTTCCTTATAGAATTTATACAGAGTGGTAAGAGCAGGGTTGGCAAAACCCAACTACCCAGCAAAAAACCAGTTGGGTTTTTGATGGGTTTTGGTGTTTTTGCTGTTTTTTTGCCAACCCTGGGTAAGAGTGGTACGTAGGGTCCATAATAACTGCATTCGTGTTTCACCGTGATTATCGCATAGACTTATTTTGGTGCTACTGTAGCGTGATTCCTACCTCGATTCGGCGGTCTACCTTTTAATTATAGCTTCTTACCTTGTTTACTAATTGCTTGTTTACATTCCAATGTCCATCGCCCTTGACGATTGGTTAGGTTTAGTCATGATATTTTCGGATCTTTTCCATTTGGCGGCAGGCGGCTTTTTTTAACCAAATTTTCACCAGTAATACTTTTTTGTGTGCTAAATACGAATCTAACATTCTTTTTTGAGAGAAATGAAAGGAAAATATCGAAAAAAAAAGATTTTAAATACGAACTACTTTATACGGCGTACGAAAGGGAAATATTTATTTGAAATCAGCTATATCCTTTAATATTTTTCTAAATATATCTTCGTTTTCATTACGCTTCCGCCAAATAAATTCGCATCATTTGTATAATTTAGGTCTCGGGGGTACGGGGGCAGAGCCCCCGTAAAGATCACGCATCACAAATTGATCGGTATCAGGTTATATTTTTTATTTTTGAATTTCCGACGCTAAAATGTCGTTCAATCGATCAATTTGTGATGCGTGATCTTTACGGGGGCTCCGCCCCCGTACCCCCGAGACCTAAATTATACAAATGATAATGTAATAACATATTCATGTTAGGTAAGGTTAGGTTAGGTTAGGTTAATTAATACCAAAATACATTTTCCTAGTAATATTTGAGGTGTTTTGCTTAGATTTTGACCTCCATTTCCCTTGAAAATGGGCCAAACTTCAAAGTACTATAGCTTTAAATGCAAAAAACTTCACTTTTTTACGTGAAGGTCAAAATATGAGAATAAAAACCCACTCTAATAGACAGAGTTTATTTCCACGACAGTTTCGACGCCCACTGGCATCCTCCTCGGGTGGATACAGAAACACAAATGAAACAAAACAAGAGGGAAAAAACAGTTCAGGGATCGACCGTTAAGAAATTCACACCTAGGTTGGATTCCATTCTCTCGAGACAGGAGGGGCATTTTCATTAAGTACATTCGCACAAATTTTAAAACTATCTTCCTGTTCTAAACATACAGATTCTATTATTTTTACATAATTATTACATTTATAATTAAATTTATTACATTTAACATTGCATAATTATTAATTACAGAAATTATAAATTTATTATTACATTGGTTATTACATTGTTGTTTATTATACAGAAATTATAAACCGAAAAACGAATGAAAAAAGGCGATTAGGAAATAATCCAGAGACCATTGAGAAATTCGCACCTAGGTTAGATATCGTTCTCCCGAAACCAGAAGGGCATTTTTATTACAGGGTCAGCTTATAACTACATTTCCACAAATTAAAAATATCTTCTTGTTCTATACATACAGATCCTAATGTTTTGACATAATTACTGCATATATTTATTTCCACATTAATTACTTCCATTATTACATTTACTAAAAGCGAGTAAGGAAACATTCCAATCCAGAGACATTTAAGAAATTCACACTTAGGTTCGAACACGTTCCCACGACTCCGTAAGGGATTTATTGACCAAGAATCTCATTAAAGGGTCTAACTTATAAGTACCTTCGCACAAATTAAAATTATCTACTTTTTCTATACACACAGATTCTATTATTTTTCTTTTGACATAATTATTACATTTATAAAGTACCTTACTTGATTCCCAATCTATAGCATGATTATTTTGGCTAGCGTGATAAAAAATGGCATTATTAGTATTACAACTTCTGAAGGCATATTTGTGTTCTTTGATACGGGTTTCAATATTTCTTCCAGTTTCTCCCACGTATACTAAATCACAACTTTTACAGGGAATGCTGTAGACACAGGCTTGTTCCTCTTTTGCAACGTTATTCCTAACCAATTTACTTTTCACGGTAGACGAATATTTGAACGCCAAAGCAAACTTAAATTCTTTCGTCAACGGTTTTACTCTTTCTAAGCCGGCAATGTAAGGCAAACTCACATATTGTTTTTGGTTAACTGAAGGTTCCCGAGGGGCATATGTAGATGATATTTTCTCATTTTGGCCTGACCACTGGAACAACTTTGACACTTTCTTTCAGTCATTAAATAATCTTGTTCCCTCTATTAAATTTAAATATGAATGGGAAACGACAAACAATTACCTTTTCTAGATGTTTTGGTCATTAACGAAAGCGGAAAGCCCAATTTCACGGTCTATAGAAAACCTACTCATTGTAATTCGTACATTCATTATTTTTCATATCATGATGAAGGGGTTAAAAGCTCAATTATTTCTTCCATGTTTCTAAGAGCACTCAGGATTTGTAGCCCACATTTGCTGGATCCGGAAAATTCAAAGATTTGGAACATTTTTAAGGATTTAAAATATCCTGAGTGGTTTATCAGAAAGGCGTATTTTAAAGCCAGAAAATCTTTTTATGCCCCTCGGGAACCTTCAGTTAACCAAAAACAATATGTGAGTTTGCCTTACATTGCCGGCTTAGAAAGAGTAAAACCGTTGACGAAAGAATTTAAGTTTGCTTTGGCGTTCAAATATTCGTCTACCGTGAAAAGTAAATTGGTTAGGAATAACGTTGCAAAAGAGGAACAAGCCTGTGTCTACAGCATTCCCTGTAAAAGTTGTGATTTAGTATACGTGGGAGAAACTGGAAGAAATATTGAAACCCGTATCAAAGAACACAAATATGCCTTCAGAAGTTGTAATACTAATAATGCCATTTTTTATCACGCTAGCCAAAATAATCATGCTATAGATTGGGAATCAAGTAAGGTACTTTATAAATGTAATAATTATGTCAAAAGAAAAATAATAGAATCTGTGTGTATAGAAAAAGTAGATAATTTTAATTTGTGCGAAGGTACTTATAAGTTAGACCCTTTAATGAGATTCTTGGTCAATAAATCCCTTACGGAGTCGTGGGAACGTGTTCGAACCTAAGTGTGAATTTCTTAAATGTCTCTGGATTGGAATGTTTCCTTACTCGCTTTTAGTAAATGTAATAATGGAAGTAATTAATGTGGAAATAAATATATGCAGTAATTATGTCAAAACATTAGGATCTGTATGTATAGAACAAGAAGATATTTTTAATTTGTGGAAATGTAGTTATAAGCTGACCCTGTAATAAAAATGCCCTTCTGGTTTCGGGAGAACGATATCTAACCTAGGTGCGAATTTCTCAATGGTCTCTGGATTATTTCCTAATCGCCTTTTTTCATTCGTTTTTCGGTTTATAATTTCTGTATAATAAACAACAATGTAATAACCAATGTAATAATAAATTTATAATTTCTGTAATTAATAATTATGCAATGTTAAATGTAATAAATTTAATTATAAATGTAATAATTATGTAAAAATAATAGAATCTGTATGTTTAGAACAGGAAGATAGTTTTAAAATTTGTGCGAATGTACTTAATGAAAATGCCCCTCCTGTCTCGAGAGAATGGAATCCAACCTAGGTGTGAATTTCTTAACGGTCGATCCCTGAACTGTTTTTTCCCTCTTGTTTTGTTTCATTTGTGTTTCTGTATCCACCCGAGGAGGATGCCAGTGGGCGTCGAAACTGTCGTGGAAATAAACTCTGTCTATTAGAGTGGGTTTTTATTCTCATACTATAGCTTTGTTGGATCTCATTTCCGACGGAAATGGAGGTCATATTTGAACAAATCACATCAAATACTACTAGAAAAATGTATTTTGGTGTGTAAAATGACTGAGTTACTTAAAACACATAATTCCGAAAAAATTTCACTGCATCTTCTTCTGATATAATATTCACAAAAATCCACTGTAAATTATAATTCACGTCCATGATTTACTCGTATTTCCAGAAACAATAATGAATCGCGCGGAATGCTTAATCATATCGAGTTGCCATAATTATTCTACAGATTTTGGAATAATTAAATTTATATAAACAAACAATTAATATTCATAAAATAATTAATATAATATAAATTAATAAATTATTATATAATGCAATATTATAATTATATTATTGCAAAAATATATGGAATTTCGCAGTGTAAATAGTTCGTGCGCGGTATAAAGTAGTTCGTATTTAAAATCTTTTTTTCGATATTTTCCTTTCATTTCTCTCAAAAAAGAATGTTAGATTCGTATTTAGCACACAAAAAAGTATTACTGGTGAAAATTTGGTTAAAAAAAACCGCCTGCCGCCAAATGGCATTTTATATTTATTATATTTTCATTTATACCTTGGATAGGAATCAAACTACAGTACTGTAGTTTCGAACCAAAACGGGTAGGAATCACCCTATAGTATCGAAGTCACCGGTAGGAATCACGCTATAGTAGCACCCTTATTTTTATGGTTACTGCTACGTAGTTCCTGTCCATATATAGTGACCACATTAATAAACAAAATGGAAATCTATAATATAAATAAATAGGCAATATAACTAAAAATTAAATTATTGCAATATCATTTCATTAGTTTACCCTATTCTTTCAGCGAAAACGGGATAGATTTATCAGTTTAATAATAACAGTCTGCAATACTTCAGTTTGGGACTATATACTACGTTTCTCCCAATTGTATTTCCAATCCCTAACTCGATGTTCTCGAAGAACACAGAATAACAAAACAAATAAACACTTACGTGGATTAAGTTCACGTTAATTCTATGATCACACTTGACGACAAAAAAAGATTTAGTGTGTCGTATAAATGTCGCCCGTTCACACTTGCATTCACAAATAAATCTCTATCGTAACTGACGCGCGGGATTTCCCGTATCTTATAATGTTGTCATTATACAGCGAACGGAAATATGACATTCATATTTACGTATCCAAACTCATACTTGTACAAATAATTTGCTCATCATACAATACCTAATATGGATAATCTCTAGGAGCGCTCCATTTTTCAATATTAAACATACACTCATAAAACATATACCATTTGAAAGCTCACATTTTTCTGAGTCTAAAAATGTAGTAATCCAAAAGTATCGATAGCAAATAAAAAGTAACTAGATTTAATTAAGTGTTTGACGCGTGACGTCATTAACTACATCATCATTACAACACATTCTACACTGCCCCAACAGCCTTAGGCACACTTACAGAAATTACAAGAAAGCTGATTAGGAACAGTTCAAAATACAGACTGAAGAACAATTCACCACATTAAACAGCACACCCATCATAAACATCAATACAACACTCAAGACATTTAATCAGATCATCATTAATGTAAACAAATACATACCCAAGGGCAACATTAGGAAATACAACTCAAATTACACTAGAGAAATAGCCCACCTCATAAGGCAACGTAACAACCTCAAATATAACACTGGTATGCATCAATTTTGCTGTCAAGGGTTGTGTAAGTGATTCTTATAGAGGTTTTCCTGCTGATTTCGAATCTGCAATCCGTTTTTCTCAATCAGCTCAGGTTATCCGGCTATGGCCTCATAAGTAAAATAGAATTTTTCGTGATTTTGTCAAAGCGGAATTGGAACAGTAACATCTATCATCACTTGTTTCACTTGTATAATATCTTTTTTTACTTTTCAGGCATATAGATAAAATATTTCATAATGAATAGAGCGTGTAAAAATGATCCCAATAGATTCTGCTACATATGTGGGACGGTTACCATGCCAAATAACCAGTCCCAAATGACTAAATTTGTGAAGACAATGTATAGAGCATACTTTGGAATTAAGCTAGGGGACCAGGACAAAAATTTCGCCCCTCATATGTGCTGCAAGACGTGCATTGAAAATTTGAGAAGATGGAGCAAAGGCAGAGCGAAATCTTTGCCTTTTGGAATTCCCATGATTTGGAGAGAAGGAAAGGATCACGTGACAGATTGCTATTTCTGCATGACAAACCTCCAAGGTAGGCTTATAAATTTATTTTTCTTAAATATTTTGAAATCCTCGTTTGAAACTTGACATAATATTCACCATAATGTAATATTCACACCATATATAGCATAATATTCACCATAATGGTAATCATACATTTACATATACATATTGTTATAGAAAATACATTTACACATACAGGGTGTCCCGTAAGTCTGGACCCATAGGGATTTATAATATATTTTTTTATTATGTTATTATTATTATTTTATTATTATTTTTTTATTATTGTTTATTATGATTTTTATTTGTGGGGCCACTTGAAAGCCAAAGTGTACGAGGTCAAACTTCAGAACATTTTCCACCTTAAAGCACGCATTGTGGAGGCGTGTCAAGAAATTTCTGCGACTGTGATTCAGAAAGTGCTGTCGCAGTGGAGATTGCGTCTTCAACTATGTGTGCGACACAACGGCGGACACTTTGAACAGATTATGTAATAAATTTGTGGACTATTTTGTAATTTTATTATTTTTCCCTATGGGTCCAGACTTACGGGACACCCTGTACATATTGTTATACAAGTTACATATACAGGGTGTACATAAAGTCAGGATCTATTTTTGTGAAGCACTTGGAAATTATATGGAATTCAATCATAAACTGATAAAGTGGTAACATTTATTAAATAATTAAGAGTAGGATTCGACGTGACGCCCATCAGTATCCCTGCACAGCTCAAATCGTTCCGCAGCATTTCTAAACACATTCTGGAGCATTTGCGGGGTTATGTTATCTGCAGCAGTTCGTGTACGTAAGTTTTCAAGACTCGTAATCTTCGTCTGATAGACGTGCGATTTGATAAAGCCCCATGCAAAGAAATCTAAAGGGTTAAATCTGGTGATCTCGCTGGCCAAGGTCTGTTGCTTCCGCGTCCGATCCAGCGATTTGGAAAACGTCCATTTAGATAATCCTGAACAATTTTGGCATAGTGACAAGCAGCACCATCATGTTGATAGACGACGGTACTAACAATCCTATCCCCGTCGTCTATCAACATGATGGTGCTCCTTGTCACTATGCCAAAATTGTTCAGGATTATCTAAATGGACGTTTTCCAAATCGCTGGATCGGACGCGGAAGCAACAGACCTTGGCCAGCGAGATCACCAGATTTAACCCCTTTAGATTTCTTTGCATGGGGCTTTATCAAATCGCACGTCTATCAGACGAAGATTACGAGTCTTGAAAACTTACGTATACGAACTGCTGCAGATAACATAACCCGGCAAATGCTCCAGAATGTGTTTAGAAATGCTGAGGAACGATTTGAGCTGTGCAGGGATACTGATGGGCGTCACGTCGAATCCTACTCTTAATTATTTAATAAATGTTACCACTTTATCATTTTATGATTGAATTCCATATAATTTCCAAGTGCTTCACAAAAATAGATCCTGACTTTATGTACACCCTGTACAATGATTGTATATTTTCTTTCTTTTTCATTCATATTGTCCCCGAAGGGACAATATGAATGAAAAAGAAAGAAAATATACAGACTCCATCGACCTATTTCATATCTTACAGACCGCAGCCTTCCCTCACGAGCCGCCACTGTCTGAATGCTTCTTCTATTTCATATGCAAGTTTTATATCCATGTTTCTGTGTTTCTATTTACAGGAGTTAACAAGAAGAATAAACACATTGTTGTATACCCTGACATTCCTTCTGCTATGAGACCTGTACCCCATGGTCCTGGAATTCCAATACCCGACCCACCTCAAACCCTGGACTTCGATGATTCTGATGATGAATCATTGACCAATGACCAGTCCCAGTCGTATATACCTCAAAATACCGCTTCAAATGAGCCGAGGCCTCTCAACCAGGCCAAACTTAATGATCTTACCAGGGATTTAGGACTTTCCAAATTAGCTGCCGAGATCTTGGGCTCACGACTTCGAGAAGACAACTTGCTGGCTCCGGGAAAAACATTCTCCTGGTATAGGAAACGAGAGGAAGAATTCCGCAAGTTTTTTGCAGTGCACGAAAATACCTCTTCCTTAGTGTACTGCTGCAATGTTGAGGGGCTAATCGAATCCTTGGGCCTGCCATATAACGCATCAGAATGGAGGCTATTTATAGACTCGTCTAAACGAAGTTTGAAAGCAGTACTTCTCAACATTGGGAATAGGGTTGCATCAGTCCCTGTAGCACATTCCGTACAACTTACTGAGAGCTACGATAACATGAAAATTTTACTGGATGCTCTCGTATACAACCAACATAACTGGAGGATCTGTGGAGATTTGAAGGTAATACTAATATCATAAGTAAACTATTGCTATTGACTATGTTGTTTTTCCAAAGGTTATTTGAGAGCGTATAAGAACACTTAACTTCCCCACAGAAGTGATACAGTCCAATGCATAGATTTTTTTATCTGATAGAACAAATTCTCTAAATTCTTTAAATATTTTCATTTTTTTTCAGATTGTGGCATTTGTATTGGGAATGCAAGGGGATACACGAAATACCCATGTTTCCTCTGCAAATGGGATAGCCGAGCGGATGAGAAGCACTATGCACAGCGTGAATGGGCATCCAGAGAGAATTTTGAACCTGGGTCGCATAATGTCGTTTCAGTGCCCCTTGTACCACCAACAAAAATTTTGCTCCCACCACTTCATATTAAGCTGGGCTTGATGAAAAATTTCATCAAATCAATGAATAAGGAGGGTTCAGCATTCCGATATCTCGAGAGTAAATTTCCTCATATATCTGATGCTAAACTAAATGCTGGGGTTTTTGATGGTCCTCAAATTCGAACTTTGATCAAGGATACTCAGTTCGAAAACGCAATGACTCCAACTGAGAAGAATGCCTGGCAGGCATTCAAATCAGTTGTCACTGATTTTCTTGGCAAGCGTAGAAGTCCAGAATACGAGTCCGTTGTCGAAAACTTGATGGAAGCTTTCAAAGCTCATGGGTCGCGCATGTCCATAAAAATGCACTTTTTGTGGTCCCACTTGGACTATTTTCCTGAAAATTGCGGGGATTATAGTGAGGAACAGGGTGAACGATTTCACCAAGATATCAAAATAATGGAAGAGAGGTACCAGGGAAGCTGGGATATCAATATGCTGGCGGACTATTGCTGGTGTTTGAAGCGAGACGTGCCCGAAGAAAAACAGACGGAAAGCCAAAAAAACTTCATTCCTTCCTCAATAAACTTTTTTCCATATTCATTGTATGAATAAAAGTATTTATTCACACAATGTTTTCATTTTTCACGAGTGTTCTTATAATATTACTCGTATCTACAGTGTTTAAGCTAAAAAAATCAATAAATTTGGGGATAAAATTGGACTTATAATAAATGGCCAATAGAGAAAAAACCTGACCTGATTGAGGAAAACCAATGTCATTTTCGAATTCAGCATGGTCGAATTATATAATATGAGTTGAAAAAACCCTCACAGCAGACAAACAAATTTCATATGCATACCAGTGTAACACACAAACACCACACACAGAAGCCATAAAACAGCAGATACAACAGCTCAACACAGAAATAAACAACAAACTCAAAGAAAAACAAACAAACATTCAGGGAATTCATAACAACACTAAACCACTCCACAGATAAATCCAGGCTATACAAGACTATAAACAGCATTACCCACTCTAACAGCGGAATTCACACCTCACACGCGGCTATCTGTCGCAGCCAAAATAATATCCCAACATACACACAACAAGCTAACATACTAGTTAATCACTACGCAAAGATAAGTCACTTAAACAGAGCCAACAACCAGAAACACGCAGACAGACAAACAGCCAGACACAAGAAAACCTACAGACTCGATACGACCATTACACCCTTCAATACAGACCAGACCACCAAGATCATCAAAAACATTAAGAATTCGAAGGCTACTGGACCAGACAACATATCTAACATACACTTTAAACACTTGGGCCCACAAGGAATACTAGCTCTCACAAATATCAGCACATATTCATACCAACACTATTATTCCTGACATATGGAAACAAGGTAAAATTATTACACTACTCAAACCAAACAAAAATCCAACAGAACCAACTTCCTATAGACCCATTACTTTACTATGCACACCTTCCAAAGTAACAGAAAGACTAATCTTACAAATCACCAACCCACACATTCCACTATCGCCTACTCAACATGGATTCAGACCTCACCACTCAACCACGACATTACTCACTAACCTCACGCAGCACATCATGGATGGCATCAACTCCAGACGACCAGCTCAACGTACACTATTAGCAACAATAGACATTTGATACTATCCCACGCTTCCCTCTCATAAACAAAATACTCAACATAAACATGCACAATAACACCAAAAGGTGGCTGAGCAACTATCTTTCAGGAAGATACACGTCACATTTCATGGCAAGTCATCCAAAAACAAGCTTTTTCCGAACGGGGTCCCTCAAGGCTCTGTTCTCTCACCAACACACTTCAATTTATACATGCATGACATTCCATAGATAACAAGCTTACCTTATCATCATATGCAGATGACATCACTCTAACATCCACCCACAACAACATCGACACCGCTACAAATAACCTACAAACATACATAAACAGTATACAAGACTGGCTCACACACAATAGACTCAAAGTAGCGCCCACAAAATCAACCATCATCTTGCTTACAAGCAACACAAAAGAACACCAGGTAATTCCACAGCTTACACTAAACAACATCAACATTCCACACACTCACAGGACCAAAATACTTGGGGTCACATACAACACATCATTATCTTTTGCAAACCACATTCAGGACATTAAAAACAAATGTACGTCAAGACTTAACACGCTTAGGGTACTAACAGGCACAAACTTTGGACACCAGCAGGAAACAACATCACTCATATACAAACAATATATTCGCTCAGTTATGGACTATGCTAGCCCATGCTGGGCACCCATTATCTCAAACACACACAAACACCTTACAGACAATACAAAACAACCCACTTCGTATCATTACAGGATGCACTCAAACAACACCAATAGAACACCTGCACACACAAACAAAAATACTGAAAGTTAGGGAACATTTAGACATGAGGGGAACACAATTCATGGCAGCAGCGACAACTAACCCACAATACCCTTGCCACTACATGTACAATCATGCACCAACACCTCGCACCATTAAGGTAACACCAGAGAGACATTATAACCAAATACTCCATTCCATACCACGCCCCACAGACATCACACAGTACAGAAAACACACACACACACACACACACACACACCTAACCCACAAAGCACTGACACGACTCGGTCCGAATGCGGTCCTAGGTGCGAAGCCGCCACCCATTAACAGGCCTGAGCAGATCGGATCGAGTTAACTTAGCACGATTCCGATGTAGACATCACCCCAACTTACGGACATATAAACACAGACTAGACAACTTCATAGACGACACCTGCCACCTGTGCCAGGACACACCACAAACAATTGAACACATTATGACAGACTGTACCGCTCTAACACAACACAACATCACTAGTGCGTGAACCTCTGGTCCACTCCGGAGAGGGCGATCGGTTACCTGCGTGCCGCCGGCTTGCTCGATCAGGGTGGGCTGATCGGCTAAACAACAACAACAACAACAACAACAACATTATAAAGGTTGGCTAAGCTATAAATCTTTAGTCTGTGTTGTAAGATGGTATTTTTGGTAATTGTTACACTAACCTAACCTAACATGAATATGTTATTACTAGAGCCCGGATGTTTAGGCACTAATAAAGTCCAAAATAGGCAGGCAAAAAGGCAAAATAAAACGTCAAAATAGGCAGCAAAAAAAGGCATTTATTTTTTAGACATTTGAATATATAGTAAACAAACAAATAAAACAAATACTGTAATACTTTTCGAGTCTATTCTGCTTGATTGCATCCAATGGCCAGCATTTTCTTTAGGTTTTCGAAGGTGAACCCATGTCGTCTGTCAGACAAAAGATGTTTAAACAGTGAGAAGGATCGCTCCACTTCCACTGATGTAACAGGAGCGTATTTGAAGCACGAAACGTACAGTGGATCCATATCCCCGGTATTAGTATCGTTTTCTCCATCAAGAACTTTTCCGATATTTTTAATTTTTTCCAGGTCTTTGTTTGCAGTAATTACCCGGCAACATTTGTCGCGCACAGCTTTGCCCTTATCACCAGGCCCCTGACAAATGTCCACAACGATCGTTTCAAAAACGTTCAGTGCGTCGACTAATGGCACATTCCTTTCCTCAAGAGCAGTTATGGCCTCTGGCAGCCTTGAATAGTAGGTAGCGATAAATGCAAGATCATTTCGAAGAGAATTCTCTTGTAACAGTTGTTGGACAATGCTAATTGCTGAAGCATCTTCGGCGTTGAAACTTTTTACAACTTCATCAAACTTGTCGAAATTTGATGCATAATATAATGCCGCGGAAATCCATGTTCCCCATCTCGTCAAAATAGGTTGTGGCGGCATTGCGAGTTCCGGCGCCATTTCTTTGAACAACTGACATCGTGATGGGGCCTTAAGAAAAATCTTCTTGCCATTCGAAACTAATTTGTCTCCGTTAGGAAATGGTGCACGTACTTGCTCTGCTACACGATGAAGTGCATGACCTAAACATGTCAAATGTAGCATTCGCGGGTAAATGACCTTGAGTGCCGTTGCAGCCTTCTTCATGTAAGGCGCCGCATCTGTCACGAAGAGTATGACATTTTCATGTTTAATGCCATCTGGCCAAAGTAAAGCCAGTGATGTCGTGAACAGTTGCGCTATTGTTGAACTGTTTGTCTTCTGTAGTTCCTCTGTTGTTAGTAAATAAATTTTCGGTTTCATGGCAGCTTCCAAGGTACCAATAACCACATTGGCAATATATCTCCCCATTACATCTATTGTTTCGTCTACCGAAATCCAGACTTTCTTATCTTGTACACCCTCCCGAATATTCTGCAACGTCAAAGCGTAGTTCGTCTCCACATAATTCTTCCTCAAAGTAGACTCGCCTGGAATCTCTTGTTTTGTGTACTTTTCGAGAAATGATTTCAGAGACTTGTTTTCTAACTTCCACAGTGGTATTCCGGCATCAACAAAGGCTTTACAAAAGTCAAGCGAGAAGGAAGACTGACGGCTTGACGATGCAGCAAATGTAGTCAACAGGTTCGTTTTCTTGCTTCCTGGCTTCAACTTCCGAGCAGCGTCTGTGTGTCTACCAGTTTGGACGTGTTGCGACACAAAGTACTTCTTTTCATAATTCACACTTTTTTCACAAATTTTGCAAAACAGTACTGAACCATCGGTAGAAAAGACGTCGCTGCCAAATTCACGGACAAAAGTGTTCAACTTTTTTTCAGTGGACACACAAGCCTTCGGCATTTTCACAAAATTCGTTATAGAATTTTCGCAATTTCCTGAAAATAAACAATAAACAATGATTGAAATATTAAAAAATAAACAAGAAAAGAAATTTTTCCTGCACATCCAGGCTCTATTTATCACAGGTGGAAATCATGCTTCCACTTTATTCTATATTAAATAAAAACAGACATTTTCACAAACTTCGTTACTGAATTTTCGCAATCTTTTGAAAATAGGCAAAATAGGCATTACTTTGTAAAATAGGCACAATGACTGAAATATTAAAAAATAGGCAAGAAAAGGCATTTATGGCATTTTGCCTGAACATCCGGGCTCTAGTTATTACATTATCATTTGTATAATTTAGGTTTCGGGGGTACGGGGGCGGAGCCCCCGTAAAGATCACGCATCACAAATTGATCGGTATAGGGTTTTATATTTAAACCTAGTTACTTTTTATTTGCTATTGATACTTTTGGATTACTACATTTTTAGACTCAGGAAAATGTGAGCTTTCAAATGGTATATGTTTTGCGAGTGTATGTTTAATATTGAAAAATGGAGCGCTCCTAGAGATTTACCCCTAATATAAATTATAAATAATGAAAGTGAATTAATATGTGGAATATATATATATATATATATATATATATTATAATATATATATATATACAGGGTGTTTGAAAACTTTCTGTACAAATTGTAATGGGGATAGGCAACACTAAGACAAACCCTTTTCGTCTATAAGTGTATGTCCGCTGACGTCACCATTCGGCGCGAGAGGGCGCCGCTGCAATTGGCTAAAAGGTGAAGTGGGCTAGACTCGCGCTTGCCGCGGGCATTCTTAAATCGGACGTAGTGCGCGTAACATGGAGCGCTTCACGACTGCTGAGATGGCTGACATGCATATGGTGTATGGGGCTGCCAATGGAAACGGAAGAGCTGCTGTGAGGTTGTACCGACAGCGCTTCCCAAACAGACGTGTGCCAAACCACCAAACGTTTGCGCATTTGCATCGGCGACTGCGAGAAACTGGAACATTCCATGCAAACATGCATGACACTGGTCGGGAGAGAAACGTGCGCACTCCTGTCATGGAAGAAGAAATCCTACGGCGATTTGAGGACAATCCAAGCGCAAGCACGCGAGGTGTTGCACGTATCCTCGGTGTGAACCACGACCTGGTCTGGAGAGTGTTGCACGAGCAGAAGTTACATCCGTTTCATCGTCAGAGAGTCCAGGCATTACAACCTCGGGATTACCCTCTTCGTGTGGAATTCGCACGCTGGTTTCTGCAGCAGACAGCGGTGCAGCCTAATTTTCCGGCTTATGTGCTGTTCTCAGATGAGGTCTGTTTCACACGTGAGGGTGTGTTTAACATGCACAATTCTCACGTGTGGGCGCACGCAAATCCACATGCTACACGGGTGCATGCTCATCAAGAACGGTTCGCCGTCAATGTTTGGGCGGGTATCGTCCATGGCAAGTTGATTGGGCCATACCTGCTGCTTGCCCGACTCGACGTCAGGAGTGCGCACGTTTCTCTCCCGACCAGTGTCATGCATTTTCTCGCCGATGCAAATGCGCAAACGTTTGGTGGTTTGGCACACGTCTGTTTGGGAAGCGCTGTCGGTACAACCTCACAGCAGCTCTTCCGTTTCCATTGGCAGCCCCATACACCATATGCATGTCAGCCATCTCAGCAATCGTGAAGCGATCCATGTTACGCGTACTACGTCCGATTTAAGAATGCCCGCGGCAAGCGCGAGTCTAGCCCACTTCACCTTTTAGCCAATTGCAGCGGCGCACTCTCGCGCCGAATGGTGACGTCAGCGGACATACACTTATAGACGAAAAGGGTTTGTCTTGGTGTTGCCTATCCCCCATTACAATTTGTGCAGAAAGTTTTCAAACACCCTGTATATATATATATATATATATATATATATATATATATATATGAAAAAGTCATGACTTGGGATAATGAAATACTGTATTATTGGTTTAATTACAGTGGTCTACAAAAAAAAAAAAATTCTGCTTCTTCCAATTTAATAGGTGATCTAAACTAATTTTGGAGTGCTGAATATGAAAATCACATTAGTTTTTCTCTATCGGGTCAGGTTATCTAGATATCTGTAACCCTTATTTAGACGTTTACAGGCAGAATACGCTCAAAACTTGAAAATTCAGTATCACAGAGTAGAAATTTTTGAAAATCTACTTATAAATCTACTTTTATTTGTTTTTGTAGTAAAACAGAACGGAACAACGAAAAAGGACACGTACACATGCATTATTACATATCAACTGCTACATATAGTTCACTTTCTTAGAAGTGAGTTTTCTTGGATTTGCGTCCATACTCAGGAGAGCCTTCCCGTTTTAGCATCCAGCAAAAGTCACCAAGCATGCAAGGGTCCCATCATCCTTGGTATTTTTTCCATCATTGCAATGTCCTGATGAAACCGCTCTCCGTGTTCATCTGACACTGAGCCAAGGTTATCTGGAAAGAAGTCCAGATGGCTGTGCAAAAAATGGATCTTCAGAGACATTCTAGCCCCAAGTTGTTGGTATGCATCCAGCAGCTCGGTGACCATTGATTCATAGTGAGGGGACTTTGTTGAGCCTAAGAAGTTGTCACAAAGATTCTTAAAAGAATTCCAGGCTCTTAGTTCCTTCGCATTGAGAGTGCTCAAAAACTGTCTGTCCTTTAAAAGCACTCTTATTTGGGGACCAATAAAAACACCTTTCATCTTCGCATCACTAACGCTAGGAAATTTTGAATGCAAATATTTGAATGCAGCTTCTTCTGTGTCAAGCGCTTTGACAAAGTTCTTTATCAACCCTAGTTTGATATGCAGAGGGGCAAAATAATCCTTTCTTGATCAACTAAAGGCTCATACTTCATACTATGTTGTCCTGGCACAAAGGCGTCACGTCGTGGCCAGTCCTTCTTTACATAATGCTGCTGTGTTGCTCTACTATCCCATAAACACAGAAAGCACATGTACTTGGTAAAGCCACCCTGCATTCCCCGGAGAAGTCCTACCACTTTTAGGTCTCCACAAATCTTCCACTTATATTGATCATACTTGATTGCATTCAGAAGTATTACCATGTTCTCATATGACTCCTTGAGATAAACTGAGTGTCCAATTGGAATGCTTGGGTGAACGTTCCCAATGTATAACAAAACAGCTTTAAGACTCCGCTTACTAGCGTCAATGAACAGACGCCACTCGTCTGGAACATGTTCTATTTCAAAATACGAGAATAAACTTTCCAAATCTGAGCAGTAACATAGCTGATTTACAGTTTGAAAGTAGCACGATATGTCGGAGCTTCTCTCGCGAAAAGAAGTAATGCGCAGATCACCCTGAACTAAGTTCCACTCCTTAAGTCTCGAAGCTAAAAGTTCAGCCTTGCCCTTTGAAAGATATAAGTCCCTAACCAAATCATTCGAGTCTTGCTGAGTTATGAAATGTGGTTCAGAAGAAGATTCTGGACAGTACTCTGTATCAGAAGATTCATTTGCTCGTTCTGACAATGCTTCCTCTTCAGATGATGTTGGCATAAGATTCTTATCCGCTGGTAGTGTTGGAATCGGAAGCTCATCACTATGAGGAACAGGTTTGGTGGCAGAGGCTACCGCAGGATAGTCAATTTTATTCCTAGTTTTTGATGTAAGGCCAGCTACTTTGCTCTGACAGAAATAGCAATCGTCAACGTGGTTCTTTTGCTCACGCCAAACCATAGGTACTGCGAATCCCATACCTTTCCTTCTCCCATTGAACCAGTCACGTAAATTCATTGCGCAGTTACTACAGCAAACGTGTGGGGCCCATCTTTCGTCTTGGTCACCAATATGACAGCCGAAGTAGTGATAATACGCCGTTCTTATCAGAGGAGTCATATTCCTGCGCTGTGAAGTTGGAGTAAATAGACCACAGATGTAACAAAATATATCTGGACTGTTCACGCAACCCCTTCAAGCACATATCATAAATCTAAAAAGTAAAAACGCAATTATTGCGTTTTGTATTGAAGTAAAATGAACTATAATCATAAAATTAGTATAAAACAGTACCGTATAAAGCATCATATTCTGACAAAACCTGACCTAACGTGCAAAAATGAAGTTCATTTTCGAAATCAGCACCCTATAATAACACTGGCCAACAAAATGAAACTTTTTTTTCTCATCACAAACATGATCACACTTTTCTTAATGCATGTTTCGCGCTGATTCCGAATCTGGTTTTATTTTGTTTCTAGCACGTATAGTTATATAGATACACTGGTTTTGATATTTTTAAGTTTTTGATATTGCTATAAGAAAATTTATGGATGTATAGATCACACTTAGGAATGCTAAACAACAAATACATCATATACTTTATTCAATGTACTTATAAATAAAGAATATATATATTATTTTATTAAAAGCGCTGTGAGTGTGATTTCCTTTTGTAAATTTGGCCTGGATTGTCACGATACAGCATCCAACAATTGTCCGCCATCATGCTTTCATTCCAATATCCTTGGTAGCGCTTCTCCATCATCTGAATATCTTGATGGAAGCGCTCTCCTTGCTCGTCACTCACTGCACCAAGGTTTTCAGGAAAGAAATCTAAGTGGGAATGCAGGAAGTGAATTTTTAACGACATTCGACACTCCATTTCTTTGAAGGCATCAAGGAGGTTCTTGACTCCATCCTTATACGCAGGTGACTTGTTGCTTCCAAGAAAGTTTTCACATATCCATTTGAACGCCAGCCAAGCCTTCAATTCCAGCGGACTTAGGACTTTTCAAATTCAGTGTCATTCAAAACCTCCCTTATTTGTGGCCCAACAAAAATTCCTTCCTTCAATTTTGCTGTAGTAACCTTCGGAAATTTCCTTGAAAGGTATTTGAACCCTTCAGAATTGACTTTACCCATTGCTTTAACAAAATTCTTCATTAAACCAAGTTTAATGTGAAGAGGTGGCAGATAGATCTTTTGGGGATCCACTAAAGGGACAGACTGGACATTGCTTATCCCTGGGACATATGTATACCTAAGTGGCCAGTCACTTTTGGTGTAATGTTCTATAGTGGCGCGACTGTCCCACAGGCAAAGGAAACAACAAAATTTTGTGAATCCTGACTGCATACCCATAAGCATTCCTATAACTTTTAGATCTCCACAAACATTCCATTGATGACTGTCGTATTTGATTGCCTTAAGTAGTATATCCATATTGTCATATGTCTCTTTTAGATGGACGGAATGGGCAATGGGGATGGATGGCATTATATTACCATTATGCAAAAGAACTGCTTTCAGGGGTCATTCTTACATTGTCGAGGCATGTTGACTGACCTGAGCAAATTATAAATTTAAAAAAAATGTACACCAACTGGACAAGTTCTTGGACTGGACTGATCTTTTGACACACAAAGCACGGCGTTGTTGCCTGAATCACAATGCTGCTAGACGTAAAAGCTCACACCTGAAATACATAAGATGTATAATTAAGATAATTGAAATAAATAAGATGAATAAACTAAAAAAACACAATAAAATAAACAATCAAATGTTGAAATATTAGTATTTTGCCTATTTAAAATGGTTAAATCTGTGTAGTTATATATATGCCTTCATCTTGAAAACTATACGTGCTAGAAAAAATCTGAATGCAGTTTTGGAATCAGCGTGAAAAATGCTATCCAGCCACCACAAATTTTACTCTGATGAAAAATCTTTGTTGACCAGTGTAATTAGTATAAAACTGTTTTTACCGGGAAACAAAACTACTGTTAGGTTGTGTTATAAGATACCATTAAATTTAAAAATTTAATGAACATTTTAATTAAAAAATTAAATTGGAGATTCTCCACAACAATTAAATCTTTTAGTTAATGATCTAATAAATCTTGATTCGAACGTGTGTGTGTGTGTGTGTGTATTACTGTATATGCAATTAAAATGATAAATGCCTAACGATATATATATATATATATATATATATACACACGCAGTATACAGTATATGTATTTTTAAAAATTTCTATTATTTTTTTGAATTTGGTTGAGAGAGATAATTAAATAGAGTATTGAAGCGTGATCTAATACAGATTACGTGTATTCCATATTATATTCATTATAAGAAAGAGACTTAATTTCCTTCATACACCCATTCCGCTAATTGGATGAAAGATTTAATTATTCTAATATCAACGGCATTCGTTGATGAGATAACGTAAAAATGCTCTCTCTCTCTCTCTCTCTCTCTCTCTCTTCTCTCTCTCTCTCTCTCTCTCTCTCTCTATATATATATATATATATATATTATATATATATATATATATATGTGTGGTGTGTGTGTGTGTGTGCGTATTAAACGTGTGAATTTATTAATTCCAAAATAACTCTCAGGAAAAATGAAACGGGCATTTCGAGTACTTTCCATTATAATTCAACTCTTCGGAGAAACTAAAAATACAGATGAATCCGCCCTGCTTATATAAATATCTTATCAGTAACTCTGACCAAGGAACTACATCCTTCGCATTATTATTATTGGAGGGTGGTGAAAAACTGTTTTTACACTTATCATAAATAAGGTCGTAAATACAGTCATCAAGTTTATACGTACGGTAACTAACGTTAAAATTACTAATATGCTTAATACACGCAGCTTCAATTATATTTATTTCACGTTGTTATTATTTCTGAACGAGACGCGTGAATTATTCCAATCAACCGCTTGATTACTGTTATACGGACATGAACAAATAAATATATGGCGTTTGTTGGCTGCGGGAAGAGAATATTTACGCTGTTTGATTCTTGTGGCCAAAGGTTTGCCTCTTTGACTATAATGTATACTAAATTACGATCTTTACATTTAATAGATACATTATATTTAAATGTAAAAATGAGAAATTCAGAGTTAATAAAAATGATGAAAGATATAACCGAAGCAGTTTGTATTAAGTATATTAACAATTTTAATATTAGTTCCCGGACATATAAAGTTGATTGTATTTCCAACCTTATTTATAATCATCATAAGAAAAGTTTCTCACCACCATTCATTAATCTAAGGATTAGATCCTTGGTGAGAGGTTTCTGATAGGCATATGTATTTTAGGTGGGTGAACTACTTTGTTGAAATAGAGGGTGTGTAGCCGTGTGGCCTCGTTGGAGGTACGGATCTTTACTCTTCGATCCTCCGAGAAGGTGTCGGTGATTCCACTACCGGCATCTGTTGTCACTTTTTTAGGGGGCCTGTTGGCCCCTTGTGGGGTTAGTAGGCCTCGGGGTTCGGATCCCCAAACCTACAAAAGAGCTTGCTCTTAACGCCTGCGCGTTCCTGGTTGAGCCCGGGCGCCTGTCTTCTACTCACGCTCTCATTTCTATTCCACCCTTTCTCTACTTCTTCGTCTGTTCAAGTTTTTCTTCTTTACTATCCTCTTTCTTGGTCACATCCACTACTGTATTTTCAGTTTTCCTGAAGAGGAGTTGAATTACGAGTATACTCGAAAATATTCGAAATGGATGTTTCATTTTCCTGCGAGTTATTTCAGAATAAATATATATATATATATATATATATATATATATGAGATGAATTTCACAATTAAACACGTAAAATGAATAAATGATACAAATCCACAAGGAAAGAGAAAAATGATTCCGAGGCCTTTCGTGTATTCAGAAGTACATCTCGTCAGGGAATGAAGGGAGAAGGCGAGATGACGAAAATATATACATATGTACAACGGGACAGAAAAATAACAATATTAACACATGATTAATAAGAGGTGATTAAAGGTAAAATATATTTCAACAGGACATTGTCAATTTTATACATTCCCGCACTGTTATTGAAATTATTTTAAAAATGGATAAATGCACATTCTAGAATATTCCTTTCAGTTATATCTGTGTTTTTAACGAGCGCTTTAGAACTATCCCACTTGATACTATGATTACATCTATACATATGGTTTAACGCCGTTAGTTGGCTCTATTTCCAAATCACATATTGTAAAATAGCATGGATCTTATTGACAAACTGAAGTTTCCTAATGACCCTAATTTCAAACTGGTAAGTTTTGATGTATCCTTGTCATTCACAAAAGTCCCTGTTGATGACCTATTTGTTTTTTTAAAATATAAGATTCTGAATATTTTTCCCCTTTCAACACAACACTCTTATTGAGTTAAGCTTTGCGTCAAAGATTGTAAATTTCAGTTTGAAAATAAGTTTTATGCTATGTCGTTTGGATTAGCAGCGGGAAATCCCCTCTCACCGGTATTAGCTAATTTATATATTAACTATTGTTAATTTTAAACTTGTTTGGTACCGGTACATAGATGATATTTTATGCCTTTTGGCCTAACAATTTGGATGTTGACTTATTTCTTGGTAAGCTCAACAATTTAGTTTCATCTATTAAGTTCACTGTTGAAAAAGAAAATGATGGAAGCTTATCTTTTCTGGATCTAAAAATTCAGAGATGCTTGAATCAGTTCAAAATTGAAAGCAATTGTTATCAACGTAGTCTTTAAGTATAATAATGCTGTTAAATCACGCCTAATAAAGAATAGCCCAGATAATGCGGTTGGCTGTGTGTATTCGATTGGATGTACACAATACACAATGTAGCTCAGTATATATATATATATATATATATATATATATGATGAATAAAACCACGAAGGAAAGGAAACACAAAATGGTCCTCATCCTGAGGATGTCATTAGACGAAAGCGCTTGAGCACCATTTTGTGTTTCCTTTCCTTCGTGGTTTTATTCATCATAAATATTTTTCACGTGTTACCTTCGTGAAATAATTTTCATATATATATATATATATATATATATATATATATATATATATATATATATATATATTAGGGTGCATCAAATTTCCCATGATTTTTCAAAAAGTTTTATTTCAATCTGTCCCTATGATTACTGTGTTCCAATGCCTGAAATAGCACATATGGCCAAATTTCAAAGATTTATGTGGTCATCTAGGGGTCCACATCATTGATGCAATATTTAGTATTGGAGTTAAATTGACCAAAAAATTAAACATTTTATATCCCGGTTTCCGTGTTTGCAAAAGTATCAGAACCAGTAAAAATGTATTAAATAATCAAAACAGGGATACATTGCATTGATTTCTACATTACTTTCTGACGTCTGACATTACAGTCTGGTTTATACATTATATTATTGATACTATATACATTATTGGTGATACAAGCAAGTCAAAGTCAAAAGAACACTACTTTAATAAAAAATGTTCAAGAGCTGTAAATGAACATGAACAATTAGTTTAGTCTCCAGTTTTCTCTTTCGAAGATTAGGAAGCTTCTTTCTGTCGGATTCAACAACTTGTAGGACATTTTGGTAATGTTGTTCTGATCTGGCAGCCATGAGGAAATTAGAACTTAGCTTCACCCCACGCTCAGCACAATCATTTACGACGTTAACTGCCGAGATGTGTTCTCTGGATGTTTGAAAGGAAGCTAATTCTGGCCAATTTTCGATATTATGAGTCAGGAAAGAACTGTCAAGTTCCAGAACAGAGAAATGTACCATGAATCTTTGTTGATTAAGTCGCCAAGCTTTGTCGTGCTGGAAATGGAGTTTGGAAATTTGGGTTTCCCAAATCCCGTACCAAATCGATGTTGTGGTAAAGATGCCTGATCTTGTGCTGGCTTTACTGCTATAAGTCTCTCAGCCAGATAGCGGCGTTCAGCTTCAGGGACTGCATCATTAAAGAGCGCAAGAGGTACCATCTCAGCAGTCAGGTACCATAGGTGATGCTTGAGAGTTTTTATCGCACTAGATGATATGCTGGGGCTGAGTTTTTCATATCTGAGGATGTCTTGGTAAAGACAGATCATTCCATGGAGCCTCGACCGCGCTTGATCCACCACCAGCTGTACAGCAAGCAAACAAAGTTGACAAACTCTCGCAGTTTGGGTTGTTGTGCTTCCGTGGTAATGGTTCCAGAGGGAAGAGAGCTGATCTGCTCCTCCAGCAGCACCATCTTAATGGAGTAGAGAAACTTGGCCATCCACCTAGCCTTGTGTACAGCACCAGGACGTCGAAATGAAAACTCTCTACTTGTCCCATCCAAGTAGAGCAAACAAAGATCAGAAAATTCTTTGTAGTCATCACATTGATATTGATGCTTCACAACAGACTGCGCGCATGAAATCGCTCTGGCCCTATAGTCATGGATTATGGTTTGTACATCATCTGAATAAGAGGTACCATCCAAAAAATTAAGTGCCTGATTATTGTTGTGTTGAACTGTGTCTAAATGCTTTCGGAACTGACAGAATATGGTAACTTCTAGTGACATTGGTGGTTCTATTTTCAGATCATTGAAGACTTGTGTAAGGATTACCTCGCCAACGTGATGCCGGCAAGCTGACCACAGTAAAGCTCGACCTATGTCCTGGTGCAGGCTACACAGGCAGCACTCACATGACCAGTGTTACTAGCTGTTGTGTCAAAAGTCATGTTCACTACTGAGTCAACACAATTCCATGATCGGAGAAGCTCCATGGTGAGATTAGCAATGCTTTGACCAGCTGGCTGATCTGTATTTGGCTTGTAGGAAGGCACACCAAGAAGTTTGATGTCATAGGAATTGCCAACTGCTACAGTGAGCCTCTCTTCAGCTTTAGTTTGGTATGACAGAGTTGACATCAGTTTAGAATCCCAGTGAAGAGACAGGAACTGTGGTGGAACCCAGGACTCTTTGACCGATGATGCAAGCTCTTCACCAACCTTACGTCTTGCTCTGTCGGCGGTAGAATATGAGTGTGAAACATTTTTTGTGTCACCTCCT
This sequence comes from Bathynomus jamesi, assembly GCA_023014485.1. Classification (NCBI taxonomy): domain Eukaryota; kingdom Metazoa; phylum Arthropoda; class Malacostraca; order Isopoda; family Cirolanidae; genus Bathynomus; species Bathynomus jamesi. The sequence goes on along the minus strand of JAJOZX010002267.1, from coordinate 478,324 downwards.
AATTCCTTAATGATGGCTTTGGTAAATGCTGCCTGTTGGGCCAGTGTGATCTTCGTGCGTGTAGACAGGGAAACCATCCTATGGGATTTGAGTATGTCATGACTTATAAAAGCAGTTGTTCCTGAACGAGTTGCTTGGCGAGTTTTTTGTGTTTTTGGTTTGTAATCCTCTATATCACCCTCTTCATCCTCAATATCACTGTTGCTTTCCTCACTGTTCTCAATCTGAACTTTGCTTGTAGATGCTTGGGCTTTATGAGCTTTAAGCTGTTGTTCTGCTTGCATCATTTCCTTTTCCTGCTTTCTTTGGACTTTTGATGCGAGCTTCTTGTCATGGCTTCCAAACGATGCGACTCTGCCTGATTTCATTGACCGCAAGAACTCCAGATCTTCAGGATCTTTTATGAGTTGCTCAGCATTCCTTGGCCAAAACTGAAATGTTTCTTGTAACTCCTTTTCGATCCCATTAAGCTTCGCAACTGCACCAGGCGAAGAACGCCAATCCACTGGAAGTTCCCTAAGTTTTGCATTTTTGCAGATAGTGCTATAATTTTTTCAACAGCTTTCTTCTCGGTAATCATGGAAATGTTGCCTTTCTGATAAAATGGAATAACTTTTTGCAAGACAAATTTAGCATTGTTCCATTTTGTACGGTTAAACGGTAGACCTTCTTGCTGATGAAACATGTAGCATCGCAACACTTGCTCACATGTTGGCAGCCTAGATCCTGTTATCTCTGCATCTGCATCGCTGATTCCAGCACCAAGACCATAAATGGCAGCAGTTTGACGAGTTTTAACAGCATATTTATCATTTGTGCTACCTGAACTGGCCATAATGCACGACAGGTGTAAAGAGAACACAAAATTTATTAACGTAAACACTTGCACATAAACATTTAACATAAACACACAAAAATCACATTTATCATAAACACTTGCATATCAGATTATACATTGCAGTTCCTTTTAGAATATTCTATAACTTTCCACCACTTCCTAGCACTTTCTAGAGGTTTCTATCACTTTCTAGAGGTACTATCACTTTATAGAAGTTTCTATCACTTTTTAGAAGTATATATTTGACCTTTAGAAATATCACTTACATGTTCTTGGGCTGATTTTTGTAGTGAACAAAATCTTTAAACTTCTACTATTTGGATCTCAAATCACAGAATGACTGTGGGGTTGGTGTGCATATAGGAAGTCTGTGTGGACCCCATAAATGGCATTCAAATCCAAAAATAATTCACATAGTAGGTTTTCTTAACCATTGGAACATTTCTAACTTAGGGACAAAGTGAAACTTTGTCATTGGTGATTTTGATGCACCCTAATATATATATATATATAGGGTGTCCCATAAGTCCGGCATCATAGGAGAAATTCATATTTTTCTATTTCTACAAACCATAATTCATATTTTTCTTATGCTCGGGATGCCAATTTCCAGTCCACCATTCTGTTCAGTGACGAGGCTGTTTTTTTGTGGAAATGGTGAGGTAAATCGACAGAACACCCGCTACTGGTCTTAAAACAACCCTCACTGGTATACCTCTTCAAAGGAACAAGGTGCATCTCGGGTGATGGTATGGTGTGGCATTTGGAAGGATCGCATCATAGGCCCCCTCTTTTTCGATGAACATGTCACTGGAGGCACCTACCTACGTATGCTCAAGGATGAAGCATTTCCCAGTGTCTTGAACGAAGAAGGAAATTTCCCAACATGGTTCCAGCAAGACGGCGCTCCTGCACATTACAGCACCCAAGTAAGGGAATACCTGTACCAACAATTCCCTGGTCATTTGATAGGACGTCGAGGGCCTGTCGAATGGCCAGCTAGAAGCCCGGATCTCACGCCACTAGATTTTTGTCTCGGGGGCCACTTGAAAGCGCTGGTATACGCAGAGAAAATTAGGAGTGTTGAACATTTGCGGCAGCGCATTATTGGGGCATGTAACATCATTACTCCTGACATCATTCACCGTGTGCTTGCTGACTGGGTATCACGTCTGAATTTGTGTATTGAAAACAATGGTGAACATATTGAGCACGTTCTGTAAATAAAAGCTTTTGTTTTGCCTTTTTTATTATTTTTCCTATGATGCCGGACTTATGGGACACCCTGTATATATATATATATATATATATATATATATATATATATATATAGGCCAAACCGGAAAAACTTTAGATATTAGGGTAAAACAACATAAATATGCGTGTAGAACAGCAAATAATTCTAATGCATTGTTTAACCATATGTATAGATGTAATCATAGTATCAAGTGGATAGTTCTAAAGCGCTCGTTAAAAACATAGTTATAATTGAAAGGAATATTCTATTCTAGAATGTGCATTTATCCACTTTAAAAATAATTTCAATAACAGTGCGGGAATGTATAAAATTGACAATATCCTGTTAAAATACCGTTTGCCTTTAATCAACTCTTGTTAATCATGTGATAATCTTTTTATTTTTCTGTCCCGTTGTACATATGTATATATTTTCGCCATCTTGCCTTCTCCCCTCATTCCCTGACGAGGTGTACTTCTGAATACACGAAAGGCCTTGGAATCATTTTTCTTTTTCCTTGTGGGTTTTTATTATATATATATATATATATATATGAGGTACAGTTACCTGCATATGTAATGTTCCTCGCCTCGCAGACAACTCCGTACATGTGGAAACGCCGCAGTGATAGTCAAGGTACTCCAAATGGGGGAAGGTGGGGGGGGGGGGGACAACCGAGTCCAACAACATATAACACAGACAAATACAGGGCGTTCATGTATATTTAAAGGAGAATTGAATGTGTAGTCATTGACATAGAGGTAATTATAATGTAATGTCTGTGTTCATAAAGATAAACAATTAATATGATCGTGAACAGCATTGAACTCCATGTAGTTTACTAGTCTTATACAGTAATAGGGTTCCATTATGATTACTGCAAGTCTATATCGACAGCTACCACACATTAGCAAATGTAACGACTATTTTTAAGAAAGGCAATAAAGGTGCGGTGGGAAATTATAGGCCAATCAGTTTAACGTCTGTTGCAAATGAACTACTGGAATTGATAATTAGGGATCGTGTAGTCGAACACTTAGAATCGCATAACTTGATTAGAAATACGCAGCACGGTTTTAGACGAAACAAATCTTGCTTAACTAATTTTATAGAATTTTTCCAAAGCGTGGTTGAAGGTTACGATAGTCATCGGGTGGTAGATATTTGACACCGTACCACACAAGAAAGACTCGTTGGAAAAACTAAGGCTCATGAGATCAGGGGTGTAGTAATAAATTGGATAGAAGAGTAGTTGCGAGGTAGGAAACAGAGGGTGGTCGTTGATGGAGCGCAGTCTTCTTGGGTAGCGAGCGGCGTTCCTCAGGGTTCTGTATTGGGCCCCTGCTTTTTCTTTATATATATATATATATATATATATATATATATATATATATATATATATATATATATTAACGATTTAGATGTCGGCCTAATCAGTACAGCTTCAAAATTTGCGAATGACACGAAGTTGGGTGTTAAGGCGATAAATGACGAAGATAGAGGTAAAATCCAGGAAGATCTGAAGAACATTGTTGATTGGTCGGTCACATGACAAATGAGATTTAACGTCGATAAGTGCAAAATTTTACATACAGGTTCGCGTAATGGTAATTTTGCGTATAGTATGTCAAGGAAGGAGTTGGCAAGCATAGATCAGGAAAAAGACTTAGGAGTTATAGTCACTGGTGATTTGAAAGTAGCGAAACAAAGTACAGCAGCGGTCAATAAGGCGAACAAAGTGTTAGGTTTTATAGTTAGGAATTTTGAGTACAAAACGCGCGATATTATTGTTCCTCTTTATAAATCATTAGTTAGACCCCATTTGGAGTACGCGATCCAATTTTGGAATCAGTATATGCGCAAGGATATAGACAAAATCGAACGAATTCAAAGACGAGCAACTAAGATGATTCCGTCGCTTAGGTCAAAGTCGTACGAGGATAGGCTTAAGGAGTTAAAACTGACTACACTCGAGACTAGGAGGCTAAGGGGTGATCTAATCCAGGTTTTTAAAATTATGAATGGGTTCGATAACGTAAATAGAGAGAGCTTTTTCGAAATAGCACAATATAGTAAAACTAGAAATAACTGATGTAAGCTGACTAGTAGAAGGTTCGAGACAGCAGTTGCCAAAAACTTTTACGCATAGAATAGTAAATAGCTGGAATAGTTTGCCGGTAGAAGTAATTAGTAACATGTCTATAAATATGTTTAAAAATCGATTAGATGCATATGTTGATAGATTAGGTATAGTGGTTCGAAACCCACATAAAATTGTAGGTCCCCTCCGCCACCACGGAGGACATGCGCAATACGCAATTACAAACACGGGTTAGGTAGACCAGCCATGAGTGGATCCTAGGGTCTTTGTTGGTCTGAAACATTATAACAATACAATTTTTTATATACTAGTGAATTTGTCAATACATATATACAGGGTGGCGCAAAAGTCGCGCATCATAGGAATTTTCAGTGTTGACTATAATATATTATTTTTTTCTTTTAGGTAGGGGATGGCTGCGAAATTAACAATAGACGAAAGGGTGAGCTTGGTTTTAATGTATGGAATACCAGGTACAACAAATCGATGAATCGGTACGGAATTTAAATTCTGTGCCGATTCATCGATTTGTAATACCTGGTATTTCATGCATTAAAACCAAGCTCACCCTCTCGTCTATTGTTAATTTCGCAGCCATCCCCTACCTAAAAGAAAAAAATAATATAGTCAAAACTGAAAATTCCTATGATGCGCGACTTTTGCGCCACCCTGTATATGTATATGATATGATATAATCATGTAGACTCCTAAGTTAGTAAAGGTTTAAAGCTGCACATGGACTCTACAAACAGCTTTATTAGTATTGTTACATAATGATTTAATATCCGCGAGACTGGTGGGTGGGGAAGGGGACTGAGAGAGTGTGGAGGTTGGTTGTGTATGCCTATTTTTGGTTCATACTCACTAGTATATAAAAAGTTGTATTATGGTACCGTAGCTGTTCATATAGACTTGCAGTAATCATAATGGAACCCTATTACTATATAAGACTAGTAAACATGGAGTTCAACGCTGTTCACGATCATATTAATTGTTTATCTTTATGAACACAGACATTACATTATAATTACCTGTATGTCAATGCTATATATTGTTGGACTCGGTTGTCCACCCCCTCCACACCTTCCCCGAGTTGGGGTACCTTGACTATCACTGTGACGTTTCCACATGTACGGAGTCGCCTGTGAGGCGAGGAACATTACATATGCGGGCAACTGTACTGTACAAGCCTTTGTCCAGAATTATATACACAGCAGAGGCCGCTTATTAGGATCACGTCTGTATCAAAGGAATATGAATCTTATAACAGGTTGATCAATATATCCGAAAATGTGAATTATTATAAAAAATGTATGAAACTTAACGGTTAGGTTATGGTATCAGTAACCAGCAGCTGTGGACGCTTTGATTTTGTTATTTATTTGGAAGGAAGGAATAAAGTAGTGTATAAAATATTACATTTTATTACGGATATATAAAATTCAAGAAAGAATACTGTATATTCTGTATTTATTGATATCATATATTAACCGATTTAAATGTTCATATACTACTGCCTTGTTTTGAATATCTTCGCGTCCTTTCACAACTCTACAAAGTATACATTACGCAACTCCTAATTCTTTCGCAGCTTGACGTTGAGACATTTTAGGGAGAGCATCATATTTTTTTAAGAGTTCTACCCTATCAGCTATAGATAACGTATTTCTTTTATGCTCCATAGTACTACATTATAGCAACAACACAGCACGATACGACTCCCAGTCTGTAACTTAGCTGAACATTATTTCAAGCCATCCCCTCCAATTTCCACTCCCTTTCTCCTTTTCAGTGATTTGGGGGAGGCTGGGAGGGTGAATTTCAGACTGCAGAATGCGCCTTATAGACTGAGTTTTGTGATCCTTAAAAGCGTCGGATTTAACATGCACACTGCACAGTGTACCGTATGAATCGGGATTTTATAAATTTATGCATATAAGAGGCTGATCCTCATAAGCGTGAGTCTTATAGCGGGCTTCGACTATATATATATATAGTACCAAATAGAAGGGTGGGAAACGCGCACACTGAATGTTAGAAAAATAAATAAATAAATAAACAAATAAAAAAGCAATGAAAGCAGTTAGTTACGAAAGAAAATTGTTTCCTTATTCAATTTTCCAGAGAAATTTGTCACCGCTTGACGCAAAGTTGGGGAAAAATAATTACCTACGTATCGTATTTCTTATACCGAGTTCTTTTATTTTCAAATTCCTTCTTTGTCAGCGGCAGAGTTAAAAGGTATAATTTTATTGATAAAATATCACAAAACAAATTTCTGATAACCCTACGAAGCGCATCCCTGGAATATCCACGTGAAAACCACTTAAATAATAAATTACAGTAAACCCTCGTCCAACGCGTTTGTCCAGCGCGAATTTGCTTATACACGGAAAAATAAAGCCGAAAGTGGAAATTTGATTATACATGGTCCGCCAAACACGCTCTAATACAGTAGTACTGTACGCGTGCCAATGCACGCGCTAGTGTTTTCTCCTACACTCTCCAACACTCCCTCCCTCTCATGTCACCCCTCGCATCACCCTTTGTCTCAGTCCCGCTACCGCGTTAAGTTCAGTGAAGTTGTGTTGGACTGTTTTTGTCGTATTTTGCCGTTGTTTTGCTATTTACCCTTAGACAGCAGTATGGCACCAAAACGTAAAGCATCCGCGAGTGATAGTGAAGAGAGGAAAAGTCGTAAGATTATGACATTAGCTGAAAAAATAAAGATTCTAGATAGGATACGTGGTGGTATGAGCACAACATCACTTGGCCGCGAGTATCACGTGAATGCAGACCCGGATCTAGGGGTGGGCTATGTGGGCTGCAGCCACGGGCCCCGCATTTGAGGGGGGCCTCCAAATTTGGAGAAGTTTTCCCCAATGTCTTAAATGCATACAGAATGTACTTGTCATTGATGGTGACCAATTGTACCGGCGAACGGAGTTTTTCTAAGTTAAAGCGACTGAAATGTTGCACACGTTCAACAATGAAGCAAAAGCGATTACAGTCACTGGCAATTCTCTGTGTTGAACATGCTCTGGCCAAAGAAGTCGATTTTCGAAATATTATTAATGAATTTGCACAAAAAAAGGCTCGTCGGTTCAATCGGTTGCCAGCTCATAGTCAGTAGGTAGGTGTGTATAAAATTATTAATTCAGGAAAATATAATATGTAAAATAAAGTAAAATATTTGTAAAGTAATATGTTTGTTCTGAAAAACAAATAAAGTAAAGTAATATGTTTGTTCTGAAAAACAAATAAAGTAAAGTAATATGTTTGTTCTGAAAACCTTTAATTTTCCTCGTAAACAAAGCTTATAATCCTTATACAATAAAAATTGTAGCCAAGGGGGCCCCCAAAAAAAATATTAGCCACGGGCCCCCATTCTTCTAGATCCGGGCCTGCGTGAATGAGTCTACAATACGCACCATCCGAAAGAGTGAAGAAAAGATACGTGTTATTTTCATTTAATATATTTTTATTTATCATACGTAAATATCATTATGTTTATGATTTTATTATGTTCTTATTTCATATACAATATAGGTAAGGAAATTCATTCATGTGTAAATAAAACATTTACGTATCTAAGTATTAATGGGAGACTTTAGGCGACCGCGTTCACGTATCCCCATTTATCTCATAAGCGGCATGAGGTACTAAGTTTGTCCAACGCGGATTTACCTAACGCGCCGTTCTCGAGGAACCTAACCCCCCCTGTTGGAACGAGGGTTTACTGTATACAAAATACATCAGTGTTTCTGTGTACTTGCATAATTCTATGAGCTGTGAGTCATAGCCTATTTCCTTTTTTCATAGTCTATCTCCATTTCCATATAATGTTTATGATATGTTCCTCAGTGTGGTAATTTCCCATGGAATTTCCTTTGTCTTGTTTTGATTTTATTATACCTTGGTTTTATTTACTTACGCGCTTTTATGAAGATAGAAAAAACATCTGTATATTACTTTTAAAATGGATTTCTATATAAAAGATACTCAACAAAATTTTAAACAAATTCCAGTTTGAAAAATTACAAGATGAGATCGTGTGATTTGGATTTGAAATAGTCAAAGATTCTCTCTCTCTTCTCTCTCTCTCTCTCTCTCTCTCTCTCTCTCTCTCTCTCTCTCAAGCTTTAAAAGTTGTCTTAGAAATTTTATAAAATTTTAATCTCTTATAATTTACATTCAGTAATTATAAGGTAAAATGCGTGCATAGTATTAAACTCGTACTGCATAAATCCTGTATTTAATTATAATTGCTGATATGTTGTCCCTCATTCTAAGGCACAAAATAATTAAAAAAAAAAAAGGTACTATTTATTATCGTAAACATTTATTAAATTAGAATTTACAAATGAAATAATGGCACTAATTAGGAAAAGATTTTAGGCATATCCTTTACAGTTTTGTAGGCGTCTGGTCCGACCTTCACAAAATAATAATATAATAATAATAATAAATATTTTAAGATCAAAAGTTATAATTATATTATTATATTATAAAGTTTTGGGTAAAGTCTGAAACTTGTTTCTGAAATTCCACGATTTAGCATTGAATGACAAGTCCATCCCATATATATGTCTGTAGATGAAACGCCATACATACTAGGAGCACTCAATATATTTTGCCCCACCCTTTTTTCTTAGCTAAATAATAGGTCATGGGGCTGAAATGTCTTTTGGGCCGTCAGTTTGAACTTTCTGCGCTTCACATAACCGAATTTTTCCAGTTTGAACCTCCCCTCCTTGTATAAAACGAAGCATAAAACGCAGTTTCGAAAATGGCGTCTGACAGTGATGTGCGTCGTAAACAGAGAGCCGTTATCGAGTTCTTAACCGCACAGAAGGAAACAGTTGGAAATATTCACAAACGTCTACAAAACGTTTACGGTGATGCTGTTGTTGATCGAAGCACAGTTGGACGCTGGTCTAAACGTGTGAGATCATCGGAGAGAGGGAGAGCCAGCCTCGATGATGAGCCACGCAGCGGTCGCCCGGCATCGGCTGTGACATTTCACACTGTGCAACGTGCTAACAGCATCATTCGATCAAATCGGCGCGTCACATACAAGGAGCTATCACTGGAGCTAGGAATTAGTGAAGGAAGTGTGAATACAATAATTCAGCAACTGGGATACTCAAAAGTGTGTTCACGGTTTGTCCCTCGCGAACTGACTGAAGATCACAAAGCCCAAAGAAAAGGAATTGCTTCCGAGTCGTTGGTTCGATACGAGACAGAAGGGGATGAGACGAATTGTGATTGGGGATGGGGCTGAGACTTGGGTACACCACTTTGAACCTGAAACAAAACGCCACTCCATGGAGTGGCATCACGCAGACTCTCCACGCAAGAAAAAGTTCAAAATGGCTCCCTCTGCAGGAAAGGTTATGGTCACCATCTTCTGGGATATAAAACGGGTGCTCTTGCTTAATTAATCGAGGTCAATTTTAACCCAAAATTTACAAGAATATAACAGGTACGTTATTTGTAAATATTTATTTTTTGAAGGTTCGAATCCCCGAATAAATTAGAAGAATAATTAATTGTGGATTAAATAAATATTGTAGGTGTATATTTGACTTCTTTTACGTACTTGCTTTTGTAAATTTGTTCTTGAGGGTGAATTAACACTTTGGCAGAAAAGGTATGAAAATAGGATACATCCAAAAAATCCATTGGAAGCATTAATGCAATGTGATAAAAATATCTATCCTAATATTTATAAATTTTTAACAATATTTGCAACTTGTAACAACTATGTAATATTTTACTACGAAATAAAGCATTATTATTATTATTATTAATGCAAAACTTTCCTGTGGTACTTAATTATTACCGCAATATAACGATATATATACAGGGTGTCCCAGAATTAACTATTTCAATGAAATCGGACAAATTTAATAAAAACTGACATAATTTTGTGTTTATTACTAAATTATGATACAAAAACAAATAGATTTATAAATCATAAGTCAAAACTTTATTGAGAAGTTTCAACATGTGCACCGTCTGTATCTCTGCAAATTTCAAATCTATCCTCAGCGCTGCGAAACACATTTTGAAGCATTTCGGGTGTTATCTCCCGCACTGCCAACTGGATGCGTTCTTTAAGTTCAGCTAAACTATTGATCTTTTGGCGATAAACCTTTGTTTTTATGAAACCCCATGCAAAGAAATCCAGGGGTGTCAAATCCGGAGAACGCGGAGGCCAAGGTCGAGGTCCTCCACGTCCAATCCACCGATTCGGAAGGCGTCTGTTGAGGTATTCTCGAACAATTAGAGCATAATGACATGGTGCTCCATCTTGTTGAAACACAACATTATCAAGAATGCCATCATCAAGAAGCTGTGGTTCGAGAAACTGCTGAAGCATATCAAGGTAGACGGTACCTGTTACAGTTGCTTCCGCAAAGAAGAATGGGCCATAAATTTTGGATTTGGTCATTCCAAGCCACACGTTAACTTTTGGAGTCTCTTTGCCATTCTAAAAATAAAACTATGAAAAAATTATGAAAATAAAATTATGAAAAAAATTTAGAAATTTATACATTTTTAACACATATTAAACATGATAAACATAAATAAAAGTGTGTTTTTAAAAAATTTGTCCGATTTCATTGAAATAGATAGTTAATTCTGGGACACCCTGTATATTAGACATGTATTGTATATGCATTATGCAGTATTTACCTATAACTTTTTAATAATGTTTGTGGGGGCTTAAAGATTATGGGGAGTCTACCTAAGCCCCATAGATTGTAAATTTTGACAAATTTCGAATTTTTCCAATGTACATTATACTGATAAAATTATAAGTATTTTCAATCCCAATAAAGAGACAAAAGCTATCAGGGTCACAAAATCTAAAAAGGAAAGCAGCAAGATTAGCTGATGACAAAAGGCAAGTTGGTTCATTGGACAAATTTTTTCTTCAAAAGGCAGAAGCAAATGAAACAGATTTATAAACACATTAAAGTTCCTAAAAATGATCAACAAGACGATGAAGAGCTACGGAATTTACAACAAGGTGAAGAGCAGGATCCACAACAAGGTGAAGAGCAGGATCCACAACAAGGTGAAGAGCAGGACCCACAACAAGGTGAAGAGCAGGACCCACAACAAGGTGAAGAGCAGGACCCACAACAAGGTGAAGAGCAGGACCCACAACAAGGTGAAGAGCAGGACCCACAACAAGGTGAAGAGCAGGACCCACAACAAGATGAACAGCATGATGCTTGTGGTACCGATCCTGGTGTATGGGGTCATATAAATGTTGAAATCAGACAAATTTTAATTGAAAAAGGTCCTGTTAAAATAAAAGATTTAAATTTTGCAACTGACGAATATGGAAGGCACTTTTCTATAATACACTACAAACGCTGTTTGGCAAATGGAGAAGAAAGTGAGCGAAAGTGGTTGGTTTATTCTATCCATAAAAATGCTGTATACTGCTTTTGCTGTTTTCTAGTTTTGAATAAATTACATAAACAATGGCCTACTTATGGAATGTGTGACTGGAAAAATCTGTCACGAGCTTTATCAAACCATGAAACATCTAAAAAGCATATTGATTCATTCAAGAAATGGAAAGAACTTGACATTAGACTGAAATATCATAGGACGATAAATGCAGGAGAACAAAGCCACTGGCGAAACGTATTAGAGAGATTAACAGCAATTTTAAAATTTTTGCCTTCCCAGTACTTGGCTATGCGTGGTTCTACAAACCAGTTATAGTCCATCCATAATGGAAACTTCCTTAAACTAGTTGAATTAATGGCGAAATTTGATCCTCAAATGAGCGAACATGTTCGACGAGTCATGGACAGTGCTAATGTCTGGAAAGTCAATTACATGAGTAATAAAATACAAAATGAATTGCTATCAATAATGGACGACAGAATTAAACAAAAAAATTACTGACCTTATTAAAGGTGCCAAATATTATTCTATCGTTGACTGTACACCGGATAAGAGTCGCGTTGAACAATTATATTATCCATGTACTAAAATTTGTGACAAAAGATGATAAATCTGGTCAATATGTGCCTCGTGAACATTTTATTTGCTTTATTCCTGTAACAGATACCACTGGAGTAGGATTGATCGAGTATTTGCTACAGAAGCTACCATAGGCATCGATTGCGGGGGGGGGGGGGATGCAGGGGACATGTTTATTTCGGTTAAACATATGTGTGATATTATGTTACATGAAAGGTTAAATATAAATAGTTTGTTTTGCGTTTCTTATTTCTGCAAAAAAAATGTTTAAATAAAGAAAGACATAAAATGATTAAATACAATTGAGGTTTTTTCAACATGCTGAAAAAAATACAAAAACCGGGTAAATTGTAAATTATGACAGATATATTACACGCAACAGCTACACAGAATATTGTTTGATTCGCTGTTTGAAGGCGAAGTCTCTGTTCCCCCCACTATTTTAGAGCAATCGACGCCCCTGGAAGCTACAATAAGAGTAAGCGCAAAAAGAAACAATTTGATTATGAAGCAAATGATGAAGTAGTTGTTGATCCCAAAGAAAAATTCAAAATATATTTCTTTAATTTTTTACTGGATGTCACAATTAATTCTTTAGAAGGAAGATTTTCAAGCATAAATAAACATAGTGAAATATTTCAAATATTTTACGATGTTTATAACATCAAAAATATGGATTCAGATGCTCTTAAAAAAAATTGTAAAGACATCCACATTACTCTAATGGATGGAGATCTACAGAAGCTAAGGCTAACAAAGACCCTTAGATCCACTCTAAGGTTAACCTGAGAGAAAGAAGAGAGTAGGGGGTTAAAAGAAGAGAATAAGGGGTTAATTAATTAGCAAAACCTATCATTCGTGGGTTAACATTCATTCAGAAAAAGAGAGAAAGACTCGCCACCATCATCCGCCGGCCACTGCCGACAAGTCGAAAAAATAGTCGAAGAGAATAGGAAAGGGGTGAAAAATGAAAAGAAGTAAAATAAGAACGTTTACAAACCATGCAAACACAGTCTTAACTCAAACAGTCATACCAAACAAACTACAAACATACAAATAAAGAGAGGATAAGAAAAGAAAAAGTATGAAGAGTATAACAAAAAGTGGGTTAGTTTACGCTACGAGCTACATCTAAGTTCGTGTTAGTCTAATTTTTTTTTAATATAATTTTATTGCTGGCATGTCACACGCTGGCATGTCAACAGACTCATACCTCGACCATTACCCCCAGAGCTTCTGTTGCTAATTGTTTTATTATTTTAAACGACGTTAATATTTTTAAAATGCCTATCTAAACGGTTTTTAAACATATTAACGCTGGTAGAGTTCACGACTGACGCGGAAAGATTATTCCATTTATCAACAAAATTTACGTTATCGATTTTATTAACGATTTTGAAAACTTCAATAAGCTCCCCCCTTAATCAGCGCCGGCTCTTTCATAACGCAGATCACGCAGTGTGCGTGGGGCCCCGCGAAGCGGGAGAGCCCCAGCGAGTGGTATAAAAAAAAATTAATTAATGAATGATTGACAAATAAAAAATATTAATATTAAGCCCAGAAAACTGTCTACCTCCTACTCTCAATAAGTCCTGATCCAAAAACATCCAAACCCTTGAGAGCAGAATGTGTTGGCAGAACCTGTAATGGACTGCTGGTGAGCAATTCCCTCTCTTCACCAAATTTTTCCTTCTGCACATATACCACCCAGTATTGCCTGGCTTGCTGAATCTCCTTACTGTTCAGAATTCCTTCCCTTCTTGTTTCTCCCTTAATGTTGTTTGTAAATCTATATACCCATGCTGTCACTCTTAACAACCTTTTCAGACTGCTAATGTCCTCAAGCCTCAATATGGGGTCCTGCTGCATAACTTGACAACTGTTCACAGTGCATTTTCTCATTTCACTCACCCATTCTTCTTGAGCCTGGCATTCTCCTACAATAGGCTGATTAGAAGGCCAGTTTTCACTTCCAAGTTTTAGCCACTGGCCCATTCCACCACAAACTTGACTGTGCAAGATCTTTCACTGAAATTCCTCGTGTTGGTAAATCAGCTGGGTTTTGGGTGCCTGGACAATGCTTCCATTGCTTGGGATCTGTGTACTTGAATTTCCTCCACCTATTGGCAACAAATGGTTTCCATTTCCTTGCCTGGCTTCTTAACCAGTGCCAAACTATAGTGGAGTCTGTCCAATAATAGCTTGGAATTTCATAGAGGGCCAAAGACTTTTGCACTGTAACTGCAAGCCGACTAGCAATAACTGCACTCATCAATTGCAACTTTGGAATAGAAAGCCTTTTCAAAGGTGCTACTCTGCTCTTCGTAGCAACCAACCTGCAACTTACTTCCTCTTTGAATGTGCCTCTTATATAAATACAAGTTGCATAGGCTTCCTCACTTGCATCACAAAAGATGTGCAGCTCCAAATTGTCTGTCTCCAAGATGTGCCAATTCTTTGAACCAATATTTCCACCTTACCACCATATGATCAGGTAACTCTTGGTCCCAACCAAGTCCAATTTCCCAGAGGCTCTGAAACCAAATTTTTTACTTTATCACAGATGGAGCCAGGAATCCAAGAGGATCAAAGACCTTCGAAGCCAAACTAAGAGCTGTACGTTTTGTCCACCTTGTCTCATTCTCAGCCAGCTCTACTAAAGATTTCCCATCGAAGGTAAACAAATCCTCCTTGCTGCCAAACGATGCCTAGCACCTTTGCGTCTATTGCCCACAACTTCTTAATACCAGAATCCTCAATACTTTCTGCTGCATCAGGTACTACACAGGACTGACTCATAAACTCTTATAATTGAGAATGATTGGTCTGCCATTTTCTAAGCTCCATGCCAGCCTCCCTCATTATAGCTCTAGCCTCCATGAATATCTGTTTAGCCATTTCTGTATTATCCACGGAACACAGCAAATCATCAACATAAAAATTTTTCCTTATGTGTTCAATAGTGTTAGGATAGACTTCAGAATATTTCTTAAAATGGTACTGCATAGTAGCTGCCAACAGAAATGGACTAGAGCTGAGGCCAAACAACACTGACTTCATTCTATATGTTTGAACCTTAGGTTCATTTTCCAACAAGTCTTTCGTATCCACCCACAGATACCTTACTGCATCTCTGTCCTCTGGTTTTAACTTTATCCGCAAAAAGGCTTGCTTCACATCTGCAGTCAATGCTACTCTACCAAACCTGAATCTCAGTAACAAGGAAAATAAATCTGCATTTAAATTTGGCCCAGCATCCAAACAGTCATTCAAGGACACACCACCTTTGTCCTTGGCTGAGCCATCAAAAACTACCCTCAGTTTGGTGGTAGTTTTGTCTCGCCGTACCACTACATGGTGTGGCAGATAATGTGCCTCCTGGCTCACCAGCTCACCTTGCACCCTTTCAGCATAGCCCTCCTTCACATAGCTTAGGATGGCCTCATTGTATTCAATTGACAACTCATTTTTTCTTAGCCTGTACAATGAAGTCTCAAACCTCCTATTAGCTAGCTGAAGGTTTGAACTGGGTTTGCAAGAATCCTTCCAAGGGAGGCCATCTTCATAGCAACCATCTCTAAACCCAATCTCTTTTTCAAATTGCTGTAAAACATCACTATTCACTGTACTCGCCTGCTTCTCCTGTTTGTCCTTTATGCCAATGGATTCAAGTTCCCAAAAGGCTTTCAAATGCCTTTCCAGATCATGGCTGTTCTCCTCAATCTTAACAAAAAGAGCTTTAACCTCCATTTCATTGCAATAGCTACCATGTAGCATCTAGCCTAGCTTACTTTCAGTAGCTACCGGACAGGGCCGTTTCCTGGCATAAGCAGACTAAGCGGCCGCTTAGGGCCCCGCTGCTATTAGGGGGCCCCTAGACAGGTTCCCAGGTCATAGCTCAGTGGGCAAGAATAGGAATATAGCTGAAGTTATTATTAATATTATTGTTATTATTATTATTATCCTTATTATTATCATTATTATTATTATTGTCGTATTAATTAAAGTTTTTGTATGAGACAAATGTGATAAAACGGAGACAAACGAAACGTTTTGGTCGTTATGTGTAAATAACTATTGTGAGATCTTATTTCTATATTATTTAACTTCATTCTTACTATATGCTTATACTTTCCTAAATGCTTAATTTTTCTAGTATTGTAAAACATTATTATTATTATTATTATCATCATCATCATCATCATCATCATCGCTCAGGCGATGGCGGGTATTTTCAATAACTTTTTTGCGACAGTTTTTACCGTAGAGGACGTAAATAATGTCCCCGACGTTGACGATATCGTTCCATTTAGTAGCGAGACTATTTTAGATGAAATAACTGTTTACGAGGCTGAGATTGCGCATTATATCGATAGGCTAAAGTTAGCAAGGCTCCAGGCCCTGACGCTTTTATCCTAGACATTGAAAGATTTGAAAGACGTTATCGTAGGCCCCTTAGCGAAGATTTTTAATCAGTCACTCGAAACGGGGATTATTCCTGAAGACTTCAAATTAGCTAACGTCACGCCTATTTTTAAAAAAGGCGACCGCGCGGTAGCTAGCAATTATAGGCCCATTAGCTTAACGTCAATTGTCGGTAAACTTTTGGAATCCGTAGTTAGGGATCGTATTATCGATCACTTAGAAAGTAGGGGTTTGATTATAGTAGTCAGCACGGGTTTCGACGCCATAGGTCTTGTTTAACAAATTTGTTAGAATTTTATAACGAAATAGTGCGCGAATACGATAGGCATAGGGCAGCTGACGTTATTTATTTAGATTTTAAAAAGGCGTTCGATACAGTTCCGCATAGGAGACTAATTGCGAAGGTTAAAGCGCACGGTATCCGCGGTCAGGTAGCTAACTGGTTAGAAGAATGGCTTCGTGCTAGGAGGCAGAGGGTCGTAGTTAATGGTAGTGAATCGGGGTGGTTAGAGGTAGGTAGTGTGTCCCACAGGGTTCAGTGTTAGGCCATTGTTATTCGTAATTTACATTAACGACATAGATGTAGGATTGATTAGTAACGTGTCAAAATTCGCGGACGATACTAAAATAGGCGGTAAGGTTGTTAACGAGGACGATAGAAATAGGATCCAAGACGATGTAGATAGGATTATGGAGTGGACGGATAAGTGGCAGATGCAATTTAACGTAGATAAATGTAAAGTTTTGCATATAGGTTCTCGCACAATAATTACGTGTACACGATGGATGATAGGGATTTAGCGAGCGTTGACGAGGAAGTAGATTTAGGCGTACGCGTAACTAAAGATTTAAAGGTTAGGAACCAGTGCCTGGAGTCTTGCGCAAAAGCTAATAGGATGTTAGGCTTCATAGCGCGTAATTTCGAATTTAAATCGAAGGATATTATATTGCCCCTTTACAAGTCCCTAGTCAGGCCTCATTTGGAATATGCCGTTCAATTTTGGTGCCCGTACTTGCGTGAGGATATTGATAGGTTAGAAAGGGTTCAGCGTCGTGCCACGAAACTTATTCCGGCATTGCGCAATAAGCCTTATGAAGATAGGATTAAAGTGTTAGACTTGTATTCACTCGAAACTAGGAGATTAAGGGGGGAGCTTATTGAAGTTTTCAAAATCGTTAATAACATCGATAACGTAAATTTTGACAAATTGTTCACTTTCGATAATAGTAATACTCGCAATAACGGATTCAAGTTGCGTGGCAGACGTTTCATTACTAATATCGCTAAAAACTTCTTTACGTTTAAAGTAATTGATAAATGGAATAATCTTCCCGCGTCAGTCGTTCATTCTACCAGCGTTAATGTGTTTAAGAACCGTCTTGACAGACATTTTAAAAATATTAACGTGTTTAAAATTAAAAAGAAAGTTAACAACAGGAGCTCTGGTGGTGGTGCTCGAGGATGAGTCTGTTGACGATGAATGCCAGCTTGTGACATGCCAGCGTGTGATGCCAGCAATAAAAAAAAAAAAAAAAAAAAAATTAGACTAACACGAATGTAGATGTAGCTCATAGCGTAAACTAACCCACTTTTGTTTAACTTTACCTACTTTTTTTTTTTTCTTATCCTCCTTACTTTGCATGTCTCTAACTCTTTTCTTGCATGTTTGTAGTTTGCATGGTATGACAGTGAGTTAAGACTGTGTTTGCATGGTTTGTAAGCGTTCTTATTTACTTCTTTTCATCTTTCACCCCTCTCCTATATTCTCCGACTATTTTTCTGACTTGTCGGCAGTGGCCGGCGGATGATGATGGTGAGACTTTTCCCTCTTTTTCTGAATGAATGTTAACCCACGAATGATAGGTGTTGCTCCTTACTTAACCCTTATCTCCTCTCTTCTCTTAACCCCCTACTCTCTCCTTTCTCTCGGGCTAGCCTTAGAGTGGATCTTAGGGTCTTTGTTAGCCTTAGCTTCTGTAGATCTGTAGATCATTATTATTATTATTTAGTAGATTAGTTGTGGTTAACTAAATGTGACTTCGTGCATCTTGGAAAATGAAACGACATTATCCATCACGAGCTGAAAAACGGAAAAAGAAGAAAATAGAGGAGAAGCTTTCCAGGAGCACAGGTGAGATGTGCCACTTGTATATTCTTATGTTTACAGTTCAGGCAACTAGGTTAGGTAGATCATCAAGCTAGGCAAGTGCTCAGGAATCGTGTAGAATAAGTTAGTATCTATAATATAATATTTCGAAATGTGAAATTTAATGGATCACATCACCTCAAATTCTGTTCACACAGATCAATTATCAAACAAGATAAGAGAGTATTTTAGCAAAATGTTCTTCTCAGGAGCACTACTAAAATATTTGGAAAAGCCATCCTCAGCAAAGCCTGATGAGCATCATAAGCCAACAGCAGGACCATCCTCTATGCAACCTCAAACACCAGTAGAAGTAGAGCCTGATGAACCAACAAGTGGCCTATCTTCTGTTCAGCTTCAAATACCACACACAGGCATTTCTACTGAGCAACAAGAGCCAAGATCTGCTCCACCGCTTGATCCGTATGACTGGCCAGTTGTCCTGTCAGATGCCTTGAAGACAGATCTGGTGTCTCGAGGACCATTTCAAATCAGTCCAGATTTCACATTCCCTAAAAGAGAGGACGGTAGAAGCGTTCATCACCATTACATGTACAGAACATTAATTAATGGGGAAAAATAAAGCGAAGCTGGCTGATGTACTCTAGAAGGAATGATGCTCTTTATTGCTTCTGCTGCAAGTTGTTTTCAAGGAAGTCGTACAAACTAATTACGGATGGAAAACGTTGGTTCGCTTCTGAAAGGCCATGAAAATAGTTCAGAACATGCAGATAACATGGCAACATAGAAGGATCTGGAACTGAGGCTAAAAACTGGGAGGACCATTGACCACACTGAAATGTCATTAATGGGGGTAGAGCGAAGACGCTGGCGAGATGTTCTCACACGTCTTGTAAGTATAATCCAATCACTGGCAGAGAGAAACCTTGCTTTCAGGGGGTCTTCCTCTACATTGTACAATCGAGACAATGGCAACTTCTTGAAGGCGGTTGAGCTGCTTGCCAAATTTGATCCAGTGATGAAACAACACATCAGCAGAGTCGAAAGTGGCCAATATAGTCATTCAAGTTACCTAGGAAACATCATTCAAAATGAGCTCATTGGGTCAGGGTTGGCAAAAACCCCACTTTTGGAAAAAGCCCACCCCGGTGGGTTTTTTCGGGTTTTTTCACCTAAAACCCGAAAAAAACCGGGTAAAATTGGGTTTTTTCATATGTCCATATGGTAGTTCATATTAGACCTACCTATTCTTATTTTTATAATAATACTGTACTGTACCATACACTAATAATATAACATTTGTCTTGTTTTTAGCAAAAAGGTTGCCTTCCAGGCAATTAAGCATAAAAAGTTATTATTTTCTCAGATTGAGCTTCACAACAAAATTTGGAAAACATGGACCAATTTGAACTAAATTTGGTGTGGTAAATTATCCTATTTGTTAGGCTATACTTCCTATGGAAGACAGGCCCCTGTGTCTTCTGCTGGAAGTAGATGAATTACAGCTCCCAAAGGGAACTTAATTCAGCTAGTTATATCTATTTAATTCATATTACTGAATATTTTTTCTTTTATTTCACAGTTAAATAAAACAAACTGGCAACAGCATATTTAGCTTTACTGCTAGCCTACAGAATTAGTCTGTTTGAAGTTATAACTGCATTAAATAATGCCAAAGACCTTTGGATCAGGAAGAAAATCAGGGCATGAATGGAGTGAAGTCAATATTATTGATGGGACTAGTAAAGTTAGATGCAAACATTGCAATAATGAAATAAGTAATAAAATAGAGCGAATAAAAATGCATTTAATGAAATGTTTGAAACACATGGAATCAAGAAACAAGACTGACAATACTGCCAGTACATCATCTTCATACTGCCATGACATAGACCTCTCAGATGATCCAGACTCATCCTCACCACCACTGACATAATTACAGATGAAAAAAAGAAATTCAAAAGAAAGTAAGCGATTTTGGCATGACAACAACAACTTTGCAGAAAAATGTCATTGATAACAAAATAGCCAAATTCTTTTATGCAAATAATATTCCATTTCTATGTGCAGAGTCTAAGTATTTTATTGAAATGATAGAGACTCTAAGACCAGGCTACACTCCACCTTCCCGTCGAAATTTGTCTGGTCCACTTTTAAATACAATCCATGAAGAAGTAGAAAATTCCTTGAAGATGCAGTTGACTGAAGAATTAGGATGTATAACACCCTGATTGGCTGATGTCTACACTCTATAACCTGCTACCTCACCCAAAGAGTTATACCTGTAGGTCTATTTGTTGACTCATGTTTGCTTGCTTTGCATGTAAAATCATTATAGGCGCCTATATGACAATTTTTAAAAATAATTGCATATGCACTTCTTAAGTTTCATGAAAAACCCCCACGTGGGTAAAATAGTGGGTTTTTTCAAGTGGGTTTTTTTAAAAAAAAAACCGGGTGGTTTTTTTCGGGCTGGGCCCACTAGTGCCAACCCTGCATTGGGTCCATTAGTGGGAAGATCTTGGATGCCATTGTTGCAGAAATAAAATAAGCTAAATATTACTTACTCATTTTAGACTGCACTCCAGACATAAGCCACTAAGAACAGATGTCGATTATTATCAGAACTGTTAAAATTGGTGAAGTACCAGAAATAAAAGCATACTTCTTGGGCTTTCTTGAGGCTTCAGAAAGTACAGGCCCGGGTTTATCAGTTCTGATTCTGAAGAGACTAGATGAACTGAATATTCACTTTGATGACTGCAGAAGACAGTCATATGACAACGGAGCGAACATGAAGGGCAAGAACAAAGGTGTTCAGGCAAGATTATTAGAGAACAACTGTCGTGCACTCTATGTTCCATATGGGGCTCACACTCTGAATCTTGTAGTGGCTGATGCAGCTAAAGCTTCCACAGATGCCATCAGCTTCTTTGACAACGTACAAAAATTGTACAACCTTTTTGCAGCAGCTACACAGAGATGGACAATCCTAAAGAAGCACGTGAACATAACACTCAAGTCTTGGAGTGAAACCAGTGGGAGAGCCGGCTTAAGAGCATTGAGGCTGTGCGATACCAGAGCCACAACATCAGAGAGGCCCTGCCACAGATGCCATAGCCAGAACTGAAGTACAAGCACTTGCAGAGGAGGTAGGGTCTTATTGCTTTCAGATTTGCACAGTAGTATGGTATGACATTCTTCATGCAGTTAACCATGTGAGCAAACTTCTGCAGTCACCTACAATGCAGTTTGATGTGGCAGTCAACCTCCTCACAAAAACAAAAGACTCACTCACCAGCTACAGAAACACAGGTTTTGTTGCAGCACAAGTTGTAGCTAGGGACATATGTGAGGAAATGAATGTGGAGGCTGTGCTGAAGAAGAGGCTCAGATCCACAAAAAAGCACTTTGCTTACGAAGCTCCTGACGAACCATTTACAGAAGCCTTAAAGAGGCTGGAAGTCAAATTTTTCAATGTGGTGGTGGATTGTGTCATCGGGTCAATATATGAGAGATTCAAAACATTAGATGATGTGAGGGACATATTTGGGGTTCTCCTAAACTTCACCACAATGAACAAGGAAGACTTGTCCTGCAAGTGTGAAAAGCTCTCTAAGATACTGAGCTCTGGAGCTGACTCTGACATTGATGGAAGAGAACTGGCCCTCGAAATTAAGAACTTGCCGACTTTAACTTCACACAACATGACTGCATTGGAGCTTCTCTCCTTGATTCATCAGAAGCAACTGGAGGAACTATACCCCAATCTCTGGGTTGCACTAAGAATTGCCTGCACTCTACCTGTGATAGTAGCGTCAGCCGAGAGGAGCTTCTCTAAGATGAAGCTAATCAAGAACTACCTCAGATCATCAATGGGGCAGGATCGCTTCAGTGGCCTTGGCATCATAAGCATCAACCAGGACGTTGGCAGGGAGATTTCATATGATGATGTTATTGATGGTTTCGCCCAGAAAAAAATCTAGGAGGCAAAAATTTTGAAGATACAAACTGTTCTGTATAACTGTTAGCTATTACACGATTGTATCGTAGAGTTAGTAATTGTTTGGTAGTTAATAATTGCATTATTTTTTTATACATAGTTCTGTGTCATTTATTCTAAATAATGTATAAGCTAATTTTCAGGAATTTCATGAAGAATATTTTTTCTGTTTGTCTTCTGAAAGTACATATTTGTTGTTTTGGACATAAATGTTTCATTAAAATTGTTTCATAATTGTTTTTTATTAACACAGCTATTTTTTGTATGTGTGTGCTGAGGTGATGTAGTAAGGCGTGAGTTGGTGGATGGAGGGGTGGGGTCTCAAATGGGTATACTGCTTAGTAGTGCTGGGCACTTGCGCAAACACTTGCGCAAAACGCAAATTGCGCAATTGCGCAAGTGTGATTTCGGTTGCGCATTTCCTTTTGCGCCAATTCTTGCGCAAACTTGCGCATTTGCGTTTGCGCAAGTACTTGCGCAAACGCAAACTTGTGCGCAAACGTGAAAAAAAAACAAATATTAAAAATAGTGGATTTAGCTCATAAACACGTGTGACTGCCAGACAGGTGGCGCCGCCAGACAACAGTGAGCACTCAGTATACCAACAACGCTAGTGAAACACGTTTGTTTGATTAGTTGATTTTAATTTTATTTCAGAGTTCAAACTACTAACTACTCTAGTAACTTCTAGAAACTTCATAAGTCATAACTACTGTCTATAACTAGTGAACCATGGACAGCCTCAGACACCATCCCCAGCTCTGCAGCTGTGGAGAGGGTGTTCTCCCAGGGGTCTGACATCATGAAGCCCAAGAGGTCCAGCCTGACCTCTGAGAACTTTGAGAGGTTTGTGTTCCTGAAGGGCAACATGGACCTGCTCACGATGGAGTTGGAGGAGGACTCTGAGGAGCTTTGAAGTGTTTTTTTTTGTAATATTGTAATTTCTTTTTTATTATTATTATTTATTTAACATTGTAATTTTGTATCTATTCTTTATTGATATATCTATGGATCGTGTGTCTGTTAATAAAGTCTCTTGATTTGATTTGATTTACTATAAATTTAATTTTATACAGGGTGTCCCAAAAAAAAACGCACCTATTTTTTTTTGAAAACCCTGTATATATAAATAGTTTGCGTTTGCGCAAGCGCAAGTTTCGAGAAGTTTGCGCATTTGTGCTTGCGCAAGGTATGGGTTTGCGCATTTGCGCTTGCGCAAGTGAATTTTCGTTTGTGCTGCCCAGCACTGCTGCTTAGGGCCCCCTAATGGCTAGAAACGGCCCTGCTACCGGACCTCGAGATGTGCGGACAATATTACCAGTGATGAAGTCCCAATAATATTCAGCTCCAATCAAAAGACTAATACTGTATCTTCTGTTCCTTCAAATTTATTATTGCCCAAATTAATTCCTTTAACTTGCAATTCTTGGACACCTGCCATATCTAAACAAGTAGTGACTGGAGCACAAAGTTCCTCAATCTCTACAGCTTGAACCTTGATAGTGGGACTTTGTGGTAACAACCCCTTAACCAGAACTTCTACCTTCTTAACTTTGTTTCGGATTTGAACGGAACCCCCAAACCCAGAAATTCTTAAATTTTCCCTCTTAAGTTCTTTAAACTTCAATTTTCTGGAAATTCTGGTCTTAATAAAGCTACACTGACTACCACTATCAAACAACACTCTTACAGTAGCTTCTCCATCATTCCCAATTAATAATGCTGCAGCTGTTTGCAATAATCCCCCTTTACTTTTACTCCCTTTCATAGCAGTGACATGTGCCACTGATTTCTCTACTTCGCGGGTAGGCCTACTAGGAGTGTTTTCACACAACAATGGCTGATGCCGGCCATGGCATTTTTTTGCACAAAATTTTAAACTTACAAAACCTTGCTTTGTGACCTTTCAAAAAACATTTAAAACATGCTGTGGACTTAGTTACCCTGTTCTTTCTCTCCTCAACAGGTAAAGCCTCAGCCACCTCACATTTATATGACTTCTTGTTGCCTTCGCAAAATATGCATTTCTTGATTCCCTTTAATTTATTCTCAGAGGATGCATGTAGAGCTGACACTGTACCTGGGCTATTCCTTTTTGTAGAAATTTTGGTGCTGTGCCTGCCTTTGTTCCCTTGTTTGACATCCCACTGTGCAAACTCAATTCCCTCTCGTCTTGCTAATTCTGTGCTTAAAAGACTTAACATTTGCTGAAGGGGAATGTACACATGTTCTGTAGAATGTCCCCTATTTAATTCAAGCAAAATTGAGCTAGACAATTTAGACGCCAGTATAGTGACCAACATTATACTATACCTTTCCATTCCTACACCCAAGTTGTCCAGGGATCTAGTTCTAACTTCAAATTCATCATATAACTGCCGTAACTCCTTGACACTATTGGGATTATTAACAGGAGGTATAGCTAAAAGTTCGCGGTGGCGGCTTTTAATTAAGATCTCTGATTTACCAAACCGTTTCTTTAATATATCCCAAGCTACATTATAATTAACATCTGTTAATGCTAATCCTGCTATTATCTTTGCTGCCTCCCCTTCCAAAAGGGACTGCAAATAATTAAACTTCTCCACCGCACTTGACTAGAATGAACTGCTGATTGAAAACTGTCTGCCCATCCTTGCCATTCCTGAATACTCCCAGAAAATGTTTTGTGTACAAGCCTCGGTAATTGAACTGCAGATCTGTTAACGTTAACTTCACAAACACCATTTGTTGAGGGTTGTGTTTCATTATTAGACCTGGTCTCTAACTGTACTGAGTTGCTAAACTCTTTTGCTCTGTGGCATACTTGAGTTATATCATCAATAATCTCTTCAAAGTAAATTGTTATTTTCTATTTCATCCTCTTCTACAAGAGCCTCAATTTTAACATTTACTTCGATTACAGCAACCTTTTTAGTTTCTAATATGGAAAGTTGCGCAGTCACTAAGCTTAAATCCTCTTGCTCTATGGCAGAATCTATAGTGGCAATGACCTTTGTAATTAGACCTTTGTAGGTGCTTCTCCTTTTTTTAAACTTGTTCAATTCAGCTGCACTCATCTTCAATGCAAACAACAATTGGGCTCAATACCAAATAAGCTGAATTGGCAAAAATACTTAACCAAACTGATCAAACTCAAATTTTGCTTTTTTCAAATAAATTGAATTGCTTGGTGGAGTACTGACCAACCACCAGTATGGAATATCAAATTTTCCACCCAAGTAACTGGCGCACTGAAGTCTGCAACCTTCGCCTACGAACAATAAACTAAATTAACCAAACCGGTAAAAATGTGGGCCCAAAACAACGACAGACTAGTGGCCAAGTTTCGCAATTGGGCGACCAAACTTTCTACCCTGGGACCTTAACTCAATTATGCTCAACCCGTCCAGGCCTAACTTGGGCTACAATTTGTACAATCAGATCTTTGCCGGAAAATAGTCAGACTCAGTCTTGGGCTAGAATCCGGTTTCGAAGGACCATGTTATTTTTTATTTTATTGGGTTCAGAATCCCAGCTGAGCCGTGAGCGGCCGAGCTCTGAAGGGCCAGTTCAATTACAGCCTAAGTTAAGCTAGACTAAAACTTACAGACTTGGAGGTCCTATTAGGTCCTACCTCAGGGTTGCTGACTCGATGTAGGCCTACCTTAGGCCTCAGTTGCATAAAAGTAAGATAAAAAACAAGAGGCACTATTTATGGTCTTTCTAAACCTTGCAACAACAACACAACCTGCACCATTGCACGATGCAACAATCTTGTATCTAAACAACCAAACTGAATTGCAAGAGAGCTCTCTATAAGACCATGCCCTGTAAGTGCCGCATTCAACAAACGAGTAGGAAGGACGCGCAGTGCCCAAAAAAATGATGCCGCAAGAGTGCCCAAACAATGATGCCACAAGAGCCAAAAATGTTAGCTCTAAATTAAGTGAATTTTTCACTAACCTTACAATTATGAGATGGATATATATACATCTTAACTTAATATATACAAGCAATGCTGCATCAATCAGCTTAGTCATCATATCGTCTTGGGACAACAATGGCTCTTGCTCTTCTAGATTTTCTAATAATGAGGACCAAGGCCTACAAATATATAAAATTTCCTGAATTTCAATTGAATGGTATGGTGCTGTCAGAAGTAACCCAGACTAAGTATATTGGCCACATACTAACTGATAGACTAATTGTCTTTCGGATGACTGTGATATTCTAAGGCAATGTAGACAATTATATGCTCAGGGAAATACTTTGTTAGAAAATTTCATATGTGTACATTAGATGTTAAGTTGATTTTGTTCAAAACTTTTTGTACTCCATTGTATACAGCTCATTTGTGGTGGAACTACAGGATGTATAATTTGAGAAAATTATATGTTGCATATAATAATATGTTTAGGAGTTTATTAAGAATTCCAAGATTTATAAATGGTGCTACTTCGTGTCAGTATGCTGTTTGTAGTTAATAAGGTGCCTAACTGTGCCAGTGTCATTCACAGTTTTGTATTTATTTATCACTAGGCTTGGTGAGTCAGTCAATAAGATAATAGAAGCTATCGTTAGTGGACTGGTCTCCGATATATTTTATAATTTCAAATCTGGAAGCATTGGCGTAGGCAATTGTATGTTCATTATGCACAGTGATTCACTGGCCTACTTAGTCAGTGCTCCAGACAACTATCTCTTAATCTTCTATGGACCTCTTGTATAATGTTTGTACCTGATGAGTCTGAAATAAAATGTTTGTTTGTTTGTATTATTATTCTGGGGAGTAACCTGATTAACTGATGTACCGGTACAGGGAAATAATAGCAGAATTTAAAATTATGTACCAACATGCCAATATTTCCTTGGAGCTACTGCACCTTAAAATTTACCACTATACCTCTGCTAGTAACCGTAACAGGCCCATAGCCAGGGAGGGAGGGGGCGTCGAACGATCTCCCCTTTGACAGGAAAGGTCCACTTCTGTAACCATAGTTATAACTATGGTCCACTTCTGTAACCATAGTTATAACTTATGATGTGATATTATAATATATAACATCATTTAGTAAGCACTTGCATTTTTTTTTTAAACTTCACAAACTACTCTAAACTTAACTACTTTAAACCCCCTCCGCAGTGACTATGTCAGTGCACCAAAAGGTCCGGCTTTCTACAATTTTGAACCCCACCCCTACCCTTAGGAAGTCGTGGTTACGGGACTGCCGTAAGTTGTAGATTAACGCAAAATTCATTTCAGTATGGCAGCTTATGAATGAGATGAGGAGACTTATTAATTATATTAGACTATTATGAAGTGACTTGTTATGTTATTTTAGACTATGCCATAGAATAGACTGGACTATGCTCTGGCTTCCCTGCGTTTGGACATCATCTCTTTCCTTATTCTTCAAGTTCCTTCACAGATGTCGTTAACAAAAATATCCTCGTCAGACTACGCTCGTACAAAGTAAAATTATATACTGTATATGTATATCTAAATGACTCGTGAGCTTAAAGTAAATATTATGCCCTCACTGGCTGAAAATTTTTGTCATATTTTTTGTGAAATTATTTGCAGGTTTTAATGCGAACGTAGACAAACTAGATAATGGTAGACACACACACGTTTGTGATGGTAGGCTTTGATACAATGACCTCTTTTTTTTTTTTTCTTAAACTGACGTTATAAAGAAAGTCACGTGACGTAAACAATGCACTGTTTGTTTAAGACTGGATTATTGAATTTCATGTTTTTGTGGATCTGTTTATCGACTTTTTATTCCCGTCATTCATTTTTAACACTTAAATTATTATCATTATTATTCAGAATAAGGGCCGGGTGTATTTTAGTAACAAAAATTAAATTAAGCTTAATTATGTTTGTTAATTGTTCTATTGTTCTTTCAAACTTCAAGTCCAAAAATCTTGATGTATACTACTTGTGAGGAATAGTATTAGTATCACTGTTACTTTTGAGGAGTGTATCAGTTATTTGAACAATGATTGATTTATTGTTCGTGGCCCTGATGGGGCATATACAAGGCTAGTCGTGATCACGCTGATTAAGCAGATAAGTGTCGGTATATAGTCGTGCACTTTCTCAAAGATGATGGAATGGAAAGGCTGCATTGAAATATGAGCTTGACTGCCAGATAGAAAAGTACAGGGTGGCCTATGCCAATTTACATTAAAGATTAGATTTAGGAATTTTTTATTGATTTTGTAGGGTGGTGCTGGCCAAAGAATGTAGGGTGGGGTAAAAAGGCTATATCCTATTTTGGCATCCCAAATTCTTTAACAATTACAAAATAAACAAATAGCATAAAATTAGGTGTTGCTGTGCTGAGCAGGTAAATTATAATTTACATAGGGCCTATGTTTTATAGAGTAAAAATTTTGGTAATTATGTATTTTATCCCACTCAGTCATTTTACACACCAAAATACATTTTTCTAGTAGTATTTGATGTGATTTGTTCAAATATGACCTCCATTTCCGTCGGAAATGAGATCCAACAAAGTTATAGTACTTTGAAGTTTGGCTCATTTTCAAGGGAAATGGAAGTCAAAATCTAAGCAAAACATATCAAATATTACTAGGAAAATGTATTTTGGTATTAATTAACCTAACCTAACCTAACCTAACCTAACCCTGGCTAAACGAGCTCTCGTCTGTATCCACCACCTAATCCATAATAAGGTAATACTCTAGGCTCGTTTAGCCACGGTTAGGTTAGGTAAGGTTAGGTTAATTAATACCAAAATACATTTTTCTAGTAATATTTGATGTGTTTTGCTTAGATTTTGACTTCCATTTCCCTTGAAAATGAGCCAAACTTCAAAGTACTATAACTTTGTTGGATCTCATTTCCGACGGAAATGGAGGTCATATTTGAACAAATCACATCAAATACTACTAGAAAAATGTATTTTGGTGTGTAAAATGACTGAGTGGGATAAAATACATAATTACCAAAATTTTGGTAATGGTTCAGAATAGGGGCGCCACCTCAATTTTTGTTTTTTTTACCAAAACATGCTAAAACCATTGGTTTCTTGTTTAGGATGAATGTGACCATCACCATTACAGTAAATTATTGCTTGAAGTGATTTCACCCCCCCAACCCCTCCTATAATCTGGCGGGACCACCGTGGGAACCAGGGGTTTTGGGTAGGGGAACACAGCACAAGCAATAATTTACTGTAATAGCGATTGTCAGATTTATCTTAAACAACAGGAAACCAATGGTTTTAGCATGTTTTGGAGGAAAAAACATGTCATGAAACACATCAAAAACCATGAGAAAAACCTAGGTTTCATGGAAAATCTAACCTAACTAACCTAAAAAATATAAAATCCTATACCAATCAATTTGTGATATGTGATCTTTACAGGGGCTCTGCCCCCATACCCCTGAGACCTAAATTATACAAATTGGACACACTACATTTAAAGGGAGAACGCCATGCAAGCTCTACTAGCATCACCACACATCCATCATAGACTGAAGCTATTTTCAAACTGGTGAATGAACGATATGATAGTAGGGTTGCCAACTCAAAATTTCCCAGATTCATACCCAAAAATATGTTTTTTGTAATTTTCTAACTTCGTTTTTTTTACTATGCGACACATGCAATCAATGTATTTTAATGAGAGAAACAACTTTGTCTCTATGGTATTTTTTGAAATTTTGCTTAATTAAGTGGCGCCCGTATTCTGAACCATTACCAAAATTTTTCGGTAAATATTTACTATTACGCTGGTCTCCAGTAGAAAGTTTTAAAAGCTGGTTTTCAATATTTTTCAATGTGCTGAATTAAAAAATGATACTCATTTCCATCACAAATGATTTGTTAGAGTTATTGAAGCTTAAAGCTTTTAAAACTTTCTACCTTTTTTTACCTGGGGAACTCCCAGTAGGAACTGGGAGTTTTTGGGTGGGGAGAATCGCAAAAACGAGTAGTTTCCAAGGATTTTGAAAGTCAGATTAATACAAAACACATCAAAAACCATAGGAAAAACATAAATTTCACCTTCAAAATTGGCCAAACCTAAAATAATCTAAGCAAACCTAACCTAACCCCTGATGTTATCCAAAATTAGAAAAAAAATTTAAAAATACCTTAATCACGTGAATTGCCAGGCTGAGGCTCGTCCTCTTCTTCTGAAGATTCATCCAAATCTTCAGTAGTCTGGGGTCACTGTCGGTTGGAGAGAGGTGGATACAATCGAGCAGCTTGAAGAAAAAAGTGGTGTAAAAGACAGTAAATTTATAGTATTACACCCGTCACCACAGAAAATGAGTCATTTCCGATGGTTTTGAAGGTCAGATTCGTTCAAAACACATCAAAAACCATAGGAAAAACACAAATTTCACCTTCAAAATTGATCTAACCTATCCTAATCTATCCTAACCTAACCTACCCCAAAAAAAATTATATCTCGAAAATGAAGCATTTACTATGGAAATGCTATAGAAGAAAAGTCTTAGAATTAAAAAATCTACTTGATGAACATATAATAATTGCTGGATGTTAGATGGGTGTAATACTATAATAATACCCAAAAGATGGTCCTCGTTCTCAAAAGAAGAAATGAACAGGTATCTAGCCAGGTATTGATATAAATACTTTGAGCGAATACCTGGAATACCAGGCTTTAAGCTTCAATAACTCTAACAAATCATTTGCAGCAGAAATGAGTATCTTTTTGAATTCAGCACATTGAAAAACATTGAAAACCAGCTTTTAAAACTTTCTACCGGAGACCAGTGTAATAGTAAAGAAATACCAATTTTTCTTGCCTTACATTCCTCTCCACCCACAACCCTACAATTTTACTTGCTTTACACTGTACAGGGCCCATACATCTTACTAACATAAGCCTACCCTATATTTTATTATCTATTGTTGGCTTGCATTCTCATCAGGCTCCTTTCAGTTCTGTAGTCATCTTCAGTAAATATTAAGTTTCAGGAACACCAGGTTTTTGTACCCCTAATTAGCTGAAAGTTGATGACAGGAAACTAACCAACCTAGACCAATGATGTAACCTAAGTTAGTGTAATCTGACCCAGCTGGAAGAATCACCCTGACTGGCTCAGAGTATGAAATGGATGGATCACCAAGTTTTAGAAACTTGGGTAAAATTCTAGATGCCAGACCCAGTTCAGAGACTAGTTCATAGATCCTCATTATTAACCTAACCAGCTTAATTTAACTACTAATTGCAAGGACAAGAGGAATCCTTAAAAGCATTTTGGTCCACTGGGGCAGGCTCCTGTTATTAAATTATTCTAGTAATAGTAGTAGAAAACTGGTTAGAAAAGCTGTTATGAATTATGTCTTCAAACTGTGTTTCGCATCTGGAATTTTGCCAACTATTCTTATTATAATTAAATAATCATGAATATTAAAGTTGGTGTAAGCCTTTCCATCCTTCACAAAAATGGTGATTTACTTGCTATTGACAAATCAGTGCGTACACTACTGTCAGTATTATACTTTTTCTTCTGTTGCTTGACTTGGCTTCAGTGGGAATTTTGTATAGTGAATACTATGCATCATATTCCTGTAGTCTAAGCCTGCCTCATATTTAGACAGTTTTTAACTCCTTAATGAATTTGCCTGAGCTATCTCAGGCTTGCCAAAGTGTGCAAAATAAAAAAATGGTTGGTTAAGGGGTTAAGTTGTACTAAAACTATTTTAATAATTTGGAAGCCATATTATAGTATTATACCATAATTGATATTGTATGGAGAAAGCTGTTTTATTAAAGTATTTAGCTAAATATTACTTTTTATGGCAAAACTTTACCATCCAGATAGTGTTCAGAGACAGTCCATAATAGCTCACAGCTTGGTAATATGTAAATTAGGCTAGGCTAGGCTAAGTTAGGTTAGTTTAGGTTAGGGTTAGTAATTAGAATCCTATGGACTCTGTCTCAACACTGTGTGGATAGTAAAGTTTTACCAAAATTTGTTACAAGGATCATGATCAGGGTTGAGTCGGTCCAAAATTTTCCGACTCCAACTCCACACATTGTAAAAATTTGACTCCGACTCCACACATTGTAAAAAATCTAAAAATCCGACTCCGACTCCTCACATTTTAAATATACGACTCCAACTCCTCTAGTGTTTCACTCTATAATTATCATCATAATAAGACATTTCATCACCACCACACTAAGTGTGAAATTTTATATTTTATATTTAAATAAATATTAATTGTATATTCTGAAAATGTAAAAAAAAAATATTAAAAAAACTTAATCTAGGGGCTATCAATGAATAAGGTTTATTGACCAAAAAAACTAAATAACCTAAATGTTAGTATTTAGGATTTAGAAATTAAGGGTGACACAGGACACAGAAATTGGAGTCGGAAGTTTTTTACCGACTCCGACTCCGCCCTGAAACGTGTGACTCCACGACTCCGACTCCACAACCCTGATCATGATTGATCAAAAGTTGTTTATATGGGAAAAACAAACTAGCTAACATAAAATAACTACTTAACTTGTGTAACCTAAGGGTCATTCTCTGTCAGATCAACCAAAAAAAATTGAAATTAACACCCTCATCTCTCATATTTTGCTGAAATTTGGTTTATAGGGAGTTTGTGAGCCCTGAATTCATTTCTGAAATTATAAGGTCAGTCCGACCAACGGTTCAAGAGATATGACCTCGGGCAATTTGAGGTCACTCGCGAGGTTACTAACATTTGGCGAGCCATAACTTGGGTAATAATTGTCATAATTATATAAAAGTATATATATTTAGAATCAGAAAATGACAAGGAATTCAAATATGCAAGTTTTAGAACTCTAGGTTGAAAAATAAAAAAGTTACACTGTAACCAAAATTTGAGGTCACGATTTGACCTCTGGGGTATCAAATGAGAATTTTTTTTTAAATGTAAAAAATGAAGGCATAGGCATTGGCCATTAGAATCAGCAAAAAAAAGTTTGTTTATGTTAGTATTTTTCATGTAACTAACATATAAGTGAACACCATATTCATAAGTTGTGCGTCAATTCTACCTATTTTTTCACACTTAAGCTCATAATTTGACCTATAGAAACTAAAATTACATTTTTTATAGATATAAAAAACAAAGTCAGAGTTCTTGACTAATAGAAACAATCATAAAAAGTTTGTTTATGTTGGTACTTTTCATGTAACTAACTTATAAGTGAACACCATATTTATAAATTGCTTGTCATTTCAAGGAATTTTTATATCTTAGCTATCAATTTGACCTCAAGCTCCAAGAATTTAATAAAAATTGTATTTCACTGCTAATCTACACTGGCAATAATAGTTATAATAGTGAAAGGGGAAGACTAAGCTCACATGTAGCCTAAACAAACCTGTTGAAACATGTTGCTACTTGTCTAAGTGCAGAATCAACACAGATAGTTGCAAAATTCCTTGTCTACAGGTTAGTACAGTTCCAGCCAGCACTGTGGGTGGCTGGTGGGTATGGTGTTTTAATGAGCCTCAGAGACTATCAAGGCCTAAAATATTAAGTGTGTATAGCTATATATTTTCTAAAAAATATATATTACCTAATTGTAAATCCTATATCTTTACAGATCAAAATACAATGGTTCGGCACTTGAAATACTGCCAGGACCCTATTCAAAAACACAAGAAACGCATAACAATCAATCTTAGAAAAGTGACTGATGTACTTGTTGAAAAATGTGCTGGAAGAGTGAAAAAAGACTCATTGTTGTGTGTGAACTGCTGGACACTGCTAATGAAAAACCCCACTATACTTAGTACCACTGAAAACAACGAGTCTGAGCAGGATTCAAATGAATTATCTACTATCAGTGGCTTGAGTAACATCTCTTCAATTCAAGATCTGGACAATGACAGTGATTGCTTGATAAAGGAAAATCCTTCAACTTCAGTTGAACCAGTTCTAGCATTTCTGGACCAAACACCAGTTAAAAAAAGTAAGTAATAAATTAATATAATAACTTATACTTTACTACAAGGTCTGTTTGATCTACTATATAGCCAATTATATAGCATTTAAGGTACGTACTATAATTAATATTTAATTACTAATATTCAGGTGTGTGAAACCTTTTTTTCTGTTCTTTTCAGAAGGGCTGTCATTAAGCCAGAAAAAGCGCAAGGCTCGTGGTAAGCTATCATCTGCTCAGAAACACCTGAAGGAGAGGCTAGAACTCAGTTATGGTGTTCAAATTACCGAGGAGGTAAGTGATACTTCAAAACCTGAAACTAAATCTGAAAAACATCTAGACAAATTAATGAATGAATTGAAACAGTCATTCCTGGAGAGCAAATGTCACCATCACAAACTACAAATATTGACACACTCACCATACACAATTGAAAAAACAGCTAGTTTCTTTCAAACTACAACATACATGGTGAAAAGAAGCCGTTCACTTAAATCAGAACATGGAATCCTTCCGAAGATTCCACTAATGAGCAAAAGAAAAGTGATATCTGAAGAACACAAAGATATAGTTAGAAGATTCTATGAGTCAGAAGAGGTTAGTCGTATGTGTCCTGGCCAAAAGGATTGCGTGAAAGTTATCAGTGCTGAAGGTGCAATGAAGGTGCAAAAACGATTGGTCCTCGGGAATTTAAGAGAGATGTTTGAACTATATAAAAATGATGAAAAGAATCCCAAAATAGGATTTTCCACATTTGCAAAATTACGGCCATCATATTGTGTGCTTGCCGGTAGTGGTGGGACTCATTCTGTCTGTGTCTGCACATACCATCAAAATCCAAAATTGCAGCTGGCTGCATTGGGAGAAAGAGGTCTTTCATACAAGGATCTTATGGATTACAGTGTCTGCAGTACAGAAAGAGAGACTTGCATGATGCAACTTTGCAATGATTGCCCAAGAGAAGAGGGTGTCCTGGATTTTCTTGAGTTACTTGACAGTGTGAAATCAGCTCCAAATGAAATATCTTACAAGCAATGGGTGACTGTTGACCGTTGTACAATGGTTGATAAGGTGGAGCCACTTCATGAATACTTATCATCCCTAAGCATGAAAATATCCTGCATGGTTCATCATCACTTTGTTGCTCAGCAACAATCACAGTACTTCAAGCAGTTGAAAGAAACACTACCACCTCAGAGCGAGGTAGTAATAGTAGGTGATTTCTCTGAGAATTATTCTTTCATTGTCCAGGATGCTGCCCAAGGGTTTCACTGGGACAATTCACAGTGTACAGTTCACCCTTTTGTCATCTATTATAGATCATCTGCAGACCAGGAACTTAGCCATTTTAGTGTCTGTTTCTTATCTGCATCACTAAAACACAACACTATAATGGTTTACTCATTCATATTGAAGCTTATGACATATGTTAAATTCAGATGACCACAATTGAAGAAGGTGCACTATTTCTCAGATGGATGTGCTGGCCAATATAAGAACAGATACAACTTCACAAATCTCTGTTACCATGAAGAGGATTTTGGTCTGTCTTGTGAATGGCACTTCTTTGCTACATCCCATGGCAAAAATGCATGTGATGGGATTGGAGGAACAGTGAAAAGAGCTACTGCTCGTGCCAGTTTGCAGAGAACTACAGAGAGGCAAATTCTTACACCAGAACACATTTCAGTTTTGTGAAGAAAACTTGAGCAAGAAGATAAATTTTTTCTTTGTAACTACAGCAGATTTGAAAGATGCAGAAGAATGGTTGGAACATCGATTCAAGGATAGTAGGGCTATTCCTGGAACTCAGAAATATCATAGATTTGTTCCCTAAACAAGGAAGAACTGATGGTGTATCCCATTTCAAGTGGCATTGGAGAAAAGAAAAGAATAAGGAAAAGTCATTTTACTAATGAACCTGCAATGCTTGGTAACCTAAAATGTGTCAAACCAGGAGAGTATGTTGGCTGCATTTATGACATGCAAGTTTGGTATGGAATTGTGGAGGAATATTGTGAAGAGTTTGATGATTTCACTGTGAACTTTCTACATCCCTCTGGGTCATCAGGATCAAGTGCATATTATTATCCATCAAACAAGGATTCATGTGCAGTGCCAGGACATCATATATTAACTGTAATGAGTTGTCCTACCCTAAGAGGAGGCAGCAGAATTCAATACATTTTTCCACAAAAAGAAATTGATGAGAGCATCGAGCATGCAAAAATTGTATTAGGCTAGCACATGAATCCTCTAAGTAGGTCTTCCCCTTTCACTATTATAACTATTATTGCCAGTGTAGATTAGCAGTGAAATACAATTTTACATTTTTTGCCTTTGTTTTTATATCTATAAAAAAATGTAATTTTAATTTCTATAGGTCAAATTATGAGCTTAAGTGTGAAAAAATAGGTAGAATTGACGCACAACTTATGAATATGGTGTTCACTTATATGTTAGTTACATGAAAAATACTAACATAAACAAACTTTTTTTTGCTGATTCTAATAGCCAATGCCTATGCCTTCATTTTTTACATTTAAAAAAAAAATTCTCATTTGATACCCCAGAGGTCAAATCGTGACCTCAAATTTTGGTTACAGTGTAACTTTTTTATTTTTTAACCTAGAGTTCTAAAACTTGCATATTTGGATTCCTTGTCGTTTTCTGATTCTAAATATATATACTTTTATATAATTGTGACCATTATTACCCAAGTTATGGGTCGCCAAATGTTAGTGACCTCGCAAGTGACCTCAAATTTCCCGAGGTCATATCTCTTGAACCGTTGGTCGGATTGACCTTATAATTTCAGAAATGGATTCAGGGCCCACAAACTCACTATAAACCAAATTTCAGCAAAATCTGAGAGATGAGGGTGTTAGGCACTGGTTGATCTGACAGAGAATGACCCCTAACCCAGATAATAACTCACCTGATTGATCCAATAGATGAAATGGGCAGATTACTATATATTAGATCCCAAAGTTAAATTGGTTTGGTTCCTTTTTAAGTTTATTGAGCTAATATTTAGTTCTGAGGTTACCAGATTTCAGTGATTTTCCCATTTCATCTATCAGACCAATCAGGGTGAGTCTTTATGTCCAGGTTAGGTGGTCATTTTAGGTTGGTTAGTTAGTTATTTCTTGCATGATCAACTTTTGGTCCAATTAAGGGTCCAAATACTATGTGGGCCTGAAACTGAATATTTATCATTTATTATAACTAGTCACTAACTTTATGAAATCCTGACAAAAATTTTGTGTATAGACCTAAGTTTAAGTTTATTTTTTTATTCACAATAACTGCTGCATAAATATTATTATTATGATGATGATAGCTATATAAAAATTGAGAAGTTTATGGATTTATCTACAAGCTATTATTATTTATAAAATTTTACATGAGGCAACTAAAATTACAGAGCTTTAAAATTTATGAGACTAATGTAAGCACAATTTAAAGTTGGTAAGTCCTTGTAAGCCAATAAATAGAACATATTCCATACTTTAATCTTATATCCTTCATTCTTAATAACAATTTAGAACTAATTAATACTGTCATGGATACTAGAAATGGTTTATGATAGATTCATTGCCAGGATGAAACTACCTAATTAATGATAACTGCTGCATAAATATTATTATTATGATGATGATAGCTATATAAAAATTGAGAAGTTTATGGATTTATCTACAAGCTATTATTATTTATAAAATTTTACATGAGGCAACTAAAATTACAGAGCTTTAAAATTTATGAGACTAATGTAAGCACAATTTAAAGTTGGTAAGTCCTTGTAAGCCAATAAATAGAACATATTCCATACTTTAATCTTATATCCTTCATTCTTAATAACAATTTAGAACTAATTAATACTGTCATGGATACTAGAAATGGTTTATGATAGATTCATTGCCAGGATGAAACTACCTAATTAATGATCGGGATGAAACTACCTGAGGTTCAGGGATGCCTGGGGATTTCAGGTAGTTGATGATCTTGGTTAGTTAAGTTGTGATATTTTTGTTAGTTTTAACAAAAATATCATGACTTAACCTAACCAATCATCAAGGGTGTACAGTAGGGTGGCCCACTTTTCAATTTTTTTTGAAAAGTATAGGTGATCATGGTTTTTCCCATTATTTGGCACTATACTAGCACATTGGTACCATTTTTACAAAAATTGATCAATATTTAGGGGTCTCGCATCGACCTTGAAATTACTAGTTTTTTTTTTTAAATGCGTACTTTTTAACTTTTTACTGAATCAAGATAGCCAAATCATTAAGTAGGGATGTTTTCTGAATCCTCTTAATGAGAGAAGTCATTTGGTGTGCCTGCCAATGTCATACAACTAACGGTTTAAAGGTTGTGCCTGTATACAGGTAATACCAATGTGCTAGTATAGTACCAAATAATGGGAAAAACCACGATCACCTATACTTTTCAAAAAAATGAGTCACCATACCTGGGCGGAATGTATAATGTATATAGGTAATTAGAAAATGCACTATGCCTGTGCCAGGTACCTAACCTATTTCTTTTTTTGCAGATCATAACATTTTGAAATTCTGTCTGAGTTCCTCATCCTTTGTCATGGATAAATCTATGGCAACCATAACTGGAAGAACTCTTGAAGCTACAAATAGAGAGTCATCAAAAGGAAAGGCGAAAATAACATTGCTACCTTCTCTAAGATCGGCCTTGGAAATTTTTTTAGTTGGCCAACCATCATCCTCCATCAGTGGTAGCAAATTGCCAACAACACGGCAGGTTTTGCAATACAGGGTGTCCCGTAAGTCTGGACCCATAGGGAAAAATAATAAAATTACAAAATAGTCCAAAAATTTATTACATAATCTGTTCAAAGTGTCCGCCGTTGTGTCGCACACATAGTTAAGACGCAATCTCCACTGCGACAGCACTTTCTGAATCACAGTCGCAGAAATTTCTTGACACGCCTCCACAATGCGTGCTTTAAGGTGGAAAATGTTCTGAAGTTTGACCTCGTACACTTTGGCTTTCAAGTGGCCCCACAAATAAAAATCATAATAAAAAATAATAAAAAAATAATAATAATAAAATAATAATAATAACATAATAAAAAAATATATTATAAATCCCTATGGGTCCAGACTTACGGGACACCCTGTACTTCTTCAGTGTTATCCAGTACACTGCTAACAGGAAAGACACATTCAAAGAAACCGTAAACAACGTCTTAAAGTTTTGGAACATGGCCCGCATTAAAACAATCACAAAGCTCAACTGTGAACGGAAGCTAGAGGCATTGTGGAAAGAGTGGCACTTACTCCAAAAGAGCAGAAAACGAGAAACTGACGCCGGAGGAAAATGGCAGAAGTTTTTGGACAGTGTGGACAAGCTGTGGGATATCGGAGCATCTGACGCTGTCGAAGATATAAAGAAGAATCGACTGCTGTCCGACAAGGACAAGAAAGAAGACATTGACTTCTACCTCGATCAACGTGGTCCTCGGGTGGCAACAATTAGCAGGAACGATAAAGTTTTTGCTGTAAAAAGAAAGCTACAGGAAGGAAGAAAACGTCCTCGCCAGGAGCCGCAAACCTCAAAGTGTGCATATGAAACCGGAGATGAGGCCATGGGGAATGATGATACTGGCATGTCAGGAGAGTCGGAGACAGAACTAGCGTTCCCCCTGCCGAAAGAGCCAAGTGTGTGTGTCAATCTTCCTCGCCGCATCCTTAATGCACCTGCTGTCATGGAAGTGGCTGATCGTTTCCGCATGTCCAATAATCAGGTGCGTATTGTGTATAGTATTCATCGATAGCGTCAGTTTTAAAGTGTCCCGTAACCCACATGTATTCTTGACAGTTTCCTTTCCACTTTCCATTCTCTACATAGTAAGCATTGTGGCTGCTATCACACATTCGGCGGATCCACCAGCAGACCTCAATCAGTTCAGCATCTCGAAAGAAACGGCTCGCCAGGGAAGAGTGTCACATCGCTGTGAAGTGGCGACTGCTGTGAAGGACTCCTTCATGCCACCGAGGCACACTGTTGTCCACTGGGATGGCAAAATGGTCAAGGTCAGTTGATTAAGTTTTCATAGCTATCAATTTAGTAATGAGATTCATGAAGCATAATGTCAATTAAAAAGAGAACTGAATGTGAACAAAAATAGGTTACTTTACAACCATGAAATTGAAATATATGGCATGTGTTTCAGAACTTCCTTGGAACGGCGGAGCACCGCCAAGCAATTCTCATCTCCGGGGCTCCTCATTGCACAGAAGGAAAGTTGCTGATGGCACTGGACTGTCACAGGTGTGGGCAACCATACATGCTCTCAAAGATTGGGGATGTGAGGAGAGCGTCATCGGACTCTGCTTCGACACCACTTCCACCAACGGGGAGGGTGCAGGATGCAGTTGTCCATCTGGAAAACATGCTCAGGCGACCGCTGATACAAGACTATGTGAACACGGTCACAAAGGACGAGGCACAGCTGCAGGATCTTCTGCAAGTGGTGGAAAAGAACCGGAAAGAGCTCGGCGACTTCAAGAAGTCATCACTCGCCACATGACATAGCACAGAGGGACAACGTTGCAGCCAGTGACGTGTGATAGTGGTCAATACAATGCAAAAGTGATTGTTTAAGTTATTGTTTCTTTCTTCCTTATTTGTCTGCTATTTGCTGATCGTGGTTTTTCCCATTATTTGGCACTATACTAGCACATTGGTATTACCTGTATACAGGCACAACTTTTAAATCGTTAGTCGTATGACATTGGAAGGCACACCAAACGACATCTCTCATCAAGAGGATTCAGAAAACATCCCTACTTAATGATTTATCTTGATTCAGTAAAAAGTTAAAAAGTATGCATTTAAAAAAAAACTCGTAATTTCGAGGTCGATGCGAGACCCTTAAATATTGATCAATTTTTGTAAAAATGGTACCAATGTGCTAGTATAGTGCCAAATAATGGAAAAAACTACGATAACCTATACTTTAAAAAAAAATTGGAAAGTGGGCCCCACTAGTGTACAGTTGACCTAACCAGACATTCAACTGGGGGCTGCACAGCAACCACATATCTGGTTAAATTGCACTTTAGCACCCAACTAGTGATTAAGTGAACTTTAAATAGCTGTAACTTTATTTATTTGCGACAAATTTGGATTCCATATTTGGAAAGAGGAGACAAGACTGCACTAGAAACAACTAAAAAATGGGGTCACCAGTTGGGTGCTAAACTGCAATTTTACCAATCTCGTTACTTTTTATAAACAATTTGTCATCTGCAGACTCAAATCTATTTCAAGAATTCATTGCATTATTTAACTCCATATATAAAAGAATGATGATGAAACTATCCAAAATCCCCCAGGCCTCCCTGAATCTCGGATAGTTTCATCCTGGCAACAAATCTACCCAAGACCCTAGAAATAGCCTACTCCAAATTTAATAGGGAAATTTCTATTAGGATATGATATTACATTTTAAGTCCAAGTACACCATTGACTGATTTATTATGGGACACTTTTTATTCATATTTTTGTGTAGGCTTGTATAGAGTTCAAAGTACAGTAGTTAATTTTGTGTAATAATTTCTCTCAGCCAAAATGTAACACCAGTACATGTTAAGGAACCCAATTTAAAGTTCACTATATTTTCTCTTCTCATAATTATTCCAGAACAGACTCCTTATTTTTTCTTAAATGAAATTTTGAAGTTTTCTCCTTGATTTACTTGTAATTTGTAATAAACCTATTTTAAAAATTAGAATTATCTTGCCACATAATTTTTTTTAGAAGTAATAGAGTATTTGTGAAATAGGCTAGTGTGCTTAATTCTAATAGAATTATTTTAAGTTTACTAGAATAGCTCTAGTATAAAAAGATTATACTGGTGGTGTGATATGTTGCAGTAAAGGTTGCTAGGGCCACTGGATCCTGTCTTGGTATAGAAATAGGTACTCAATCATTATTTAATAAATAGGGGCCATGCTGTTCATTTCCTTTTAATTAGGTTCAGCTCCTGTATATGATGCAAAGTTAGAATTATAGCCTACTGCAGTACTTGTTTGAAGTAGGCTTAACTTCAGACAGAATAATTCAAAAACACAGAAACTGAACTGGAAATCAGGATGGTGGATACTCGATCTTGTCAAAAACCAGGCTCATCGGTTTGTTTACTTCGTCTAAGTAGAAAGTGTTTTATATATAACATTTACTTAAAAAACGTAGTTTAACTAGACAAATGCTCGTCTCTTTTCTAAATCTTAATAAAAGTAGGTAAGGGTTTGTAAGTTTTAAAAGTGACTGAATTTTATTTGAAAACTGAAAATTTTCTATTCAAGGCTTTTGGTTATGGATTTGTCTTGTATAACACTGATTTGCAATATCATTCTTATGTTGCTCTATGTCTGGTTTGAGTTATTTATTGCTTAGAAAAAGCTGTTATTCATTTTTTAATTTTTTTCAAATATATTCTACTCAGCTATCCACACCATTACCTTGTACTGTACAAATATCATATAGCTAAATACATCAGTTTTGAAGTCTGAGTACAGGATAGTTCTGATGGCATTTTTGTATCTTAATTATAGGCTTTGCATCTAGCCTATTAAATTTTTAATAGCCTGCCAGCCTGGTTTGATATTTTTATTTAAGGCCTATATTTGGGTTTATGAGTACCCTACCATATTTTTGCTTAGTACCATATGAGTACTAAACTAAATTTTGAAAGTCATAATTAGCTACATGATATGTTTAAAAGAAAATAACAATTGAAAATGTAGCTATAGTAGTCTTTCAAATTGTAAAGGGAAGGAACTTTGATGCAAATACCAATTTTTTTTTCATCCCTAGATGGTTTAGAGAATGAGACAAAGGTAGTCCGTCTGATTTTTTGTACCATAAGGAGAATGGCATGTGAATGTTGCTAGTTTGATATTCATAACTTCTTAGAATGAGGGTATATAGGGTACCATAGTTTAAAGCACTATGTTTAATGCATTGCAACTCAGGTTGATTGTTTCATTTTTGTTTTTTTAACAAAACTTTATTTTATGAGATGTTAACGTGATAAATTTGCTAAATATTAAGTAAATGGTAAAAAATTTAGACCTTCCTACTTTAAAAAACTTTTGTTTAGCTAATTACACTTGAGAATAATTTTTTAAATTATATTCTAGGCTAGTACTAGTAGTAGTAAAGTAATAGTCATTGATATAAATAAAGTGACTCACTTCAGTTTTTGCTGAAAAGAATTATTATTTAGTAGAAAACAAATATTTCACTTTAGCTTCAACTTCATGCAATAATGGATGCAAAATATTGGTCACTTGGAACAGTGAATCTCTGCAAGATATTTATGATATTTATATACAGTAATCCCTTGTTTTATGCAGGGGTTCCGTGCTTGCGCAACCTGCATATATGAGACACGATATATTTACATTCAATTTACCCCAATACATCTGTTTACAAGTTACAGGGGCCTATATACAGTCTGATTTAACCTTATTAACAAGTATTAAGCTATAAATACAGTTAGTAAATAATATATAATATAATAATATATAAATAATACAGTACGTAATATAATAAAAGAAATAAAATTTTACTAACCAAAAAAAATAATGATGATGATGGTGAGGATTGCTGTGCAGTACTATTTATGAGTGATGAAGACTTGATGAGATGTACTGTACTGCACAGCACAGCACAGCTCTCCTTTAGTTTTCTTCATCCTGCCCAAAGCCATCAAATGCCAATGCAAGTGGTTGAAGAGAATCTGGATCAGATGAAGTAGATGGA
This sequence comes from Bathynomus jamesi, assembly GCA_023014485.1. Classification (NCBI taxonomy): domain Eukaryota; kingdom Metazoa; phylum Arthropoda; class Malacostraca; order Isopoda; family Cirolanidae; genus Bathynomus; species Bathynomus jamesi. The sequence goes on along the minus strand of JAJOZX010002267.1, from coordinate 433,855 downwards.
GATCTAGCTGTTGCTGGAGAATTAGAGGAAGAACTAGGTAGTGCTGAAGAAGTACCATAGCTGTACTTGTAGATGGAACAGCTGGTGCTGGAGACTTGGATCTCTGAAAGAACATGGTCATGGGGGAGTTTTCTTCTTTGATTTCATTTCCTTAAGCATTGTTTCATAAGGAACCATTGCATCTCTGAACATTCTACAAGTTTTAATGCTCCTCTCCATAGATCAAAATCCATAAGTTTCTCTTGTGAATCTCCCAAAATCTCTGAAGAGTTCAACAAACTTATCCAGAGTCCAGCCTTGTTGTTGAAGATCAGAAATCTGGGCTTCCTCTTCCAGCTCCTCCTGTGCCACCATCTCTTCCAAGTCAATCTCATTTAATTCACCCTCTGCAGGAGAACTGGATGTTTTGTCGACATATTAATAAAAAAGTAAAATGTTTTTAACAAAAAAAAGTTACCCTATAATCCTGGAGATATAATTACACGTGCTTACACAATGAAGGCTGACACACAAACTGGGTGACCACTGGTAGGGTGCATCAAAAATGGCAACTTTCAAAAATTGATTTGGCCCTATGTTATTATGGTTACATTCCCTAAAAAAAATTCACATGCAAAATTTCAGGTCAATTGATTAATATCTACTGGGTCTACCTAGCTCCTAAACTTTTACAAAAATGACAATTTTTGGGATAAATTGCCTTAAATTATTTTTTTCACATATACCTTTATTTTATTGAATTGAATGATCCTTAAGGTACTATAGGCCTAGTATGTTTAGTTTGCTTGTGTTTAAGCCATAGCTACTATTAATAAATCATTTGCTATCATGAAATACCTATAGCTATTTTTTCTTATTTTCAGGCATGTAGACTACTTTAATATTAATCTATGTTTCTATTACAGGTCAATTTTTGATATATGTTGGTGATAATAGTTGATATATGATATAATGGATAATAGTGGTAAAGCCAGTGAAGCCACTTCTAGTGGTAAAACTTGTTCAAGTGGTGCAGATAAAGTTGATGTAAAAACACGAAAAAAAACCTGTATATTTGGATTAGGTCCTGGCATCACAAATAATGATGCAAAGATTGTAGGATGTCGCTTGCCAACAAGTGAACAAGTTCTTAGATGTTTCCTATTTCACCAGCAACAGGGTCTAAAAGAGAGAAGAACTAAGCGAGATATAGTTAAAATTGTTTTAACAGAAATTCAACCATTCTACAATAAAGCCAACATACCAATGATTACTGAGAAAAAAGCATGTGAGAAAATAATTTCATTGTCAGAAAAGAATGCGAAACTGAGAGAAATTCCATTGAAAAGAAGAGAGCTACAAAGTACAAAGACAAGACTAGAAGATATGGAAATGCAACTTAAAATGACTTTTCCACTGTGGATTAAAAATGCTGAAAAAATTATGAGTAATCCAGAAGATATACAATTTCTTCAATCTATGCAAGGGGATAGAATTGCTTCTTTTGGAGCTCATGATCAAACTTTAGCATCCAAAATGAAGCGCATTAATTTTTGAAAATGTGAAGAAAATGCGAGAAAAGGAATTGAGAGACACTGAAGCTTCTTGCAGTTATGTTGAATTAGAAAGCAGTAGCACAAGCGATACAACTACCATTGAGAGTGAGTCAGAAGCTAATGATGGAGCTGAAAAAGATGGAAAATCCACACAGTCAACAGTCTGTTTAGGTACTCAAGCTATCATTCCTCATGACATTCTGAAAAGACCAAAACTTGTTTCTTTGGCATCAAGAATGAAAATGACTCCGGCACAACAGGCTACATTCACAAAAGCTTTTGTTGAAGAATGTGGTGGTAACACTAAGGCAGTGGCAATTTCATATGCTACAGCTGATAGAGCAAGATGCGAAGTAGCCCAAAAAATTTCAAGTTCCATTAAAAAAATCCTGGAATCCTCCTAAATTGGCCTCTCTTCATTGGGATTCAAAAATAATTTCTACTCTGCAGGATAAATATGTTACAGAAGAACGATTAGCTGTATCAGTTGGAAATTCAATGGATCTCAAACTACTTGGTATTCCATCATATCATCCTAGTGCTGGTGGCAGTGGCCAATCTGGGAAAAACTTGACTGAAGAAGTTATGAAGCTACTGAAATTGTGGAACTGCTCTGATTCAATAGTGAACTTGGTTTTCGACACTACAGCAACCAACACGGGACATGTGAGCGCTGCATGCATAACTATCCAACAAGAGATTGGACGGCCTTTATTATGGTCTGCATGCAGGCATCATGTTGGTGAAGTTATTATGAGTCATGTGTTTCAGGACATGAAAGTAGAAACTTCGAGTGGACCAGAAATTAATGTCTTTAACAGATTTCAAGAAAAGTTTCAGTGGATTTCCAAGGATGAAAAATTGAAAAAAATTGACTTCAATCAGTACTCCAAAGCTGTTCAGGAGATTCTTCAGGAATGGACTGATTATGCAATTCAAATAAGTAATATAGAAAAGCAACATACACGATATGACTACAAACAATTTTCTGACTTAGTTGTGTTATACTTAAATGCAGGACCTAGTGATAAGGATATAACCCTTCAGTGACCTGGTGCTATACATAGAGCCAGATGGATGAGTAAAGCAATATATGCTCTAAAAATTGCATTACTAGAAGATAATATCTCGAAACTACCTTCAGTAACAATCACAAACAAGCAACAAATTCTGAAACTAAGAGACTTTGCAACCTTCATTTCACTGATTTACTACCCATGGTGGATGACCTGCTCTTCAGTTTTTGATGCACCATGGCACGATTTGCAGCTTTACAAAAAGCTTCTTAGATACGAGGAAGTAAACAAGCAAATAGCAAAAAGTGCTCTAACATCTTTGAAACGTCATCTCTGGTACCTTTCATCAGAGATGATTCCTCTTGTATTATTCAGTGATTTGGTTCCAAAAAATGAACTTCGTGCTATAACAAACCATCTACTTTCCTATAAACCACACAAGATTGAGACAGTGGTTCCAGAAGGTAGACATGGATCTAGTTTTGGAAAGCCTAATTTCCCTATCAATCTACGATCGGAAACCACACTAGCTGACTTGGTTGACAAAAACTCATGGTTCATATTCTCTTCACTACAGTTAGACTATGATTTTTTAATGGTTGAGATTGTTGAATGGAAAACAACAGCATCATTTATATCTTCCAAAAAAAAACTTTTGGCTATAAATGTCATAAATGATGGCTTTGAGAGGGCAGTAAAACTATGCAGTGACTTTTATGAGGCTGCAAGGACTGAAGAACATCTTCAAAATGTTCTCCAAGTTGTAGAAGCTGACAGAAAAGCCACTCCTAATCTGAGAAAGAGACAAGCTTCTTTATCATCTGTTTTAAAAGAAAAAAGGACAGAAGAAGAATTAAGATATCAATAAGCAATAAATCAATTTTTACAAGTATTTTATCATGAAATACCATTTTTAATAGGTGGAGGTGGTCGGTGGGATGCTTGGCAAGTTGGGTCCTCATCCCGCATCCTGGTAACTCACTTCATGATTCTCAGAATAATACAAAAAAAAGTCTAAAAAGACAGATAATTTCATGAATTGAGGCTAAAACTTGCAAAATCTACAACGCTTACACAAGATTTTCTAGTAAAACCATAAAATTCCACATTTGTCAAATTTTCATCTTCGAGGTGGACCCACTAAATATTGTCAGAACAGCTTGAAACGTGGACACTGAAGGTTTGTTTGGGGATTGTAACCATAATATCATAGGGCCGAATCAGTATCCGAAGTTCGAAATTTCACCCCTTATAGGCTGATGCACCCTAGGTCACTGACCAGCCATGGTGCGTCACTGGCAACTGTGAGGTGGCTGACTCACTAGGTGTGCTGCATAGTATGTAATTGTATTACATGTGGAACTGGTGCGCAATATTTATCTGTTCAAATTTAGCATTTTAGGTATGGCACAGCTTACCTATGTATATGCAAAACCGCATAAAACAGGGGATTACTGTGTGTGTGTGTGTGTATATATATATATTTGGGTGGTCCGTAATTATATAGGAGAAATTTTTTTTTAATATTTCCTAGCTACCACCCACTGAAGTTGAGAGGTTCTGTAAGAAAATGTTGCAGGTAAATTTTCATTTTGATCAGTTCATATTTAGGGGTCACTCATGAATTTCAAAATTTATCCTTCTATCACTGTAATAAGGTATGCACTACAGCTCCACCGCCTCTTGCCCCCCCCCCCCCAATCCACGAGCTGATGGATGAGTACTATCCATTCTACAATGGGGGTGTCATGGTTAGCAACCACTCATTGTCACCCATTCAGAGAGCTTTTTCTGGCATCTGGAAACTTCTGGTGATGCTCCGACACTACTTGCAGCAGATACTGCAGCTGCTCCTTATCTTTGGTGTGGTGGCTGCTGTACTGTTGGACGAGGGCCACAGCTCACTAGGTGTGGTCATTCATCACCCTGAGGTTTTCCACAACCCTAAGTGCTGCCTGAAACTCTGCCATTTTTTTTCCATTCATCCAGATCTTTGTTCAAGAAACCAGCAGACAATTGTAGTTGTTCGAAGAACCTCATCAAATTCTTTGTCACAAGGCTCTCCAAAGACGAACTGAGAGGCCAATTAACACACTTTGGAATCTGCTCTCTATCCTCTTTCTTGTATAGGGCTGTGACCATCTGACATTTTGTTGCAGGTGGAACATCAGAATCGAAGAAGGCCAGTTGAATCATTTCCTCAGGGAGGTACCAAAGCTGTCCTGCCAGCTTCTGACTGGCTGCTTTGGAGGCCTTCTGCTGTGGATACAACCGCAATGATTCCAAGAGGCAAAGGTCCTGGGTTGGAGTGGAAGCAGCCCTCAGAGCCGTGAACCATGCCTTTAGGTAGACTCTCAGTGAAGATGCTCATGTCTTGCAAGCATGTTTTCTCTTTCGGTGTGAGATGTTGCAATTGCTGCTAGAACATCCATATCTTGATAGAATACAGGACCTTGCACCTCCAGCAACTGTGATGCATTGCACCTAGGCGCTTGAATTGAATCGCCAATTCAATTTTTCCACCAAGGAAGACAATGGCGAGTGCCAAGAATTCCTTGTAATTGTCTTGGTACTTTTTGCACTGGATTTGGTCTTTGGCGAACTTCAGAAATTCTTCTCTGACTGGTAATAGGGATGGACCAACAGTGGGGTCATTGACACCTGTTTGGAACTTGCTTTTGTTGATGTAGTTCCACTGTTGCTGGAATCTATTGAATAACAGAACTTTAGGACCAGAAATTGTGTCATGACACACTGTGAATGCGGCGGTGACAACTAGCTCCATGATATGATGCTTGCATGCAAAGTAGAACAGCTCTTTCTGCAACTTCTGCTCTAGGAGCAAACAACATCCTGAGTTAGCAGCAGCAGTGTTGAAACACATCCCCACCACTCTTTCACTTAATCCCCAAAGTTGCAAGAGATTGAACACCGCTTGTGCCTGCTGTTGCCCAATTCCCAAAGCTATTTTTTGGCACTTCCAAGAACTGGCAGTTGCCATCCGAGGTGGACATTAAGACAGGAAGCCAGTCCACCTGCTTGTTGTTGGTAAGGTCTAGCAGAAGCTTTCCATCCCAGTGCACCACCACTGGTCTGGAATGGAATGTGTTTGGACTGATTCAGCCTGCTGCCTGCGATGATGCTCTCGGCTGCACTTCACAGAGGATTGGCTGAGAGTCAGTTCCTCAAGGTTTTGGCCAAGGCTGCGAGCTGTTTCCGATACAATGTAAAGCGCCATCTGGTCACTCACCCCAGTCCTGTCTAAGGCTGAAGATAATTCTGAGTTGTAAATATTCTTGGTCTGGCATGTTCTTTTTGAGGGGGGGGAGAGAAGGACAACCTCCAGTGGTTCCCTCAAGAAACTCGTCATCAGCAGAGCTTGTAGAAGCAAGTTTGGCTGTTTGGGATGGCAAGGCTTGCTCTTTGATTGCTTTCCTCTTTCGTATGTCCTTCTCTGCTTTCTACTTTGCAGCCTTCTGCTCCTTCTCCGCCAATTTTTTGTTGATGGAGTCCATTGTACCATGCTGACTAGGAACTATTTGAGCGAGAAGGAAGTTGTGCTCTTCTTGAAACTGGATCATCTGGAGAGCGTTTCCATGTGCAGTGTCGAACAAATTGTTCAGCTTGCTTTTGAAAGATGTCTCATTTTGGATTTGTTTTGGATTTCGCCTTCCTTTGTTCTTTTTCAAAGCCTGCCACTCTTTGAACAAGACCAAAAGCTTCTCTAATCCTTCCGGTGTGTTGGTATGCAAGCTCTTTCCCAAAATGAGAAAACTTCCTCCAGCACTTCTTTGGCGCTTTGTTTGGTGTCTTATTCACAACATGATGGTGCGAAAAAACACCTAGGACCTGGCCATTTGAAGGCAGTTTACTGCTTAAAATCTTTTGGTCCGGTTTGTCCAATGAGTAAAAACAATGTGTTTTTGACATGACCATCACCGTAAGTAAATGTAACCAATGTATGGTATACCAATATCTATTAAAACCTATTTCATATAGCTATATTTAACACTCCAACCTGTGAAAGAGCAGAAAATGGCATTAATTAGCATTAATTAATGAGTAACTCAGAGAAGAACATATAACCCCATGAGCAAACCACTAATTATACACTGATGTGAGTGAAATTTTTCACAATTTATTTTCTGCTATAGTGACACAGATTAGGTGGGTGGGGGCTGGAAAAATTGAAAGTTAAATTTTATGGACCACCCTAATATATACGGTGTGTGTATAATATATATATACTTTATTCCAAACCTGCAAGTTACACTTGCATGTTGATTTCCAATTTACTTGGGTCCTATGTTCTATGCTATTCCTTAATTAACAAAGAAATATATCAGTTTAAGATTTCAGGTGTAATTCTGTTGTGGCACTTACTACTTTACCACCATGTACAAAGTTTTTTACTGCTAAAACTTAGTTTTAGTATTGCACTGAAGTGATAAAATTATAAAATTAAAATAAAGTATAATTTTTAGGTAAATTTTTCTGCTAGTAGTATTTTAGGATGCATACCTTATTATTAATTAATATATGGTAGGTGTACTTTATATACGGTAGGTGTACTTTATATATTGTGATTATTCTCTAGTTTCCTAACTGTGATGGTAAAAAGAAATGCAGGGTATTTGATAAACATTTCTTTTTTCTACCCTGATTAAAACTTTGATAGTTAAAATTTAGTTTAGCAATAACCTTAACATTGCATTTAAGCAAAAATTTTTGATTTGTAGCTAAAAACACATTACAGTACTATTTTTTTTAAGGTTCTATAGTTCTTGTATTATATTACCATTTGGAAAATACCTGCATAAATATACATTCTTATGTAGTTGATGTAGCCAAATAATATGTGTTCTTAGAGCATAATCTATGGCCATCCCTAATATAAAATTGAATTTAGTTTTTGAAATTTTAGAAAGTCGAATGGAAGTTACAAGCTACCAGCCTAATTGCATTGGGTTGTAAATTTTTAAAATCATAACTAGGTTGTCCTCTGAAATTTAGAATCTCAAAGGGCCTGGATCTAATTGAGAAACTTTTGAGTTGATATAAACACATTTCCTTCAGATTTAATTTTGCAATGTTAGCTGTTTACTCATAAGTATGATATAGAATAATGTATTAAACAACTTTCTTAATATACATTGAAGCCTGCCAAATTTAAATATCAAATTTCACAGTATGGTGCTTTATGTAGGCCCAGTGGCCCTTTACTTAATGGCTTTCTAAATTATTATTGTAGGCCCTGGAGGTTTATATTTCATTATTATTTTGAGTAGGCTACTTGTATGATTACACTAATTAATCTAAGGAAACTACTAATACTAGCCTATTATTTTAGCAGCTAGTCCACAGCATATGCTGAAATAGGCCTAATTGTGCAATTACCCTATCATAACCTCAAAAAGTGTGTTAAATTCAAATTGGCTAGTTTTAAATGTTAACCTCTCTCATACCTAATAAGTTCCACTTTCAGTCAAAAGTTATATTTGATTATTATACTTTATTATTATTCCTTCAATAGGATATATGATTCATGGGTTACTACAGTGAGGCCTGAAAATATATACAATACATATATATATATATATTTTCAGTATTATATGATGTTGACTAGACATATATTAATTTTTAAGTATTTAGATTTTGTAGCTAATTATTTTTTCTCAGATTTTTAGATGCCTATTTTATTTTCTTCAGTTATGAGATAAATTATCTGTGAATGCCTGGTTGATGTTTGCATCTCAAAATGCCAGCTAAATTGGTAGGTTGCAGCTAAATGTTGACAAAATAAGCCAAATTAAGGATATCTTACAGTATTTTCACATAGCTTTATTATACAGAGGTCTGTAGGCCTAATTATCTTTATAGATAGACTACATTAGCTGATTTTTAAGTTTTGCCTTGGCTAATAAAATTGGTTAATATTTTCATATAGGCAATTTTGTTTTTAAGTTATGTACTGTACCTTTGTTTCTGAAAATTGATCTACCATTTATATTATTCTTGGCCAATGGGATCTCTTGCCTTGTTCCATTATAGTTTTGCCTCATTCACGAGAAAGTTTATTCATTAACTCTTTCATACCCAAATTAAGTCGAAAAGTAAAAAAAAAAATTGGGATATAAAAATCATTTAATTGGACCCAAAATAACTGAAAAATATATTTTACGAAGTTTTATTGTTCATAATTAATAAAATACGAAATGTGTTAAATTTCACACATTGGGAACTGGAAGGTCTAAAATTGCTTCCAAAGTTAACGATGAAAATTTCACACACTGGGCATTAAAGGGTTAAGTGACTTACGGAACTTTTGATCAAACTCATTTTGTTTTTCCCTAGAGATGTATTTGATATACCTTACACACTGTAAGATGGGGTGGCTCCATGCAGCGAGGGTGAAGAAGTCTTTGAAAACTGTCTTGAATATTTATTTTTTTAAAGATTAATTTAATAATTACCCAAATTATAGACCCAAAATGAGCCAAATTTCAAAGGGAATTTAATATCTTATAGCCAGTGAATGTAAAAGGATGATCAATTTTTCACATTTAAAAACTGTCTAAAGTCCTTGTCTGGAGCCAGCCCATTTTTATAATACAATAGTTATTTATTTATTTGCTTAAACCTGACAGACTCAGCTTTTTTTTTTAATATTTAATTTTTGTTTTTAAATAGGGTCTGTATAGCCAGCTATCGTGAGAATAAAGTATGATAAAAGAAGTGATTAAGCTTACCAGTAGCTACTTATTATGTTGGTGAAGCATTGTGTAGGTTTGACTTTATTCTATAATTTGGTAGCTACCTATTAAATTATAGTGTATGCTAAGTCATCATGTACTATGTTGGACAATCTAAACTTAATATGAGCTCCTATGTCAATCATAGTTTCATAACTATGTATAATTTCGTTAGTTAGATACTGTTCTTGGATTAGAAGTATATGGTACACATTGGACCCAGGGCTTATACTGGTCTTTTAAATTTTAATATTTTGTATGTGGCCACTTTTATTTTTTTTATCCTCAATTCAGCTGATAAATAAGAATATAACCAAGTAGTTTGTCATGTTATGAGTTAAAGGTATAAACAAAGTACTTTTTTACAGAATGCATTTAGAGGTATTCGTTCATCCAAATTTCGACATGTTTTTGGGAAAGCAGCGCGGAAGGAAAACTGTTATGAGAATGTGCTTATTACACAGAAAGTACATGATACAGCAGCATGTGCAGCTAATCCAAAGTTCATTGCCATTGTTGTAGAAGTAGCTGGAGGAGGAGCATTTATTGTGTTGCCTTTAGATAAGGTTAGTAGTTAGATAATTAACTTTTTATTTTTTATTTTTAGCATCTCGGCTGTGAATGAAATTTTAAGCCCCCATTTCTATGCCCACACTTAACAGTATGGATTATCATAAGTGTGATCTAAACCTAGAAAGGGAAAAATGCAGTTATTGCACTTAAAATACATGCATTATCTTTCATTTAATCTGAGAGCCCAGTAAGTCTAAAGCCTAAGAACCAAATTAATTAAATAAATAGCCCAATTAACAATTGTTTATTCTCGCCTAAAGTTGTTGTAACATAGTAAAAATTGTAATATTTGTTTTATCAGTAAAGAACTATAAATTTCAAAATCTCAAATTCATATGATCTAAACCTGTTCATTAAGTAGACTAATAGAAAATTTGTTACAAAAAGACTGGAAGAATAGATGTTTCAACACCGAAAGTAGCTGGACATTCAGGTCCTGTGTATGACATAAAATGGTGCCCTTTCAATGACAACTTAATAGCATCGGCCTCAGACGATTGTACAGTGAAACTTTGGCACATTCCTGATGGGGGAATTAAAGCTACGATGTCGGAGCCTTTGGCTGAACTCCAAGAACACCAACGGAGAGTAACTCATTTGGAATGGCACCCAACAGTTGATGGTATTCTCTTCTCAGCTGGATATGACTTTTTGGTAAGGAGGTTTGTCCCCAAATTTAATTTTTTGTAGGTGATGTTTACTTGGTAAATGAGTAATGGGTACTATCCAGAACCTGTTTCTCCACATGGAAGGGACTGGGTGTGAACTCGGAGGTACTCTAGTGTGAGTAATCATATAATAGGTGGCTGTCACAACTTGAACCATGGTGCTGGTCGGAGTAACTCAAGCATTTGCAGCTTGTCTGGTCTTCATTGAACTGAGCCACGAGATCTGAGATTGTTAAATTTAACATTAAACAATAATACATTATCCACTTAAATAATTCAGCGAAATTTCAAAGTAATTTGTCAGTACTTAACATCAGTGGCTAAGGAAATGTTTCATCCATTTGACATTATACCAGAATCTTATTTATAGTTGTTACCAAACTATTACACCAAGGATAGTTACCTATCCTTGGAAAAAATCACACTTTAAATTTACTTCTTTATTGATATATGACAACAGATAATAGTTTGGGATGTTGCACATGGGAGGATGATTCAAACAATTGATGTCAATCCAGACATCATCTACAGTCTCACTATCAACCGAGATGGTTCTCGCATAGCTACCACATGTAGAGATAAAAAATTGCGCATTATAGAACCCAGAACAGGAAAACTGCTTCAGGTAAGGATGCTAAGAACAGCTAGGGTAATTCTTAAAATCTACATTGTTGAGATAATGTTAACTCAATATAATGGTGACACTTAAGGTGTTTGTGGATATTATGAATATTGTGAATGGATGTAAATGGATAAAGTCTGTCAAATTATATATTTACCAAGCAAGATTCGTTAATATACTTTTAATCTGAAAGAGATGATGAGATTTTATCACTAATAAATAATTGTTTAACGAGTATCAACGAGGTTGAAATAAAAATAAATATGTGTCTTGTTACTCTTGATATATGATTGCAGGAGGTTGTATGTCACGATGGTCCAAAGGCAAGCAAAGCCGTGTATTTGGGCGACACTGGAATGATCCTGACAACTGGTTTTAGTCGATTTAGTGACCGTCAGCTGGCTGTATGGAATGACAAAGATATCTTGGCCCCTCTGAAGATAGACACAATAGACTCTTCATCAGGAGTTCTCACTCCCTATTACGATCATGACACGCGCCTTGTTTTCATAGCAGGAAAGGTAAACTTCAATCCTATTTTATTCAGTGGCAAATCCATTTCCCCACATTGATTAAGGTGGATACAGTGCTTATGTTGTAAAACAGAGAACTACTGTATGAGAAAATATTACTATTCTCCAATGAGATGTATATTATATATATAATTCCCTGACAATGTGTACTATATATATATATATATATCTATATATATAACATTCTCTTCTATGGGAGGGGCGCTTTTGCGGACATTTGCCCTTGGCCCCTCCTTCCTGCACAAAAAAAAGAACAACAACTGGGTTTGCTGCACCCGGCTCCCGTCGCCAGGAATTGAACTCGGAGCCAGTGCATTTGTAGTCAGTGGTGTGTATATATATATATATATATACCACACGAACCATGAATTTGCGATATTTCCTATAGATTTGAGATGTAATTTTAATCTATCATACTTTTTTAACTCATACTGTACAGTGTACATAGAGTGCAAGGGTGGTACTTGAACCATATCAATTTCCAATAAAGTTTCCTTTTCGTTTAAAAGTATATGTTAGTGAATTAAACATATCGAGACAATCTAAGATTTTAGGGTCATTCCATGTCAGTTCAACGGCGAAAAAAACGTGACCATCACCGATTTTTTTTGAAAATTGGCACACTTATAGATCTCTGTGAGAAAAACAGAATGACGCTTGTTTCAACACTAGGTCATACGGTTCCGGAAATATGGCCCTTCGAATTTTGTAAAAAAAGGTAAATTTCCAGGGTCATACTATATTTCAACATGAAATTTCTCGGCTCCTATTGCACTTACAGAGACCATTTAAACACTATTTTAAAGCTTTTAAGCAGATCTACAACTTTGTTTCTCTTCATATTTTACCTCAGTGGTAAAAAAAAATTGATTTTATTTTTTACCTTTGACCTTATGTAGGTCATTTGATGTCAGAACCGATTTTTTTCTCCTTTCACCCAATTTTGGGTACACATGTCTACCTTAACCTAAAACAAGATTTTTAGTGTTGATTAAGTTAATATAGACGCTACAGCCATTTCAGTGGCTCCATTTTGACCAAGTACCTTTTTACCAAACTTTGGAGCACTGTATCTTTGGAACTGTTTGAGCTAGAGTGTTGAGAAAAATACCATTAGATTTTTCTTACTGAGATATATAATGTCTGCTAATTTTCAAAAAGTCAGTAATTATCTAATCTAACCTAACCCAACCCAGTTATTTGGTCAAATAAGTATCCGGCCCTATTATAAATTTTTTTTTTTTGTATACTTCAGAGAATTATATAATATAGGTAATTTAAATTACATAATTAATTAATTTATATGGACATTCAAAAGTGTGAAGAACTTCGAACCTGCTATCCTGTTTAAAGGTAAAGCTATGTACGTATATAAGTACCTTATACTAGGCCAGTGGTTCCCAACCTTTTCACCACAAAGGACCCTTTTATTTTTATTTTTTTCCCACGGACCCCATGTTTTTGAAAGATTCCGTCTACCAAACAAACTGTTTTTATTAACTAATAATTAACTCGTTTTCTCATTTTTCACTATCAAATAAAGGACATATAAGTGAGTATGCAATTAAAATACAGCCTATTAAAAAAAGTATTAATAATTCCAGCCAAGAGCAAGGAAACTTGAAATTTTAGCCTAAGCGCCCTTATTGTGGGTAAATGTATGATTTCTATTGCTGGAACTTCTCAAAATATTGAAAGCTCACGGACCCCCAGTACTACCTTCGCGGACCCCCAGGGGTCCGGGGACCCCAGGTTGGGAACCACTGTACTAGGCTATAGGTACTACCCTATATAATAAGTTCAGTTTTAAGAGTTAGATGAGTTTTAATAGAATTACTTAACTTTGTGTATTTATTCATTGTGTACAACAGTATGTACCCATGTGAAAATTAGCTTATTTAAACCTTGGAGCAAGGATTTTTTTTGCATCTGTATTTATTCCAATCTGTAAATCAAACTGCACATTTTTTCTTGTTGTAGACCTCTGAAACAAGATCAGTAGGTCCCAAATTTTATTTGTGCCATCTAAGCAAAAATAGCTTTTAACAGGGTTGGATACAATGAATAATTATAATTGTATTTTTAATTAATTGATCCTAATTTCCATTAATTGTAATTGTATTTTTAATTAATTGATCCTAATTTCCATTAATTGTAATTGTAATTTATTCAAAATAAAATAAAGGTAATTGTAATTGATTTTTGAACTATAACTGATGTAATTGATCAATTAATGTCAATTGTTAAAAATTATACCCCTAGATCTGGCAGTCATACATCATCCAATGAAAATAAACCTTTGATAGTTTATTTAGTTATACTTAGATATAGATATATATTTTTATAGATATATATTTATTTTAGATATATAGAATATTTATTTTAGATATATAGAATAGTTATATTTGTGTAATTGTAATTGATTCAGACAAAATTAATTGTAATTGATCTTGAAATTGTGAAGTACAATACTAACTAATTAATTTGAAGAAAAATAAAAAAAAAATTGTAATTGTTTCCATTTTGTGTAATTGAACCCAACCCTGGCTTTTAAGCTACATGTTTTTTTTTCTTTTTAGATAAACATGGATTTCAGCAGTTTGAATATGGGCAGGTTCTGTTGTGACCCATTTAAAAAAAAAACAAAAGAAAAGTGAAAAAAGACATTCGTGCATTGACTAAAAATTTTATTGATCAAAATCCTGAACTGAAACTAATAAATAATCATAAAGCATGTGCAACCTGTCGAAATATACTAGCAAATCGTCCATCCCCAATGCCTGAATGTGAACCACTTGAAAAATCACCATCCACCTCATCAAATGCCCCATCTGAGCTAGAAACCGTTGGAGATGTAGTTGAAATGCAGTATGAGCTTAGTAAATTCAATGCTTCATTGGCCACACTTGATGAGACCCCAATAAAACCATGTAAACTCTCTGACAGCGCTGGTTACGCAAAGAGGAAGTTGAGGAAAGTAGTAGTAGTTGTGCAAAGAAAGCTTGAACTTGCAACTAAACAACCAATTTCATGCAGTGATTCAGGTGATACAGAACTGGAGATTCTTCAACAACTAAAAGAGAAATTTAATCAAGTGACAAGTCGAAGTGAAAAACTGACAATTCTTACTATCCTACCAAAAAGATGGACACAAGTAAAGATCAGAGAAGAATTTAGGTGCTCAGATTACATGGCTAGGCAAGCAAAGAGTTTGGTGAGGGAGAAGCGAGTGCTTTCAACTCCTAATTCGCGTTTGGGGAAACGCCTGAATAGTGAAACTGCTGTCAAAGTAATTGACTTCTATCATTCGCCAGATGTGAGTAGACAAATGCCAGGGTTGAAAGACTATGTTTCTGTAAAAGGAGCTGATGGTAGGCGGGAAAGAAAACAAAAATCGCTAATCTTATGCAACCTAAAAGAAGCATTTGAGATTTTTAAAACAAACCATCCAACAATTAAAATGGGATTTTCAAAATTTGCAGAGCTTCGTCCAAAAGAATGTGTGTTGCCAGGTGCCAGTGGAACACATTCTGTCTGCATTTGCACTAAGCACCAGATCTCAGTGAGACAAATCTAATGGTACTTTTCTCAACACTCTAGCTCAAACAGTTCCAAAGAAACGGCGCTCCAAAGTTTGGTGGAAAAAGGTACTTGGTCAAAATGGAGGTAGGTATGGTTCACTGAAATGGCTGTAGCGTCTATGCTAACTTAATCAACACTAAAAATCTTGTTCTAGGTTAAGGTAGATATGTGTAACCAAAATTGGATGAAAGGAGAAAAAAAATCGGTTGTGACAGCAAATGACCTACACAAGGTCAAAGGTCAAAAATAAGATCAACTTTTTTTTTTACCACTGAGGTAAAATATGAATAGAAACAAAGTTGTAGATCTGCTTAAAAGCTTTAAAATAGTGTTTAAGTGGTCTCTATAAGTGCAATAGGAGCTGAGATATTTCATGTTGAAATATGGTATGACCTTGGAAATTGACCTCTTTTTTTTACAAAATTCGAATGGCCATATCTCCGGAACCATATGACCTAGAGTGTTGAAACAAGTGTCATTCTGTGTTTCTTACCGAGATCTATAAGTGTGCCAATTTTAAAAAAAATCGGTGATGGTCACGTTTTTTCGACCCAAAATTCCGTTGAATTGACATGGAATGACCCCTTCATAAGTATTAGGCTAACCCTTTATTTCATAGATGTCTTTAAATAAAATCTCTGGCGTTAGCCAGAATAGAATCAGAACAGTGAATGATACGAGTTGAAGGGCTAAAATAACTAATCAGGGTCTCGGTGAAACTATATTAACTTAACAATTGCGTACCTTAGGGCTGATTTATTTACTTCTGCAGGGTGACGGAAACATTCGCTATTACGAAATCACAGAGGCGGTACCTTATTGTCATTATTTAGATCAATATATTTCGTCTGAACCTCAAGTAAGTTTATTCTTTCTCGATAGATTTTATTACAATATTGTGTTACTGTCAATTAGGGAAATTTCCAAGTGATTTCTTGGTCAGGAAATGAATAAAATAACTTTTTGATCAATGAATCCTCGATTAATTAAGAAAATTAATATATTATATACGCACCTTAGTTTTACTCTAGCCTCAGTTCTCTTTGCTGGGACAAAGTCTCCGATTGTATATACTAGGGCTACTCCGTAGTTACCTTTATACGTGCTTTGTGTCCATATTTTTAAATATATTTCACTACCATTAAATTCCAAACCATTTCAAGAGTGAATGTCATCGAATTTAAAAATAAGCTTTAAATTCTTAATTAATATTTTAAAAGTCATGGAATATATTTTTAACTGAAAAGCATCAACTTTGGTTCATTTTAAATATTTGATTTACGTGTTCATTTTACTGTTTTCAGTGTTTGATACGCTAACATCACTGGTCGTGAAATATAAAATTCTGTTTTAGTTGCCTTTTAACTTTCGCGCGAAATTTCAGCTTTTGTCTTGGGGGGCGGGGAGGCTTTATTAATAGCGAAGTTTATGTGAACATTCGGTAAACAGAAATTAAGAATAATAGCCGAGTAGCAGTTATTATTAAATTAAATATTATTGTATATTTTTAATCCGTAAAAAACCTTTGAGATTACGATCATTTTTGGAAAGTATCGACAGTATTTCTTGATCTCGCGATAGTCTGTGATTAAGATTATTTATTCGGGTGATGATTTAAAGCTGAATAAAAGGAGACTGGATCTCGTCCGATACATTAAAAATGCTCTCCCATTCATTTCGTAAAGAGTTAATGGATACGAAAACGGAAGTAAAACGTGCAGCGCGGAGAAAGGTTCGTTCTCGCGTCGAACGGCAACGTTCCGAGTACGTTTCTTACCGCTATATCATCCAAAAAAACGAAAGAATCCTTTCAAGCGTAGCTTTTGAGTGAAACTCGTTGTATTTTGCGCTTTCATCAAAAAGTATTTTAGTTATATGTGATAATGATTAATGAATACCCAAGACTCGGATGATAGCTTATTTCCGGTAGTGATTAATAGCCTGTATGCGTGCAGTTGGAGTGTGTTGTTGTGTCCGGTCAGTATTTCAACTATTTGTCTATTATGTATTATTAATTTTGTATTTATATTCTAATCCCTTTTCAGAGAGGTTTCGGAGTCATGCCTAAGCGAGGCTGTCACGTTTCGAAATGTGAAATATTTCGCTTCTACAAACTTCTGGCAACGAAAAGCTATTGTGAGCCCGTTTCAATGATAGTACCACGAAAGGTGTGGAAAATAAGTTTACATTCCCGACATTTGGCAGAATTTTAAGATTTAAAAGTTTATATTTCCATTAATGGTGGTTCCTCACTTATCCGTCAACAACTATCCCTATTGATCACATTACTAAGTTGTTAATTGAGGAGAATAATAATAATCAGAGAGAAGGTTCAGAAACAAGCACAGCGCCCAGGCCAGCTGATGAGTTTCATTACGCTAACTTCTGTCTTATTATTACTAGCAGTCGAGAGTCGAACCCCCGACCTCAACTATTTTTACATAGCTTACAGGGAAACGGTGTTACCCATTGAACTACAGGCGTTGGCAATTTTGGGGAATATTACGATAAAAACGACATGGCAAACGCTAGAACAGAATTTTTCCGCAAATGGTGTCCAGAAAGATTTTGTTTATTTACATTTTATCGTGTACGAAACCTTTAATAGTTGTCTCTGTAAATACAGGTAAAGTTAGGTTGAATTATATGATATCAAATTTAATTAGTTCAGATTAGATCATTTTATATTTCGTCGTCGTTGTTAACAGACTGGAGTCGAGGCCTCGAAGCCGATTGAAAAGTGGAAAGACCTTGAGGGATTTGGGAATCCTGATTTTTTTGTCCTGTACTTTTCAATTGCTTTTCTTTGAAAAGATCATCTATACATTTAATTAATACAGAAAATATATCGTATTCAGTGTATGAAAGAAATGCGATTACTCTGAAAATTGTTTTACATATTTTTTTAATCAATCGTGTTAAGGTTAAAGTGGACTCTAGATGCCCTATTGTTTCAACCTCTCAGCAGCTTTCGGGTCTTGTGACGCTTTCAATGAATTAACTTACTGCCAATTCTTCTCAAATGACAAACTGATGTTAATTCATATTTTGTACGTCTTCATATTCATTTCGATGAGTGCCATAATTAACCTAACGTAGTCATTTGTCATGACATTACAATTTTTGTTTGTCTCCTGTTTTAGAATCTAGGTTTTCCCCTCAACACGTACATAACACAATATATCGCATAATAACGGTGCTAAGGACTTAAGGCCTCATGAGGCCTAACTCAAAAGGCCTCAACTTTGTGGCTTTCTGAAGGCCTTGGCCCCATGTCTGGTCGTTAGTGCAAGTCCCGTTCGTCAAGAGTTTTTTTCTCTCAAAAGGTCCCAGCGCCTTCAATGATTACATTCTCATTAACTTTGTGTAATGGATTATAATAAGTCTGTTTAGTAGTTCAATAAGTAAATCACAAGCTTAAGAAACGTTACTGCATACTTAAAAAATGAATAATATAAGCATATGTTGAGAGAGTACCATTTTTAACGAATACAGATGAGTTCCTAATATGGAGTGTTGTCTTCATGCATTGCAGAGCGAGCAGTTTCAGCCTGACATATATCCTGATACAGCATCACCAACGCCAGCTCTTACCCTGGAAGAGTGGCTCTCTGGTGTCAGCAAAGGACCCGTTTTGATGTCCATGAAAACGGGTAGGTGCATTGGAGTTTTTGGATGTTTTAATATGCTGTTTTCAGGTTCGGTTGGTTGGAGAGAACGTTAAAGGATCGGGTTGAACTCCCACCCGAGCCGTGCTTGAAGACTGGGCCGGTCACCGACTATAATTGCCTGGACTCGGGTGATTCTCCCTGGAATTCGTTCCCAGCCTCCCCTGTATGGGAAAGTAAGGGTTCCATATGTAGCATCTTCCTAAAAATAAGATATTTATTTGAAAGCGACTTCTGCGAAGTCAAACTTTTTTGCAATAGTTTTACATTTAAAACAAGATTCTTTCTACTTGGATAAAAGTTTAAACAAGCTGCTAACACAGTTCCTTTTTTGCTTCTGAATATTACTTATTTCAGTACTCTATAGCGAATGATACGTTAGTGAGAAAAAAAAAAGTGTGTATGTATATATATATATATATATATATATATAATATATATTATAATATTTTTTTTTTTTTAGTTCAGGAAGAACCGATTCGCCTCTATTTAAAGGGCATATCTCAGCGGAAAAACAAAGAAAAAGTGAGAGGAAAGACAGAGGAAAAAGAAAGGGTGGAGGGGACAGTCGAAGTGGAAAAAGACCAAGGACTGCAGGGTCGAGCCCCATCATCCTTGGGTGCTAGGGCCGGGAGGGCGCACGTGAAACCTCCAGGAACAAGCACGTACAAACGAGCACAAAGAGCACTCAAGAGCACGAGCTTAGAACCCCCTTGCGGGGATATATTATATTATATATATATATATATATATATATATACACACATACATATATATATATATATATATATATATATATATATACACATACATACACAGGGTGTACATAAAGTCAGGATCTATTTTTGTGAAGCACTTGGAAATTATATGGAATTCAATCATAAAATAATAGTGGTAACATTTATTAAATAATTAAGAGTAGGATTCGACGTGACGTCCATCAGTATCCATGCACAGCTCAAATCGTTCCGCAGCATTTCTAAACACATTCTGGAGCATTTGCGGGGTTATGTTATCTGCAGCAGTTCGTATACGTCTACGTAAGTTTTCAAGACTCGTAATCTTCGTTTGATAGACGTGCGATTTGATAAAGCCCCATGCAAAGAAATCTAAAGGGGTTAAATCTGGTGATCTCGCTGGCCAAGGTCTGTTGCTTTCGCGTCCGATCCAGCAATTTGGAAAACGTCCATTTAGATAATCCTGAATAATTTTGGCATAGTGACAAAGAGCACCATCATGTTGATAGACGACGGTACTAACAATCCTATCCCCGTCGTCTATCAACATGATGGTGCTCCTTGTCACTATGCCAAAATTGTTCAGGATTATCTACATGGACGTTTTCCAAATCGCTGGATCGGACGCGGAAGCAACAGACCTTGGCCAGCGAGATCACCAGATTTAACCCCTTTAGATTTCTTTGCATGGGGCTTTATCAAATCGCACGTCTATCAGACGAAGATTACGAGTCTTGAAAACTTACGTATACGAACTGCTGCAGATAACATAACCCCGCAAATGCTCCAGAATGTGTTTAGAAATGCTGCGGAACGATTTGAGCTGTGCAGGGATACTGATGGGCGTCACGTCGAATCCTACTCTTAATTATTTAATAATGTTACCACTATCATTTTGATTGAATTCCATATAATTTCCAAGTGCTTCACAAAAATAGTTCCTGACTTTATGTACACCCTGTATAATATATATATTATATATATACACCTTGAACCTTACCTTATGTTTCGTGCGTTGGTCTCTCTTCACACGGAGGTCAAGCTGGTGGCCCCGCCTATATATATATATATATATATAAATATATATATATATATATATATATATATATATATATAAAAGGAGGGGGCGACAAGCTTGACCTTCGTAAAATGAGGAATCATCGCACGGAACATTTGAAAGGTACGGTATATATATATATATATATATTACATATACATATACATACACACCTGGGTAACCTTGGTTTTACTTCCATCCGAACTGCTCATTCTGAAGAAGATCAAGCTTGTTGCCCCACCCTAGACCTACAGTCTAACGTGAAATCCGAACCACGACCCACCACGAGTTGTCAGAAATTACAAAGTCCTTTTCCGGACTCGACCTCACGACCTCCTGCTCAGCAGCCCAGCTTCGTAACCACTAGACTACCCAAGGTACTCCTTTATCCACCAGCCAATTTTTTTTGTATGGAAGGATGAACAGCTGGGCGCCGCCTGCCATTGTCGGGAGTTGAACCCGGGTCTTATGGATCTGTAGTGGACGATGCTGACACCACCACCGAGGCGCATATATCTTTCTCCAGCCAAGACTGTGTGTATGTCTTTTCATAGACGTAGGACTTCTTCCGTCCCACCTCCTTCGTTGCTCTTAGCCGGTAACCCCATCCCGGTAAGGGACACGATGAAATTTCTGGGCATCACCTTCGACTTCCGTCTTACTTGGGTATCTCGCTTGAAGAACTTGAGACTTTCTACTCGGCATACTCTTGCACTTTTCGACCATCTCTCCCACATGTCTTGGGCGCTGATAGGCGTAGGCTCCTTCGCCTGTACATTTCTCTAGTTCATTCGAAACTTGACTACGGTTGCGAAGTCTATGGCTCCGCTTCTGTCTCTCGTTTATGAATTCTGAACCCTCCTCATAACTGGGATCTCCGCTTGGCTACCGGTGCCTTTCATTCTTCACCAATAGCTAGCCTTCAGGCGTAGTGCGATTCCCCTTTTTGTCGGTACAGTTGTGCATATCTCCAGATAAAGTGTTATTACCGCGCTCACAGGATTCCTCCTCTTTGTACTGTCCTTGATAAACTCCCGCTCCGGATGATTCTTGGTACCTTGCTTCAACTGTCTATGCCATCTCTCACTGTGCCTTTGCTCCTCTGATCCTTCCAGTCTCGTTTCAGGTTCTTCCTCCGTGGATTCTTTCGACGGCTTCCTTTTGCAAGGATTTGAGTTGTCCTTTCGATAAAAGTCCACCTCTAGTACTGTCTTGTTGTCTTTGTTCCGTGAATACCTTATTCGTCACTACTACTACTCATATCTACACAGATGGCTCTCATTCTTCGTCAGGTGTGGCCGCCTCGGCGGTTTTCCATCTCCCTTCTAAGACTGTTCGGAGTATTCATCTCCCGCATGATACTTCCATTTACTCGGCGGAGCTTTTTGCTATCCTGGAAGCTTTAACTCATATTGGTGCTCTTCCCCCAAGCTCTTTTGTAATATTTTCAGTTTCCCGTAGCGCCCTTACGTCCTTAGAATCTTATGACCCTAAACACCCTCTTACATCTTCTTACTGCTTATTCCACGCGGCGTATTTTCTTTTGTCGGATTCCTTCTCATGTGGGTATTGCCGGTAACGAGGAGGTGGACCTTTTGGCCAGACAGGCTTGCTCCCTTCCTATTACTCCTAAGCCTCTGCCCTTTTCATATTTTGTTCCTTCCCTCTTCCGGTATTTCAGGTCGTGACAGCGCAACTGGGATGGTGTCAGTGTGAACAAGCTCCACCGTCTGAAGCCCGTCCTTCGTTATTGGTTTTCTTATCATAAATCTCGGCGAAGGGAGGTTCTCTTGGCTCGTTTGACAATCGGTCATACTCGCTTGACCCATGACCCCCTTATGTCTGGCAACCCTTCCGAGCCTTGCCCTCATTGTCTTGTACCTTTTACAGTTGAGCACGTGTTTATTTTTTGCCTTTATTCGACATTTCGTTTGCAGTGCTTCTCGGAGTTGCATTTCCGTCCGGTCTCGATACGTCTTTGGTCCATTCTTGTAGAGTGCTTAGAGTGCGCTTCTTTTTCTATTGCTCTTATATTTGAATTCCTCCGACTATCGCGGCTCTTTTCTCGCCTCTAACTCAGTTTCGCCGTAATAGGAACCTTTCTAGGTTTGAAGCGCCCCTCCCCCCTCAGTTAGGAACACCAGAGAGATGAACATTTCTTATGATCTTCAGTTATAATGTTATAATGTTATAATGTTTCAGACCAACAAAGACCCTAGGATCCACTCATGGCTGGTCTACCTAACTGTATGTCCTCCGTGGTGGTGGAGGGGACCTACAATTTTACGTGGGTTCCGAACCACAAGAACATAAGAAACTTATTTAAAAACTGCGGGTAAATTGGCAACGACCAATTTTTACGAAACTAAATAATTATCAATTTAAAAATAATTAATTATCGGTTTAAAACTAAAGATAGAATCTCTCGGTCCAGAGGAGCAAGTCATAATAGACTACTATCCACAAATATGTTACATTCTATATCTATTTATAACGGACATGCAAATATATCAGATCCAAAGAATCCGGTGAATTTCATTACGGTATCCATCAAGTCACGGTCCATATCGATTGCGGACCAAGTCAAAATTTACAACCATATACATTATCAATTTAAAATAATTAATTATCGATTTAAAACTAAAGATAGAATCTCTCGATCCAGAGGATCAAGTCATAATAGACTACTATCTACAAATATGTTACACTCTATATCTATATATAACGGACATGCAAATATATCAGATCCAAAGAATCCAGTCAATTTCATTATGGTATCCATTAAGTCACGGTTCATATCGATTGCGGACCAAGTCAAATTTACAACCATATACATTACAATATATACACTTACGAGGAAAAGTGTAGGTGTGGCTGTAAAGACTGTACAGTAATGTAGAAATGTGTGTGCACCCATTATGGGTCTCCCATTTAAAGGTGTTTGTGGGGCAAGTGAAGATCATGAGTTTTTCAATACCTCACAGTACTATGGGGGGCACCGCTCGGCAGAGGAATCTCTTTAAATGGGGTGTGTAAGGACAGAGAGTATCCCCTAACCCAAGACGCTGCCTCCCTATATCCCACAACACTTGTGTTGAGCTGTGGGATCTATCCCCACAAAGCCTTAATTTTACTACCTTAAAATACCCTTTCTATCAACATGCGCGTCCAATCGATTCTTAAACATGTTTATAGACGTGCTACTAATTACTTCTACGGCAAACTATTCCAGCTATTTACTATTCTATGCGTAAAAAAGTTTTTCGCAACTGCTGTCTCGAACCTTCTACTTGTCAACTTACACCCGTTATTTCTAGTCCTATTATATTGAGATATTTCGAAAAAGCTATCTCTATCTACGTTATCAAACCCATTCATAATTTTGAAAACCTGGATTAGATCACCCCTTAACCTCCTAGTCTCGAGTGTAGTCAATTTTAACTCTTTAAGCCTATCCTCGTACGACTTTGACCTAAGAGACGGAATCAACTTAGTTGCTCGTCTTTGAACTCTTTCGATTTTGTTTATATCTTTGCGCATATGCGGATTCCAAAATTGGACCGCGTACCCAAATGAGGTCTAACTAATGATTTATAAAGAGGAACTATAATATCGCGCGATTTGTACTCAAAATTTCGAGCTATAAAACCTAACACTTTGTTCGCCTTATGACCGCCGCTGTACTTTGTTTCGCTACTTTTAAATCACCAGTGACTATAACTCCTAAATCTTTTTCCTGCTCTACGCTTGTTAAATCTTTCCCTGACATACTATACGCAAAATTACCGTTACGCGAACCTATATGCATAATTTTGCACTTATCCACGTTAAATCTCATTTGCCATGTGACTGACCAATCAACGATTTTATTCAGATCTTCCTGAATTTTACCTCTATCTTCGTCATTAATCGCCCTACCACCCAGCTTCGTGTCATCCGCAAACTTTGAAACTGTACTGACTAGGCCGACATCTAAATCGTTAATATATATAAGAAAAAGCAAGGGGCCCAATACAGAACCCTGAGGAACGCCACTCGCTACATTAGCCCAACACGACTCCGCTCCATCAACGACCACCCTCTGTTTCCTACCTCGCAACCATTCTTCTAGCCAATTTATTACTACACCCCTGATTCCATGAGCCTTAGTTTTTTCAATCAGGCATCTAAATACAGATTTTAAAATTAGAATTACACATTTAAAATAAATTATTTGAACTATTAAAAACATGAAGATTTGATTGTATTACATAGTATACAGTATATTATTAGGTTGTAACCAAATAAACGGATGAAAACAAAAGTTAGACATTGTAATCCTAAAAATATTAAAATCATAAACATTAAGTAGGGCTTAGTTGCCTTAAAAGCAATGAAAGTCTGTAAAAGTCTAATCACAATTGAGATTTGGTTTTAATTTGTAAATGAACAACGGTTCCATAATTTTTAATTTCAAGTCGTAGTCACTCTACTCGCCTAAGTTTCTGAAGTTCGATTGAGACATTGGGTGATTATGGATCTGAGTATATTCAAGTATGCAAGAATGAGGTGGCCGGCTGATTTTTTTTGGATGTTGTAACTGATTTTCGTATGTGTTGTAAAATACGTGATTTTAAGTGTCTTGGTTTTTCTAATATATGATCTAGGGCAGTGGTTCCCAACCTTTTTACTATGGTGGCCCAGTTTTGATGGTCATAAATGTTGGTGGCCTATATATATATATATATATATATATATATATATAATATATATATATATATATATATATATATATATATCTGATTATTTTGAAGTATTACAAACACTATGTAGTTGTGGCCCACTAGAAAATCCATCATGGCCCACCGGTTGGGAACCTATGATGTAGGGTTTCTCGTTTTCAGGGGTTTTCACTATTCCGGTTTTCCGGGACAAAGTCGGCCATTATCCGGTTCATTGTAAATATGTATATTATCAAGAATTATCGTAAAATGTTTAAGCATTTGATAAATCTAGATTAGTTAGTTAATATTAAAGGTAAATACATAAATATTTTAAACAAGAATAATAAATATAATAAGGGATAGAGCCTCGGCCGAGTTTCAAGCACTGCAGAATTATAAATAGGGTATATAGCTCAAGCGTACAATGCTAATTTTCAGCTTTGCACTTCAACAAAAATAAGTTATATTATAGTGTAATTTATACGAACACACCACCTTTTATATACTTCTAACAAATTTTTAGTAAAAAAAAAATAACTGCAAAAGGTGTACCACTGAATTGAAAATAACAACCGAAATTAAAATCCACTGAAACGCAAAATGTTCGATTCAGAGAAATCAAATGACTGGTTTTCAGTCCGAGTCAATCATCAAAAATACCAGTCATATTACACATGCACATCATACAATTTATATTATAGGCAGTATTCGAGTTGTACAACGCAACGTGATTCGTGCTATTATAAATTTGTCATCATAGTCTTTGTTCGCATTTTCTAGACGCAGTAGTAAATTAACGTAAAAGATTTGAAATAACGGTTTTAGAATACTTTGTAAAACCCGGGAAATCCCGGGATTTGCTGCGCTTGTACCGGGATTTAATATCATTTTCCGCCGGGATCCCGGTTGAGAAGCCCTAATACGACCCCATACAGTAGTGTCATAATTATTATAATATCGATAAACAGTGGTGTATTTGGAGGAGTGTGGGAATATTGCGCTTGTATTTGAATAAAGAACAACTGTTCACATTGGGCTTGAGACTGAACGTTACCCGTGGGTAGAATTGTGTACTTAATTTTATTTGCGTGTATAATTGTCTGTTTCGTGCGTGTTATCTTCTATTAATAATGTAGGTAGATAAGTTAGATTTGGTTCCTCGCAACGTTCGATTAGTTTTCAAAATCTTGCGTATTTTCCCATATTTTGTCGCGTAAGGCATGACCATCAAGACTCATCGCCCCGTGCCTCTTCGTCCGAGCGATACAACCTCCGACAAGAATGCTGAGAAAAAGTTCGCTTTTCTCACCAAGGAAACGAGGGCGGATTATCGGCCTTTGGAGGTAAGTTTTAATTTGTATTTAATTTTTTTTTCCCTTTGTCCACGCTTCTTTTTATTTGGATTCTCATACACTTGGCATTTTTTTTTCAATATTTTTTAAAGCAAAAATTTGTATAATGAGAGACATTCATTCACCTTTTTTTATATATATTTTACATTTTATTGAAAAAAAATTCATTAATGTACATTTGACCCCTTTTGTTTTTAGGATATTCTGCAACATTTTGAAGCTGCTATCCCAATCCCATTTAATAATATTAATAATAATAATAACCATCAAAATTGCATTTTTCTTTAATCGCGCATCTCACAAGTTTACCTAAAATATTTTATTAATAATTTTAATTATTTGGTAAGTCAAGTTTTTTGAGAGTTGAAATGATTGACTATTAAGTTTGTGGTTCAGCTCAAGCTTTATGGTTTAACATATGTCTCGTAACTAATTTTTTGTTTGGTCGCTTTTTGTGTGGATATTCTAACCAGCGTTTTTTTATTTATGCCAGCCGAGTCTTATACCTTATTTTAATAGATTTTGGTGTACTCTCGTGAAGTAGATCAGTGACATTGAGCGTAAAGGGAATTTATTATGTATTGAAACTGATTAACATAAATTAATTATTAATTGAAATTGATTTAAAATAACCAACGGAGAATCTTCATTTCATCCTCAATTTATTGGAACCAAATATGGAAATTAATATCTCAGTTATACGTCATCATGCGTATATTTGTAAAAAGCTTATCGAGGAAATAATAATGAAAATATAAGAATTTAACAATAATTATATTTCTCGATAAGAATCGTAAATGTTTTACTCCTAAACCGCAGTTTTTGAAAGTTTGAAATTTCTTTTTGATCTTGTAAGTTTTAAGAGCTTAAAAATAAATAAAATGAGTTTGTTTTGCGAGACAAATCTCTCCGCGCTTTTGATCCTGGGCATAACGGTCTCGGTTCACGCTGTAAAGGGCTACGTCACAATATCGCTTTCCGTTAGATTAGCGAAGTTAGGCGACATTGGGTCTGTTCATTAGTTGGATGGGAGACCCCTCCTCCCCGTTCAGATGATTTAGTGACCCGTGGTTCGGATTCTACGTAAGGCTGTAGGGTTCCGTTAGCCACATGACCTTTATCGTTACGAATAAGGCTGAACAACTCCAAACATTATCATCATCATCATCACGCTATTTTGTATGATAGATCAATGGCTCATGAATCACTGAGAGAATTTAACCTATAAAAGGTTCTTTTTACTTCTTTGAGTAAACTGAGATCTTTGACTGACTTGACTTAATGTGTTACTTAAGGTACTAACCCACTATTCCCCCCCTTTCTCCTCCCCCGAGTGTTGAAAGGTATATAACGTATGTTAATGGTATTTAAGATATTTTGTGTTGGTGGTGTCCGGAATTAATGTTGAAAGGTCTTTGCAGTCCCGCGCTCTGAATGCATCCGATAAAGACATCAAGACTTCTACTAACCTAGATACCAAGTTCCAACAATTGCAGCGTATGTGGGGCTGTAGTGTACCCGTTAGGAATATGGTAAGCTTATTTACCTAAGAATAAGTTTGTTGTATTTTTTCTTGAAGTACTACAAACTTTAATAATCATAATTTTATCGTCTGTTGTGTGTTGTTATTCTCGGGATTAGGGTCAGTATTAGGCCTATTTAAACTGTTTGTAAATATGTGGAATGTACACGTTATTTCCCGATAATTATGTGCTCATATTGACGCATTTTAAGCTCTTTTATTTGGTTAAGAATTAGCCTCAAGCGCTTGGCCTATTGCTTTGTATGGACTCTGGACTGAGCTTAGTTATATAAATAAATGCTTCCGTTGCTGCTTTTTTGTTGTAAATTGAGTGACTGGCTACATTATATATATATATGAAAATTATTTCACGAAAGTAACACGGGAATAATATTTATGATGAAAATAACCACGAAGGAAAAAGGAAACAATGGTGCTCAAGCGCTTTCGTCTAATGACATCCTCAGGAACACTGAAATAAATAACAAGTTCGAGACTATATATAGGTCACAAAAAACTAAATAAAATAGAAAAATAAAAATTGTAGGAGCAGCATACAAATTTATAAGGAGAAACTACCAGAATTTTAGCACTTTGCCCCTCTTGTCTAAATCCGTTAACGAATTCAAAACAACAGGATCAAGTGAAAAGAGACCCTGGCTAATGTTAAAATTATTTGTAAGTTGAATAATGGCAGGACTCAAGAATATTTCTATTAACAATGTTGCTTGAGTGAAACAAAATTGAAGCATTATTCCAATCAATACAGTGGGATAACTCTGACAAATGGACGAAAAGGGTACTGGACGACTGTCCCGTTCTAACGGAATATTGATACTGTTTTACACCCGTGTGCAAATCCTTTCCCGTCTGTCCAATGTAAAAGGAATCACATTGTTTACAACCAATTTTATAGATAATGCCTGAATTATTGGTAGGGTTACTTTTTACTCTGATATTTTTCACAATATTGTCATATGAAAATACTACATAAATATTCAGAAGTTTAAGTACATTAGCAATGCTTAAAAAGCCCGGGAAAAATGGAAGTACTGAAATATTCTTCAACAAAGTGCGAGGGTTATTCACACGATAGAAAGTTCGTTTTTGCCTTGTTAAGACAAGATTCCAAAAACGCAAGTGGGTAACACAAATCACTTCCAATACTGTTGATTTTTTCTAATTCGGCATCGATGTATTCCGGACTGGCGATCCTAAGAGCGTGGAGAAACATTGAAGAAAATATGGCTATCTTGATGCCGCAGGGCCGTAGCCAGGGGGGGATAGGGGGATATATCCCCCCCGAAATTCTTCTCAAACTTAGAAATATATTCAGACAAAATACTTACTCCCCTTTCATGGAGCTCTTATTTTCTGGAATGGATTTACATTTCCGACTCACCGAAGTCTATAAGGAGCTCATGTCGATTAATGAACTTGGGCTTGCTTTTTTTGCTTGCTTTGCTTGCTTTCAATTGGTCCTTTTGCCTACGTCACGAGTGACGTAATTTTCTATTAATGTGCCCATTGGCCATGTGCAGTCGTCACTCATGATGTCAATTCCTAATATACGGTCAGTCATGCTGTTTACTTCCTTTGTTTTTCATGTGTTGTGGGTACTGTGAGTCTGTGACCTATTTACAATATGGCCAACAAGAGGCAAGCAAGTGTTTTAAATTATTTTGAGCCTAAAACAAAAAAGAAAACAGTGATTTAATCTGCCCTTCTGACAGTGGTGAAACTTCAAATAGAAGTGAAAAAACTGAAAATGTTTCTTCGGTGTGCGAGTCGCAAATGTCTTTGGATATTGGCACGTTCCTCGAAAAATCATGTACAGACGAGGAAAAATATAACATTCTTAAAAATCTTTGGGTACCCGGAGAATTATATAGTTTTCCGCCGGGTAAAAGAAACTTAAAATTTCAAAGGAAGTGGCTGACTGAATTTAAGTGGCTTGCATATTTTCGAGCAAGTGAAGGTGCATTCTGCAAGTACTGTTTTGTCTTTGCAAAAAATGTAGAAGTTGGTAAAGGAAATCACATAAGACTGAATGCACTAGTTAATACTCCGTATATGCGTTGGAAAGATGCAAAAGAGGATTTCCGCAAGCACGAAACGCAATTATCACAGACAGCTGTGTTAAAGCACAAAATTTTTTGTCAGTGTTTCAAAATAAAAAAGAGGATATCTGTACAACCTTAGACAGTGCCAAAAGACAAAAAAACTCATGCCAAGTAAGGTAATGTAAATAATTTACATATCTTTGTTGAATATACAGTGTGTATATATATATATATATATATATATATATATATATATATATATATATATATATATATATATATATATATACACACACTGTATATACCTAGGACGTACTAGGTATATACAGGTTCATATAACCCCCTCCGAAAAAAAATTCTGGCTACGGCCCTGCTTGATGGGGGTGTCATGTCCGGAGTAAAAGTGTACGTAGGACAAATTGTTTTGTTTTTCCGATAAATACTAAACTTAAAACGTGGGCTTTCCCGATGTACACGCACGTCCAAAAACGGGATTAAGTTGTTTTGTTCCACTTTTAAAGTAAACTTAATGGAGGGAACTTGATTATTTAACTGAAGGAGGAAGTCATCCAGGTCACGCTTCATGGGCCAGATACACAAAATATCGTCGACGTACCGCAACCACTTTCTATCGTGTGAATAATAACCCTCGCACTTTGTCGAAGAATATTTTAGTACTTCCATTTTTCTCAGGCTTTTCAGGCATTGCTAATGTAATTAAACTTTTGAATATTAATGTAGTATTTTCATATGACAATATTGTGAAAAATATAGTTAAATATAGCCCAACCAATAATTCAGGCATTATCTATAAAATTGGTTGTAAAGAATGTGATTACTTTTACATTGGACAAACGGGAAAAGATTCGCACACGCGTGTAAAACAGCATCAATATTCCGTTAGAACGGGACAGTCGTCCAGTGCCCTTTTCGTCTATTTGTCAGAGTTATCCCACTGTATTGATTGGAATAATGCTTCAATTTTGTTTCACTCGAGCAACATTGTTAATAGAAATATTCTTGAGTCCTGCCATTATTCAACTTACAAATAATTTTAACATAAGCAGGGCCTTTTTTCGCTTGATCCTGTTGTTTTGAATTCGTTAACGGATTTAAACAAGAGGAGCAAAGTGCTAAAACTCTGGTAGTTTCTCCTTATAAATTTGTATGCTCCTACAATTTTTATTTTTCTATTTTATTTATCGTTTTTTGTGATTATATACAGGGTGTCCCAAACGTCCCTATCTATTTTGTTGAAATAGGCTGAATTTCAAATAAATATCACACTGACCTGAATACAGATGTATTTCTATACAATTACAAGTATTACACCATTAAAATCTTTTATTAGTAGTTTCCACATGTGCTCCATCTGTATCTCTGCAAATCTCAAAGCGGTCAGCTGCATTGCGGAACACATTTCCAAGCATTTCAGGGGTTATTTTCTCAACTGCTTGCCTAATGCGATCTCGCAGATCTGGTAAATCTCGAATATTTCTGCGGTAGACCTCTAATTTAATGAAACCCCAAGCAAAGAAATCTAATGGGGTCAAATCCCGAGATCGCTCTGCCCAGGGCCTATTTCCCCCACGTCAAATCCAACGATTTGGAAAACGCTCGTTTAGGTATGTCTGAACAATTCTGGCATAATGACAATGTGCCCCATCCTGCTGAAAGACTACATTGTCGAGAATGCCATCTTCAAGAAGTTGAGGTTCTAAAATTAATTAAAAATTTAAAAATTTAAAAATAATTAAAATAGAAATCTAATGCATGTATTTGTCTAGAAAGGTGTATGCAATCATGTCATTAAAACATTCATTTGAAATTCAGCCTATTTCAACAAAATAGATAGGGACTTTTGGGACACCCTAGTATAGTCTCGAACCTGTTATTTATTTCAGTGTTCTTGATGATGTCATGAGACGTGATGTCATGAGACGAAAGCGCTTGAGTACCATTGTGTTTTCTTTTTCCTTCGTGGCTATTTTCATTATATATATATATATATATATAAATAATGTAACTTAATTTATTAAATATAACTGTAGGTTTTAGTACAATTTAGTGGTGGAAGTGTAACCATTGTTACGTTTTGTGAGAAAAATGGTTTTTGAACACAAATGGGTTACTTTTATACAGGGTGTTCATAAAGGCACGCGAGTGAATATGGTGAAGTCATATTAACACGCGTGACTTTATGAACTCCCTGTACATTAGAGGACTCTCAATCTTACGAGAAAGTTTTAAATTGTTAAAAGAATAATGTAGTTTATTAAGACCATTCCTAATTTTTAGAGTAACTCGAGATGTAGTAATCTGAATGATCAAATTCTGGACAACGACTCGAAGGGTGGTTTTAGATCCGGGGAGGGCAATCGATCGAACCGGAACTCGGCAACCATCAACAAATTGGACATCAAATCTTACGAGGAATCGCCAAAATCGATGAATATGATGAAATACCAAGATACAGAACTCGAGATTATCGAGAGACCGTCTCCGAAATCAGAAGCTGAGGTAAGAACGCTTAAGAAAAAAACCAGGTAAAATGTTAATTATTTCGTATTTAAAAAGTTTGTTTTTAGTTTTAAAAATTGGTTATTTTGTCTTTAAAAACCGGTTATTTCTTTTAAATTCATTTAGTTGATCATCAGAGGCATCTTTTTTTTTATGGCCAGGGTTTCTTTTTGTTTTTTTGTTAAAGGAAGTATTAGTTTTTTAATACCTGTTCAATTAACGTGTTTGCGCAAACTGACTTATTGTAGAATTTTGAATACAGTAATTACATATTGCAGGACCAAAGTGTGAATTGTAGTATTACTCGTACCTTATACGTAATCATACTGCAAAACTTAAAAAGTAGCCAATTTCATTGAAGGTATTCGTATAACTGCTTAGAAATTTTCTTTTATATTTAGCCAACTTTTACAAATGGGGGAAGAGAAAAGTAAAACGAAATAAATTACTCTAACATAAACTTAAGTCTATAGTTTTGTTTCCCTTTTCTTGAAACGAGTGTGGTAAGAAATAATGGTACTATATTAGTTATTAGCAGTGGTGAGCTGGACCCGGTTCGCACCGGTTCGCGCGAACCGGTTGTTAAAATCTTTTTGAAAATAAGAACCGGTTAACTTTTTTGCTGGACGCTGAAGAGAGCATAGATGTACTGATATTTATGTTTTGCCTAATAATTAATTCATTATTGCTAAAGTTGACTGAGCAATTTAATTTTAACTATGTAGATAATATGATTCATCGGTTTTTATTAAATAATTCTTCTTTTCTGATTTCATTAGAAACGTCTATTTCTCTAATTAACTATACTAATTAATTGTCATGCAGTTATTAATACCAAGCTGAATCATAAAATGCAGACACTTGAAAAAGGCAAATAGCAAGATAATTAATTTAATTAAAATTGCGAAAGGGTGGGGTGGGAAGGGTTGTCAATTTTTTATTGCCTAATTCAGAATTTTTTATACAGAACCCGGTGGTTAAAATTTTGGCAGCTTAGCGAACCGGTTGTTAAAATTTTGGCAGCTCACCACTGGTTATTAGTCTTTGCATTATTAAAGTATTTTACTCGAAGTTCATTGGTCTTTCCCTCTCCTCATGAAGAATGGATTTTGATAATGTTTGCGAGTAACCGTAATAGTTCAAGAAGTTGGGCACATTCATTTGCTGAGATTTGTAATTCTTGTTGGGGAAGTTCTGGAATAAGT
This sequence comes from Bathynomus jamesi, assembly GCA_023014485.1. Taxonomy (NCBI): domain Eukaryota; kingdom Metazoa; phylum Arthropoda; class Malacostraca; order Isopoda; family Cirolanidae; genus Bathynomus; species Bathynomus jamesi. Next base: position 399,747 of record JAJOZX010002267.1, on the reverse strand, counting down.
CGGTATTTGTGAAAAGATAACGATTAACTTTAAGGCTTTACTCAATAAGTTTAATATAGAATTTATAGATATGAAGGCCTTTGATTGTCAGTCGAGCCATTTTATTATCCTTGTCCCGAATTTTATGACAAATTCCTTAAACGATAACCATGCATGAGTATATAATAATGTAACTGTATTAATAGCCATCATTCAACGTGTTATTTTTCATATACTGTACATATATATTTTTTAACACACGATAGAGAATTATTTTGGTTTTAAAGAATACGTGTAGCATATTCAATGTAATTTCAGTTAGTTATGAATGCATTCTTAAGTGCAATAACCGCACTGAAATACGTTGGAAAAGGGAAAGGCAGTAAAATGGGGGGGAACGTGGAGCTAGTGGCACTCGAACCCGCATCGCGTGGTTGCGGAGTTAACGTGATCGATAGCGTCCTGGTTTCGAAACCACGCGACGCAGGATCGAGTCCCACTAGCTCCAAGTTCCCACTTTATTGCTTTTCCCATTTCCTTCATTTTTTTTATTTTTATTTTTTTTGGTTAACTTACTTAGGATGATCTTAGCAAGCATTTTTGGATTGTACATTATATCTTTTTCTTTAATTGTAATGCTGAGCAAGTAGTGGTTTTTCCCACAGTCATAATAAATTTGTATATTTTTTTCACACTTTCACAAAATACTTCACACACACACACTTTTGCCATCATTAATTATGACCAATTCCTTTTTGAATTGCTTTCCACAATGCCAAAGTTTGGAACTGCTCATAATGAAGAAGTTTCATCAGGTGACTTTTATTCTTTAATGTATTAACACTATTATTCTTTTTGCCACTTAGAATTAGTTGATTTTAATTATAAATTCTAATCATTCACTCGAGTTACTATCACATTACCATCACAATTGGCTTTGAGATGTAAACATGAACTATTTTTTTATAATAGCTAATTTGTTATTATATAGAAAGTAAATGATTGAAAATTATTATTTATTATTATTATTATTATTATTATTATTATTATTATTATTATTATTATTATTATTTATTGGCTTATTCTGTTCAATAATTTATTCTATCTCTGTATCGCTATATACTGTATATCTATCAATATCTCTCTATCCATTTAACGTATAATCTAGTCAAAGCCTATCTACTTAATAGTCCATTCCAGAGTGAAAATAGAGAATGGGTGGATAAGATATATCTGCGTTTGCTTCGCATCTATTACAGTCCTTTTATAAATTCTTGTTACAGTTTTGAGAGTAAATAAAAAATCTTGAATATAATGGCAACAAAAAATTTAAGCGAGAATATTAGAGATGATTTCGAAATTAATTTTAGTGTATGGCAGCTCTGAAGGAATTTTAAGGATAAAACGCCACAAAACAAATGGCGACTGTAGAAAAGGCCCAAGCGTGTTTTGGTTATTGAAGTAGGAATCTGCAATAACAGTTCGGAGAAAATTTAGAGAAGAGTATGGAGAAGTTCCATCTTAAATTTCACTATATTGGTGGGGGACGAAATCTAAGAAAACTGTCTCGGTTCATCATTTACCGTGATCGGGAAAAACCATGCTTAGCTCTGGAAGATGTTGAATGTGTCCATAAAACGTTGAGAGTGAAGTTCCCAAAAATTTGTACGTCGTGCTTCCACTAAGCTGGGATCCCAAGTTCGATTGTTCATATGTTCTATGAGGTAAATTTCATCTATACTCTTACAAAATTACTCGTGTTCAAGCACTTTTGTAGAACGATTGTGGAAGGTGTTTTGAACTGTTGGATTTGATAAAAATGGACCCAATACTGCTAAATCGGTTGTTTCTCAGATGAAGCTCCTCTTCACGTCAGTGGCAAAGTTAACAAACAGAACTACACACACACACACACTTTTTTTTTCACGACCCATCCGTCGCCGGTACTTTATATTTGAAGATGCTTCAGATTTTCTTCACTCCAAGTGTGGAACAAAACCTGAATAACTTGATCTTCAGCAGGACGGGGTCGCACCTCATTACGCTGTAACCGTTCGGACCTTTCCAGAAAGATGGATTGGGCGTTGTGACTGCATTGCTTGGCTGTCAAATCACTCGGGTCGTAAATCATTATATTTCTATCTGTGCATCAAAATCTAAAGATTCGGAAGACCTTAAACAAAGAATTAAGCCTGAAGTAATAGTCATAACTTTCCAGGAACTTAAAGATGTTTTCAACACTTTCGAAAGATTACAACACTTTAGAGTTTAGATAATGATTGGGGTAGGGTGGGATGTTGAAATTTGATGTCTTCCAAGTTTTTCTTTCGTTTATTGTTTTTAATGATAAAACTTACAATTTTTTGTGAATATTCAATTCTTTTTTATTTACATTCAAAACTGTAATAGGACTTTATCAACACCTTTTACAATTCGATGATGTAAAGTAGGAAAATAAAATTAATGTATTTGAGTTGGTTGCAACAAAATTAAACTTTTAGGCATTGAAATTTGATACGAAATAGGACATACAAGATTTATGAATTCGATCGGAGACAAATAAGCTCTTTTTCCCGAGGTAAAAAGAGGCAGTAAGTAGTGCATTTATTACAAGCACAAGCTTTATACCTATTCTAAGGCATTAGGTGTTAGTGACCTGATGAAGACCTTAGAACGAGTCGAAAGTTTGTGTTTGTAATAAATCTATTACTTATCGTGACTTTATTTCCCGAATTCAGTTTCATGTAATTGAAAATATTCACTCGAGCCTCCGAAAAGAGTCGGGCTGTAAAATTATCATGACCCAAACATTTTGGCGGCTTAATGGAATAGTCCTTTCGCTCTTTCGTTTTAACATGGCAGTAAAATTATTCATACAGATTCAGTTACTTTTAAAATGCACTAATACTAAATATAAAATTTATATTCTTCTTAAAGAATTTGTTTCATTATGTCTTTTCGCGATATTTCGAGTCCGTCTCTGAAATTATTTCTAATTGTTACGTCGCCATAATGAATTATACAACCATAAACTTCGTTTCTCACCGAAAAGAGTGAATTTGATAAAGTATTTTCACGCATTTTTTTTAACTTTAAAATATAATCGTATAGGTGAAATGAATAATGTAAGTAGGATAGGCTTTGATTCTGAGCTTTAATACCGTTTTATATAGGTCTTTATCTTAATTTTTAATTAATTACTGAGACAAACGGACATTAATCTACAATTTCTATTTCTCTCTTATAAAAGTAAAAAGTTATTGAAAGTATTGTTTGCGATTAAAATTTATGTTTTGGAACTTAATAAAAAAAAATCGCCGTCATGCTCGTATCCTATATTATATTCTGAAAGCTACGTATTATGATTCAAAGAATTTTCTTAATACTGTCTGATGTTAGTGCTAAGCATGTTAAACATTGTAATTTAACAGTGTTAGTGGAAATGTTATATTAAATTCATTAAATTTTGCAGTTTATTTAAAAAATAACTTATGTATAATGCAGTTGCCCTTGCTCACTTAGTGTTTCTCATGTTTTTGGCATGTTCTCTAAGGTGTTGGTAATTGGTTGACGCACGACGCAACTGACCAATATATATACATTTGGTGGCTATGAGCGGTCATACCTTGAAGGAAGGAAGGAAAGAAAAAAAAATATATATATATTTTTTTTTTTTTTTTTTTTTTTTTTTTTTTATGTAAGGAGGAGGCTAAGGGCAAGCGCCCGCAAAAGTGGACTCTCCGCAGAAGGAGAGAGCCAAAAACAGGTCTCCAAGGCTCAATGATGCCTTTTTTTTTTTTTTTTTTCCCCTCCAAAATTTTGAAAAGATTGTGTAGTGGGTAAGACGCATGCATGTGTAGTGAGAAATAGAGGGAGAAGTGCGTGTGTGAGAACATGCTGGACTGCTCAAAGGGTAGATGAGACAGAAAAAGATGAGCTGAAGAGGACAGTGACAGCAGAAACGGGAGTTCCAGCACTCTCCGACTCCTCCTACCTAACATTCCCCCCGGAGTACTTCCCTGGTCGAATGGTGTCTACAATCTCCTTAAAATTAAAAATACACACACACACACACACACACACACACACACACCTCGTTGATGTTTCGTGTGTTGGTCTCTCTTCACATGAAGGTCAAGCTGGTGGCCCCGCCTCTAGACCTGGCTTGGTGAAAGAACGAGTTGCTTTCTTGCGCTCTCCGCCACACATAGCCAGGTACACTCGGCTCATCTGGTACCGACCTGAGCCAAGCATCTAGTCTTCTTTGAAGATTTTAACTTTGACCCCTGTAACGTTTCTGAGGTCTTTTGGAAGCTGGTTAAAAAGTCTTGTCCCCCTGACAACCAAGCTATTTTCCTTCAATGTTGAAGAGGTCCCTTGTCGGGCCTTTAATTTGTGAGCACTACACATTCTGCCTTTCCTATTTTCCAGCGTTGTTTGAATGGTAATTGGGTTTAGTTTTAGGTTTGGTACCAGTTTTTCGATCATTTTCCATATGTAGATTATGGTGTACCTCCCTCCTCCTTTCCAGGGAGTACAGATTTAGTTTACGTAGTCTTTCCCAGTAGTTGAGTTCTTTGCAGCCATCAATCTTGGCTGTGAAATGTGTCTGCGTTTCTTCTAGTTTATTAATTTCTTCTTTTTTATGTGGGGACGTCAAAACAGCAGTATTTAAGTTTTGATATGATCAGTGTTCTCAGCAGGGAATCATTACTGTCTTGTCCCTCCTTTCGAAATTTTTTAGTACCTGTCCCGCGACTCTCTGCTTTATTTAATGCTATCTGATTTTGTGTCTCGCATTTGGTATCATCGGTCATTATTACCACCAAGTCGACCGCTTTCGTGCTTCTCTGAATTTCCTGCCTATTTGGAGCATAATATGCAGTCTAAGTTCCTCATTTCTACCATATCTCAAGAACTGAAATTTATCGGTGTTAAATGACATGTTCTGACCATGTGTATATTTTGTGCATGTCCCTCTGCAAGGCCTCCACTTCATTTGCATCACTGATTTTTCTGCTGATCTTTGTATCGTCCGCAAAGGATGTTACTATACTGTTGCTGTTTCCTCCACTGTCTATGTCTGTTAGCATGATAATGAACAGGAGTGGGGCCAGTACTGTACCTTCTGGTACTGAGCTGCGTACTTCTGATTCTGATGATGATACACCTTTAATTTTGACGACCTGTAGACGTTCTTTGAGGAAGTTTTAGATCCATTTTCCCACTTTGCCTGTTATTCCCATATGTTTCATTTTATGTGCTATTATACCATGATCGCATTTGTTGAAAGCTTTAACAAAATCCGTGTGTATGACATCATAGTTTTCATTGCCTTCAAGTGCATCTAGGATATTGTTATAATGCCCTATAAGTTGTGATAGGCATGATCTTCCTGATCGGAATCCGTGCTGATTTTCGTTGAATCTTTCCAGTCTCCAAGAAGTCATAGATTTTCTGACTATTCTTTCAAATATTTTGGTAAGGTGGGACGTCAAAGACACTGGTCTATAGTTTTTTGCTTGAGATCTATCCCCTCTTATATATATAGGGACAATGTTTGCTCTTTTATATATATATATATATATATATATATATATATATATATATTTTTTTTTTTTTTAACTGCAAACAACACACAGTATAATTAATGTAAAGAACGACGCTTGTGTAGAAGAACGTTCCGCACAAGATGAGGAGGGAGAACGAACAAATGAAAAATGAGGTACCACCCGGGAATCGAACCCGGGATCATCCGATTGCCGGTCAGATATGCTATCCACTACACCATGGATCTCGATCAATCAGAAGTCGTAATTGATCGAGGTCCATGGTGTAGTGGATAGTATATCTGACGGCAATCGGATGATCCCGGGTTCGATTCCCGGGTGGTACCTCATTTTTCATTTGTTCGTTCTCCCTCCCTCTTGTACGGGGAACGCTCTTCTACACAAGCGTCGTTCTTTACATATATATATATATATATATATTATATATATATATATATATATATAGGGTGAACCAAATGTAGGTGGACAGTAAATGATAACGTTTATTTTGAGAATACATATTTAATTTTTTTGTATACTATAATACAAAATAAAATTTAAATAAATTTAGTTATAATATTTAATATAATATAACACAAACACCATAGTTATAATGAACACCATAGTTATAATATAATATAACACAAACCGTATTCAACCTACTGTCCACCTACTTTTGGTTCACCGTGTATATAATTGAGGGGTCCCGCGTCTTAAGGTACCTAAGCGCTAAAATTAAAATTCGTCAGAAATCGCCTCCAAAGTTCAGCAATATTCTGGCAATAGTATCTCTGTTATTAATTGAGCTAGAACGTTCATTTTGGCTAAATTAGAGTTCTAAGTATGCTAATGAAGATGTTGATGAGTTTTGGAATAGATTTTCATATTTATATAATTTTTTTAAATTTTTGATTTTCTTATGCTGAACTTTGGGTGAACTTTTGGCTGGCGATAGAGGTGAAAAAAGTAGTTCGCTTCATAAGGTTTTCAACCATACTTCTAGGTGTCGTAAGGTCATTATAACCCAAACCACGCGATAGAGGAAGGGTGAAAATAGTGATATCCATCAAAAAACACGTTTTCGCCTGTGGTGGCGCTTAGGTACCTTAAGACGCGCGACCCTTATATATATATATATATATATTAAACATTAAATGTTAGAAAGAGTAATTGGTTTCTCTTTCTTGATTACCATTAACAACGCTTTTGTATTTGTAGATTCAAACAGCTCTATCTCCGTAACCATTCAGAATTAGACACATGTTCATATGAACTTTTTTTTCTTCACAATGACCGATACTATCACCTACCGACCGAAGTATTGACCTTTCCTCCTGAAACACCCTATATATATATATATATATATATATATATATTATATATATATATATATATACACACACACACACACACACACACACACACACACACACACACACACACACACACACACACACACACACACAGGGTGTCCGAGAATTATCTGTACAGTTTTTGGCTGTTATTAAAAGTCAACCATGAAGTGTAGAAATTCCAGTGTTGTCCCATTTTACAGAGAATCTCATTAAGTTTTTCTGATACCAAGTTTTTTAGAAATTCCAGTGTGTCCGAACATTATCTGTACAATTTCATCTTTTAATAAAATTCTTGATAACACAGGTAAAATTCTTAAACAAGATTATTTAGAATCTGTATTTTCAAAAGTTTCTTTTATTAAAGTAACGTTGTTACAAACATTCGATATGTGCACCATTAGTGATTCGCAAAACATCCAATCGATACTCCAAATGTTACCAGGTACGCTGCAGCATATCCACATCAATTCGCTCAACAGCAGCTGTGATTCTTGCTTTTAAATCATCATTGTCTGTCACCCGCGTACATTTCTAAAAAACTTGTCAAAATGTGGTATCAGAAAAAACTTAATGAGATTCTCTGTAAAATGGGACGACACTGGAATTTCTACACTTCATGGTTGACTTTTAATAACAGCCAAAAATTGTACAGATAATTCTCGGACACCCTGTATTTCCCGGGCAGGTGCCTTATTTTTCATTTGTTTGTTATTTCTCTTCCTCGTGTGCAGAACACTCCTCTATACTTACGTCGTTTCTATACGTTAATATACTGCGCGGTCATTGCAGTTAAATGTATGTGTATATATATATAATATATATATATATATATATATATATATATATATTGTGTGAGAGAGAGAGAGAGAGAGACCAACATCCTCCGAAACACTGGTGGTGATGCATTTTTGGGTGGGCAAGGGCAATTGCATTATATGCAATATATTTCCATTTCAGCTTCAGTTAAAATTGTGTAATTTCTTTAGAATTTCGATATTTCGCTATATTTTAATTACATTTTACTTATGCTTTCTTGTCATTATTAATTTAAGATCAACTTTAAAGCAGTTTACTTGGTCTTCTTTTAGAATCACTGTTACTGTTATTAATCTATAACTTTTTAGTATTGTTTTTATGTAGAAGTTAACTCGATTAGTAATGCTTAAATAATACTTTTGAGGTATATGTCCTCTTAAGAACTAAATCATAGGAGCTCTATTAAAATTACATTAGAAACTAATTAACAGCTTTGCTATCATCTAAAATGATTGTGGTTAAAATTTGATAATAAATGGTAAGCTACCCCCACAAAGAAAAGGGATAAAATTTTAAACTTTAGTAATACTTTAGAGATTCAAAATTATTTGATAACTGCTGATGAACAAACTCGCCTATTTCTCTACTTTTTCGTTTCAGTTACGGACAGCTTACAGGAACCAGTGTGAGGAAATTAAATTGTTGCGTCGACAGCTCGTGGTAAAGGACAGGAAAATACGAGAACTCGAAGACGCAATCAACCAACTAAAGAATAAAAACCAATAAAAAATAATTAGTTCAATATATTTTTTAAGTTTTTAGTTTTTAAAGTACGAGTTAATTGCTGGTATATCGTAATTGAAATGTAGGTTCATGTCTTCCTCGATCAATGAAACATAAATGTAGGCACTTTATATCCATCTTTGGCTTCAAGTAATTTTGCATTAGAGACTGTTGAATATTTGAATTTTTACATCTGTGTAGTTTGTTCCACGTAGGCAAGTTAGTTATTAACGTAAAGAAAGGTTGAGGAAAAAGTGGTTTCAATTTGGTTGGAAGGTATACGTTGTAGAAATTGGTTTTACCAGACGAGATATTGGAAGGGGTTTTTCATTGAAAGAAATTTAGTTAAGGAAAAATCCAAACGCAGAATTTTAAAATTTTTTTTACTGGAAAAAAATAAAATTAGTTTTTGACTTTTGGCTCTAAGCGAGTCATCATCAGGATGACAACTTAAATGCTCGAATATGATGTCAGTCTTATTATTAATCCCTTAATGTCCTAGCGAGGTATTCTTTCCATACCTTGGAAGTTCAAGTTATTCGAGTAGTATAAAAAATGGCGAGAACTAGATGCGTAGATCAATGTCTGGAGACGTTCCTGAAGTTGAATCGAATGAGTCAAAATGTCAAAAGTATATTTTAAAATTAGAGTGAAATACCATGTAGTAATGGTTTTTTTTTTTAATTGGTCACCAGACAGCCACAGGTGGGCCCTGGAGGACAATTTTATCACGATTCTAAATTTAGACTTAAATGTTGAAAGACTCGTCAGAATTACACACACACACACACACACACACACACACACACACACACACACACACACACACACACACACACACATTTTTATAATTAAATAATAGTCTCCCCATTACTGGTTGCGTATGAAGAGAGAACGGGGGTTTGAAATAGGCCTTGGAAACTTGTTCAATGTTTTGATGGCCTGTGACCACAAAAAAAGTTGAGAATCATTGCCGTATAAACTTTGTCATTAGAATTTAAATGTCCCATAATTAAATTGTGATAAGTTACTTTTGCCAAAGAAATTAAGAAGTGGAACTTACCTTCAAGTTTTTCATACCAGTAAATTATGTTTTCGTATTGTTTCCCTGTTTTTTTTTTCTCAGTATTATTATTGAAAATTATTTATTTATCGTTGGAACTCGTTCACTTTTGAACACTTCATACATAGTGTGTAATGCTTAGTATCATTACCATATCCGCAGCTACTGTACACGTGTCAGCGTTTGTACGCCTTTTCTCGTACGCTTAACTGGTTTTTTTGGCTAATTATCTTCTCTGGTTTCGGGATCAATAATGCCTTTTTAAAACACGTATCATCGACCAGTCACTTAATAGCAATGTCAAATACTTTAAACAAACTTTTGCATTCCAAGTAATTCCGGAGCTTCGTATTGTATTCGGCTTTCATAGTCAGACGTTTATAGGATAAATAGGCCGATTTTATTCTTGGATTTTATTTTTACAGAATCTTTAGTGTAAGTTCATTATTATTTTTATTTATTATTATTTATTTTTTGCTTTCTGTACGTACAAAAAGGGAAAAATTGACAGTTGATCTTTAAATAATTGGAAGGAAGACCAAATTTTCGGATTAAGTTTACAAAACATGATGGCTCGTTTATATTACAATCTCTCGGTAATGTACGCAGACCTTGGCCAAATTATTAGAATCACCAGTGAAAAAGGTTGTTTTTAATTTTAGGGGAATTGTTTCTCTTTTAAAGATACGAATCGGTGAAAATAAAACAAATTATCTTTCAAGAACTTTTATCCAAATCATACTCGAGTAAGAGTGTCTTTTTAGCTTTAGTTTAGGCTTGCTTTCGGTACACTTCAAGCATTGATGTCAGTTTATGATGATGATGATGATGATGCAAGAATTAAATTAGGCTCAAAATCAATTCCAAATTTTTTTTTTTTTAACTTATTTTTCTTTGGTTAACTTGCATAAATTTTCAATCAGGTTTATATCTTGGGAGTTAACCCCCATTGAAGCAAAAGAGTCGGATTCTTAGCAAGATACGACTTTCTTTACCATACTCCAGTTTCAATACGTAAAGAAATAAAACTGGAATATAACTATCGGATAAAAGTTCATAAAAGCTAACTTGTTTTATTTTAATGATTTATTTCTTAATAATGAGTTAATTGTCGTAAAGAGACTGAAAAAAAGTAACTTTTGACTAGTAATTCTAATAATTTGGCCACGGTCCGTAAATATATATTTTAAGAAAACATTTGATACAATTCCCTGGTTTAATATCCTATATATTTATATATATATACAATGGTTTGTAATTAGGAAGGTGGTTTCAAGGAGAAACTTATACAAATAATAAAAAATTTAGTGTAGCTCATAGATGATTTAGACAAAACACAGGGTGGATTTTGTATGAGGCTTAAGACTTGGAACTGGATGCCTTGTGACGTGTTCCTTAGAAATTTATTTTAAAAAAAATGTACAATTTGGGGAAAAAATTCGCCAAATTTCAGGAAAAAAAAAAAAAAAAATTGCTTATTGGTAATAATTGGGGTTTTATTAAATTTTATTTTTTCCACCCAAAAGAATAAAATAAAATATCCTTAGAAAAACATTAATATCAATTGATAATTTTTTATGCTGCAAAGGAATTATTTCTAGGCGAACTTTTTTTCCGAAACTACACCTAGATTGATTTAGGTACTTGGTTCAGTATTCATCTATGCATAGATCACAATAAGGAGCATCTGTGTTACGATTTAAGACATATCTTCAATTGGTCAGTGCTGGATTATTATTATTATTATTATTATAATAATAATTATTATTTTTTGTTGTATTTTAGATGGATTTTTTTAATTTGTGAAATAAATTGAGTTTTTGTATATTTTTTATTTTTTGAGACGAAATTATCGGTATATTAAGAAGTAAAAGGATGGTTTGATTTAGCACAAATACTTGACATATATAGAATATTTACCATTGTCTATATTTACACTTCAATGTTGTTCCAATATCGTGTAATGCTTGATCAAATGTTACTTCACGATCATTCAGATTTTAAACAATGTGTGAAAGCATCTTTCGTTTCCTTTATAGTCCTTTCCGAAGGTGAGGTACGTCGTGGTCACGTCGAAACACCGCTTCCCACAAGATTCAGCGAAGTTAAGCGAGGTTGGGTCTGCCTACTACTAGTAGTAGTAGTAGTAGTTGGATGGGTGACCGTCCTGCGCGTCCAGTTTCCATAGCGACCAGTGGTTCGGATCTCGCGTAAAGCTGTAAGTACCCTCCCGCTGTATGACCTTAGATGATGATGCAAAGGAAATTGAACAATTTCCCAAAACACAGACGCAAACACCTTTCAGACGGTATTGATGTTATACCTATAAGTATTAAAGTAAAAGTTCGTAATTGTTGCTGGAGAGTTTCCCTTCACTCACTCGACACAGAGTCAATTTGGAGTAGGGAAGGTCTTTCAAAATGCATTGAATACACTAACTCCTTTTTCTAAAAGGTAACATTTGGATTTCTGAGACTGGGATGGTATATCCCTCATACCCGTTCAAGAATGTTAGCATGCGTGATTATTACATGGGCATTGGGATTTTTTGGACAACGTACAGAATGTAAGTACTTTTATATTCCAATAATGCGGAGGAAGAGATTTTTTGATGTTTGATGTAGATACCATTTCGCAAAATGTTGACGAATTAATATTCCTGCTTTTGTTAGTTATTTTGGACATGGGAGTTCTTTTTGTAAATGGATACGTCAGCTGCAATACATTCTTCTATATTTGGTAAAACCAAATTTAAAAAATGTACATTATATTTTAAGGCCTTTGATTTCGATAAGAATTATCATATTCAATTATCTGTATAAGAATCCTCTTTCCATCGAGTGGCCACGATTTCCGACCGAAAACACACTTGATCAATTACATGAGGATCACCATCGGAAATAAGGTACCATTCCAACTTCTCTAGTATTACCTTTCATGACAAGGTTGGTGGTATGATACTATAGTGATACGTTAGATGAAACCAACCTCCCTATTTGCAGGCACCACAAACCACTTCTCTTTTCTCGTTAACTTTTGTGTGTCATTTATTCACGTTTATTCACACACTTGGTAATCACATCCTTCCATCCTTTCAGAAGTGTTAAGGTGGAATAGTGAAATAGCTGAAATGATTAAAAATTAAAAAAGGGCATTCAGGGAATTTAAAGGCAGTGGTAATATTTTGGACTTGGATAATTATAGGCAGTTAAGAAATAAGCTAAATACAGTATTTTGATTAAAAAGAGTAAAAGACATAGTGAAATAAATCTAGCTAGAAATAGCAATAAAGATCCAAAGAAATTCGTTAGTTTTTATAAATATAATAATAAAAAGCACGATAGGATTGGCCCAATAGAACATGATGATAGGATGTTTGAAAGAGATCAGGATATTGTTGGTATTTTTAATGATTATTTTAGCTCTGTTTTTAATTTTTACTGAAGAAAATTTAAATAACTTTGATTTTAATCCTTTAGATCCTGTGAATTCAGACATTCTTGATCATATTCATATAAGGAAGGATGATGTTAGGCAAGTGATTCATACATTGAAGTCAAATGAGGCTGCTGGACCTGATAATATATTGCTAGGATTCTCAGAGAATGGGAAGAAAGCTTATCTGAGGCACTAACTATTTTGTTTGCTAGGTCAATTAATTATGCAGAAGTACCAGATGAATGGAAAAAAGCTAATGTAGTACCCATTTACGAAAAAGGGTAGTAAGAAGGAGGTAGGAAATTGTAGGCCTGATAGCTTGACAACATTGGTAGGAAAGATAGTAGAAAGAATTATAAAGAAGAATAATCAAGATAATTTGAAGAACTTTAATCTTATTTCAAGTTCATAACGTGGATTTAGATCAGGAAGGTCTTGTTTGTCTAATCTCTCAGATTATTTTTTAGAATTTGTAACTGATCAGGTAGATAACACAGCTCAACAAAAAAACATTTTTGTTTCGTTGCCAAGGAAATTCGTACGAATTTAGGGTATTTTGGGGTTGCTGAATTCCAAAATGAAAGTAGTTTTTCCGATTTGGCTCTAGTTCTTGAGATAATGAATACCCTCAATTAATAGGAAACGTAAACATAACGCGTGCATATGGGAAACTACCGGAACATTCTAGATGGTGAGACCGAATAAAATGCCATTATGTATTTCATGTGTTTACTTTTGTATGATTTGAGACAATTTCAATGCGATTTGTAAGTAGGCTCCGCCTGAACATTAAATTTTTTGCATATTTACGTGTTTCAATGGGGTACCAATTATCTCATAAATTAGAGCCAATCTAGCAAAACCGATGTCATATTCGGAATCAGCACCACAAAGTTACCCCAAAATCACTCAAATATGATTGGCAATAAAATGAGTGTTGACCAGTGTAATGGAAATAATGTAGATGTTATTTGGATTTTAGTAAAGCATTTGACAAGGTTCAACATAGGAGACTTCTATATAAATTAAGAGCTCATGGTATATTAGGGTCAGTTTTAAATTGGGTAGAAAAATGGTTAGAAGACAGAGAACAGAGGGTAATTCTAAGTGGTCATGAATCTGGGTGGCAGAAAGTGAAAAGGGGAGTACCACAGGGATCAGTTTTGGGTCCATTACTCTTTATTTTATATCTAAATGATTTAGAGAAAGGAGTAGGTTGTAAAATTTCTAAATTTGCGGATGATACAAAAGTAGTTGCTCCAGTTACAAATACAGAAAATTCTTATAAACTTCAAAAGGATCTTGATAGATTAGTTGCTTGGCTAGTAAATGGCAGATGGAATTCAGTGTTCAAAAATGCAGTCATGCATTTTGGTAGAAATAATGAAAACTTTGGTTATGAGATGCGAGGGAACTGGTTGGAGGATGTTAGAAAGGAAAAGGATCTTGGCATTATAGTTTGTAGTGATCTAAAATTTTCTAAGCACTGTTTAGAGGTTAGAAATAAAGCAAATAAAATGTTAGGTATTATTAAGAGGAATGTTAGTTACAAGAGTTAGGAAGTCATCTGTAAATTATATAATTCTTATGTTAGGCCTCACTTAGAATACTACATTCAAGCTTGGCCTCTTCACCTTAGACATGATATTGATATGCTTGAAGGTGTGCAACGTAGGGCAAACCAAGTTTATCCCTAACCTAAGAAGATTGGAATACAGGGATAGATTAAAGGAATTAGGTATGTTTAGTTTTGAGAGACGTTGTATGAGGAGAGATATGATACAGATGTTCAAAATGTTTTCAGGTTTGGACAATTTAGATGTACATAACTTTTTCTCACAAGATGCTGAATTACTAGTGGGATAACTCGTGGATATAATAAGAAAATTAGAAAACAGACTTGTAGACTTGCTCTACGAAAATACTTCTTCGGTCCTAGAGTAGTAGATTTTTTGAATGACTTGCCATATGATGTGATAAACAGTAGCTCATTAGTTAATTTTAAGAAAAATGTAGACACTATCATGAGTGAAAGAGATAGTTTGTAGATTGTATATAGTGTATATTCTTTGCTTCAGTTATATAGGCTACTATGGTGGTAGTAAATAGTTGTATATTAATTAGCTGACATAAGTTTGACATCTTGCAAGATTTTATTATTATTAAAAAATGTAGCTCATGACTTGGATTACCTCGATAGGCCCGAGTGGCTTCATGTTTTCCAAATGAATTGTAATGTAATGTAACTCTTACACAAGCACTATAACCTACATAAAAACTTCTCACTGCATTTAACAACTTACCACTGAAATCACGGACGACTCGAGTCGTCACGACCCCAGTCGTGAGTCGCAAGACGATCCTGTGTGCGGCCGGTCTAAGAATCCTGAACGAAAACTTTCATTTTAATATCTTCTATGATGACAAATTTCGAAACTATAGCTGAAATTGTGCCCTCAAAATTGACTGAAAATAACCAAAAAAAGTAAATAAATAATTAAATGAAAAATAAGACCAAATTCACAAATTCAGACCAAAAGTGAACACATATTCGAACATTAAAAAAGACCCAAAATGCAACCAAATTTGGACCAAATAAAAGTACAGTACGAAAAAGAGGTAACAATAAAGGGATTTTGGGTTCTCTTCCTCCGTAATAAATATCTAAATTAGCTCAGAATAAGCACCAAAACAGCTGTTTTTATTTACTTATTTTAAAATTAATAATTCAATTTATTAATTTATTTTATAATAATAATGTTTATTTTCGGATATGTGTAAGAATGATTTCCTTTCTTCATAAAAAAAAAATTAAACTGGGTCGAGCATACCACAAATAATAATAAATAATATGTGAAGTGTTTACCTTCTGACAGCAAACATTATGTTACGGACGGCACGTACAGCTTTCGAAATCTGAACCATGCAGAGGTTTAAATTACCCCCTGCGGGTAATGAATGATTTTTCGGGGGGTAATGGAGGCGGCAATAAAAAAAAATATATATATATATTTATCAAGTTCATAAATACATACACTATATATATATATAATTTTATATGTATGTATGTATGTATGTATGAGTGTGTATATCTGTGTAAAATAGTTCGTTATTTTGTGTGCGCTTTCTTCGAAGGGGGTAATACGGACGGAGGAAATCAAGAGTTTGGGTAACGAAGGAGAAAGTTTGGGAACCACTGATCTTATAAGGGGTCGCTGGGCTACGTCGTGGCTAGTATTGTAAGACCGCTTCCCGTTGATCACCGAAGTTAAGCGACGATGGGGTCTGGAGAGTAGTTGGATGGAAAATCATCCTCTGCGTCGATTATGTAGCGACCCATGGTTCGGATCCCACGTAAAGTTGTAGGTCCCCTACGTCATATGACCATAGATGTTACGAAGGTGGTTAAACCCTATCATTACAGCTAAAGGTCGCTACATTTTCTGGATGCAGAGGAGGGTCACCCATCCAACTACTGAGCGGACCTAACGTCGCTTAATCTCGCTGATCTAACGGGAAGCGATATTGCAACGTATTATGAACGATAAAGAAAAGTATAACTTTTTAAAAAAGTTGCGTAAAGAACACTCAAAGAACTGTTTAAATATATATATATATATATATATATATATATATATATATATATATATATATATAATACACACACACACCACACCTTGGTTTTCTTCCGCCCGAATTGTTCATTCTGACGAAGGTCAAGCTTGTCACTCCACCTTAGACCTACAGTTTAACGTGGAATCCGAACCATGCCCCACCAGCAGCCCAGCGTCTTAATCACTAAGCTACCCAGGGTACCCATTTATCTACCAACCAATTTCTTTATTGTGTGGAAGGATGAACAGCTGGGTTTTGCTGCGCGCCGCCTGCCGTCACCGGGTCTCGATCCCGGGGCCGATGGATTCGTAGTCAGCGGCGCTAACCACCGCCTCGGTGGTGTAACACGATTGGCAAAACCCCGGGTTTTATTTAAAAAAAAAAAAACCTGGGTTTTCTCCAGTTTTTTTGTTTTTTTTTTCGGGTTTTTTCATATTTTCAATGGCCAAAATAGTCTAAGAATAGAGCTAAATAACTGAGAGGCGAGAGCTTATTACAAAAATAACTATTTACCACGAGTTGTATTTCGATTGAGCAGTTAGGTATACGTTTTGCTCGAAAATAAAATGCTCAAATAATTAATTAATGTTTGTAATATGTCAGTCAAGTTGTGTGAATGTGCAATCTTTTATTGATCCATATTTCCTATTTCACTGTATTTCAGTATTTCAGTAATGAGTACCGTGCAAGAATTAACCTATTGCATTATTTTATTAACAACCGGGTTGGGTCTTATCGGGCCAGCCCTGTGGTGTAGTGTTTAGCATTGCTGACTTCGAATCCACCGACCCCGGGATCGAGACCCGGTGACGGTAGGCAGCGCGCAGTAAACCCAGCTGTTCATCCTTCCATACAATAAAAAAAAATTGGTTGGTAGATAAATGTGTACTCTGGATAGTCTAGTGGTTAAGACGCTGGGCTGCTGATTGGGAGGTCGTGAGATCGAGTCCAGGCGAGTACTTCATAATTTCTGACCGCCCAGTGGTTCGGATTCCACGTTAAACTGTAGGTCTAAGGTGGAGTGACAAGTTTGACCTTCGTCAGAATGAACAATTCGGCCGGAAGCAAAACCAAGGTGTGTGTGTGTGTCCCTGTTTTAAACTGCCCGTTATTTTATATTGAACGTAAATTT
The DNA here is from genome assembly GCA_023014485.1 of Bathynomus jamesi. NCBI lineage: Eukaryota > Metazoa > Arthropoda > Malacostraca > Isopoda > Cirolanidae > Bathynomus > Bathynomus jamesi. The sequence goes on along the minus strand of JAJOZX010002267.1, from coordinate 382,077 downwards.
TATTATTGGGGTTTCTTCTTCAGAAAGGTAACAGATCGGGGTTTTATTCCGCACATACCAATACATTTCTAATCTTTCATTACTTAATAACTAATAAATATTGTATATTGAAACCATTTTTTCAGCATTTCATACTTCCAATAACATTTCCTAATTTCGTAGAAATTAGAAAAAGACGATACCGCTACCAATAGACTATAGCCTAGCAAGGCCATAGAACGCCTTACTAGACCATAATCTTTAAGGAAAGCTAAGTCTTTAGTCTTCAGTAGGATGGAGCACCTCTACATAATGCTTGTGAAACTCGCATCTTTTTGAGGAAGCATTTTTCTGGGCGATTAATCTCCCTTCATGAGCCACTGGATGGCTCCCATATTCACCTGACCTCACACCCCATGACTTTTTTTCGTGGAGTTGCATAAAAGGCAGGATCTATTCTACCAAGCCTAAGACACATAAACACCTAACGATCAAAATCTATGAGGTAATCAACAACATCCCGGCTGAGCTATTTTCAAAAATTATGTCAAACATTTGTGTAAGAGAATATTGTGTTAAAGAAATGAAGATTACACTGAGCATGCTGTTTAATTAAGGTTAGTAAACTAGTATGTTTTATTGCTTTTGTCTTTGTGTCTAGACTCCTTTTTTTTTTCTAGCTTAGAACATTTATTTAGAAGTAGGGACATTTTTGGAGTCCTCCTGATAGATATATATATATATATATATACAGGGTGGGCCGTAAGTTTCCATACATAGGAAAATTTAAATACGTGCGTCGGTATTTGGATCAGCAGTTTCCGGATGCTTGGATTGGTCGGCGTGGTCCTGTGGAGTGGCCTCTCAGATCCCCAGATCTCACCCCCCTTGATTTCTATCTTTGGGGGCACTTGAAGGCCATGGTGTATCAGGAAAAGATACGAGACATAAATCATCTAAAGGAACGTATCACCAACGCCATTACAAGCATAACGTCAACTGTGCTAATGCGTGTTCATCAACAGTGGGGAACACGTATTGAAATGTGTTTTCAAAACAATGGCAACCATGTAGAGCATATTATATAAATAAAAATGGTTGTCCATAAAAAAATGTTTATTTTTCCTATGTATGGAAACTTACGGCCCACCCTGTATATATATATATATATATATATATATATATATATATATATATTATACAGTACATATACGAAGGCCGCTCAATATATTTTGCCCCACCTTTTTTTTTCTTTCCAAGTTTCCTTGTAAGTTCCAGAAATTTTGTACACAAGTACAGTAGTTACATACTTTTTTTACAAGTTTTTATTTTTCCACATAGTCTCCATCCTTTTCTACGGCTTTCCTCCACCTCGAAACAAGGGCCTTTATTCCTTGCTGATAAAAGTCCGCTGGCTTCCGCTGGAGTCACCTCTTAACCTCCTCAACAACCTCATCATCACAAACTTTCTTCCACGAATAGCATCCTTCATTGGCCAAAACAAATGGAAGCCAGATCTGGGCTGAATGGAGGGTGGGGTAACACAGTCAAGCGCATTTTTGTGATAGACTTTCTTGTTTGCAAACTGTTGTGTGGTCTTGCGTTATCGTGCAAAAGAAAGACGTCTTCCAGTTTTCTCTCCAGTCGAACTCGTTTTATACGTCTCTGGAGTCTCTGTAGGGTAGCAATATATGCCTCCGAGTTGGTTGGTTGTCCTTTCTTCATAATGTTCACCAGAATCACCCCTTTCATGTCCCAGAATATGGTGGCCATAACCTTTCCTGCAGAGGGAGCCATTTTGAACTTTTTCTTGCGTGGGGAGTCTGCGTGATGCCACTCAATGGGTTGACGTTTTGTTTCAGGTTCAAAGTGGTGTACCCAAGTCTCATCCCCAGTCACAATTCGTGAAAGGAAGTCATCCCCTTCTGTCTCGTATCGAACCAACGACTCGGAAGCAATTTCTTTTCTTTGGCCTTTGTGATCTTCAGTCAGTTCGCAGGGAACAACCGTGAACACACTTTTGAGTATCCCAGTTGCTGAATTATCGAATTCACACTTCCTTCACTAATTCGTAGCTCCTTGTATGTGACGCGCCGATTTGATCGAATGATGCTGTTAGCACATTGCACAGTGTGAGATGTTACAGTTTATGCCGGGCGACCGCTGCGTGGCTCATCATCGAGGCTGGCTCTCCCTCTCTCCGATGATCTCACACGTTTAGACCAGCGTCCAACTGTGCTTCGATCAACAACAGCATCTCTGTAAACGTTTTGTAGGCGTTTGTGAATATTTCCGACTGTTTCCTTCTGTGCGGTTAAGAACTCGATAACAGCTCTCTGTTTACGACGCACATCACTGTCAGACGCCATTTTCGAAACTACGTTAACCATCGGTTTTATACAAGGAGGGGAGGTTCAAACTGGAAAAATCCGGTTATGTGATGCGCAGAAAGTTCAAACTTACGGCCCAAAAGACATTTCAGCCCCATGGCCTATTATTTAGCTAAGAAAAAAGGGTGGGGTAAAATATATTGAGTGCCCCTAGTGTATATATATGGGTTTTTTTTCTGGCGGAACGCGCTGGAACGGTACCTTTTATTTTCAACATGCAGAAAAAAATTTGTTTTTTATTGTCCTTCTGATATATTTATTATTTTTATTGTTACATGACAAAATTTTAGGAATTAGGAGGACGCTTTTTGGGAGGATTGGGTTAGTCACGGGGTGGGATAGAGTTACAAATGGCAAAGGGTGTAAGAAATTTATAGCAGAGTCCCAGAACCTACCTTTCCCCAAAAACGTTATTATATATATATATATATATATATATATATATATATATATATATATATATAAACCTCGTTTAGGTTCCGTGTGTTGGTCTCATCACACGAAGGTCAAGCTGGTGGCCCCGCCTCTAGGCCTGGCTTGGTGGAGGAGCGAGTTGTTCTCTTGCGCTCTCCACCGGACATAGCCAGGTACATCCGGCTCATCTGGTACCGTTCTGAGCCAGGCATCTAGTCTTCTTTTAAAAGACTTCAATTTTGACCCTGTAACTTTTCCGAGGACCTTTGGAAGCTGGTTAAAAAATCTTGGCCCTCTGATAACCAAGCTATTTTCCTTCAAAAAAAAAAAATATATATATAATATATATATATATATATATGATGAATAAAACCACGAAGGAAAGGAAACACAGAATGGTGCTCAAGCGCTTTCGTCTAATGACATCCTCAGGAACACTGAGCACCATTCTGTGTTTCCTTTCCTTCGTGGTTTTATTCATCATAAATATTTTTCACGTGTTACTTTCGTGAAATAATTTTCATTATATATATATATATATATATACACAGGGTGTACATAAAGTCAGGATCTATTTTTGTGAAGCACTTGGAAATTATATTGAATTCAGTCATAAAATGATAGTGGTAACATTTATTAAATAAGAGTAGGATTCGACGTGACGCCTATCAGTATCCTGCACAGCTCAAATCGTTCCGCAGCATTTCTAAACACATTCTGGAGCATTTGCGGGGTTATGTTATCTGCAGCAGTTCGTATACGTGTACGTAAGTTTTCAAGACTCGTAATCTTCGTCTGATAGACGTGCGATTTGATAAAGCCCCATGCAAAGAAATCTAAAGGGGTTAAATCTGGTGATCTCGCTGGCCAAGGTCTTTTGTTGCTTCCGCGTCCGATCCAGCGATTTGGAAAACGTCCATTTAGATAATCCTGAACAATTTTGGCATAGTGACAAGGAGCACCATCATGTTGATAGACAACGGTACTAACAATCCTATCCCCAATCAGCTGAGGTTCAAGGAATTGCTGCAACATGTCCAGATAAATAAGCCCTGTAACTGTAGCTTCAGCAAAGAAAACAGGACCATAAATCTTAGATTTTGTTAAACCCATCCAGACATTAACTTCAGGTGAGTCTCTCTCCCAATTTTGGACGAAATCATTCGGTCTTCCATCTGCCCAAATTCGACAGTTATGGCGATTTACTTTTCCACACGTATGGAAAGTGGCTTCATCACTAAAGAGAATGTTGTCCATTAAATTATCACTCCAGATTTGTTCTACGAGATCAGCACACACAGCACTTCGTCGAGGGAAATCTTCATCATGTAAAACCTGCAAATGATAGCTTTTCTTCTGCAAATTAACTTTCAGAATTTTGTGCACAGATGACGTCGGGAGGCCGAGTCTGTGTGATGCAGCACGAACGGACGTACGTGGCTCCTCAGTAGGGTGGATCGATTTTACATTTTCTTCGATTTCCATATTCTAATAGAGACAAAAACTTGCGCATGCATGAGAAAATAGCCTCTGCAAAATCTTAGCTTAATAGGTAATCATCTTCTGCCCCCGGCAGAGCGATGAAAATCATATTTTAGTAGTCAAAAACGTATTTTTAAACCCTAGCCTAGAGTCAAAATTTTGCGTGTGTGTTATGTCATGCCTAAGCAACGATATAAATGCTATGGGAAATATATAAATGCATTATTTAAGACAAAGAGCCGATCTGAAAATATGTATATTATACATATTTTCAGACAAGTTTTTGTCTCTATTAGAATATGGAAATCGAAAAAAATGTAAAATCGATCCACCCTACTCCTCAGTGATAATTCCGCGTACTGCAATTCACGGTAAGATCTGACATACACGGTCGTCCTGATCTTGCTTCATCATTTACAGATCCCGTTCGTTTAAATTTGTTCACCAATTTTCGTATTGTCTTGTCTTGTCTATTGGCCCCGGCTTATGAAATCTTCTAAACTTCTCTCTGATGTCATTGTATTTCTTTCCCTCGATTCGCCAAATTACTATTGCCACACGCTCTTCTGTATTCATTCTAAGGGCTTCTGAAAAGAAAAATAGAAAAAAATAATTATTTCACAAAAATAGATCCTGACTTTATGTACACCCTGTATATTATATATATATATATATATATATATATGAAAATTATTTCACGAAAGTAACACGTGAAAAATATTTATGATGAATAAAACCACGAAGGAAAGGAAACAAAAAGGTGCTCAAGCGCTTTCGTCTAATGACATCCTCAGGAACACTGAAGTACATAAAGGGTTACGGCCTATATATAGGTTACAGAAAGAAAAAATAAAGAAATAAAATAAAATAAATAAATAAATAACATACATACACACAAACATATATATATATATATATACATACATATCTACACACACACCACACACACATATATATATATATATATATATATATATATATATATATATATATATATATATATATGCAATAAACGAAGTAAAAATAAAAATTAAAAATTAAAGGATTAACAAAGAGGCATACAGATTTGTAAGGAAAAATGTCGATTTTTAGCACAAGATCAAATGAATTATAAAAATACAAATTTATACTGGAAATCTGCCCGGGTTTTAACACTTTGCCTTTTATAGTCAAGTTTCGATATATATAAAAATAAAATGAAGATTAAAAGTTAATAAAGTAGCATACAAGTTTACCAAAGATTTAGCGTCCTACCCTTTTTATCTAAATCTGTTTTGAAGGAATTCAAAACAACAGGATCGAGTTGAAAAATATCTTTGCTTATGTTGAAGTTATTTGAAAGTTGGATAATGGCAGACTCAAGAATATTTCTATTAACAATGTTGCTAGAGTGGAATAAAGCTGAAGCATTATTCCAATCAATACAGTGGGATAACTCTGACAAATGGACAAAAAGAGCACTGGACAACTGTCCTGTTCTAACGGAATATTGATGCTGTTTTATATGTGTGTGCAAATCCTTTCCCGTCTGACCTATGTAAAAGGAATCACATTGTTTACACCCAATTTTATAGATAATGCCTGAATTATTGGTAGGGCTATTTTTTACTATGATATTTTTCACAATATTGTTACATGAAAATACTACATTAATATCCAAAAGTTTAAGTACATTAGCAATGCCTAAAAAGCCCGGGAAAAATGGAAGTACTAAAATATTTTTTGACAAAGTACGAGTGTTATTACTGACATGCAGGGCCGGTTTTAAGCCGATTAGACCGATTTGTTCAAATTGGGCCCCGCGCCCCGAGGGGACCCCGCGCACGCGCTCGAGTAGGGGACGCTATGTTGAATTAATGAGTGTCCAGTGTGCACGAAGTTTCTTGTTACTGTGAAGGCAGTGAAACTATTCAGTCCGTCCTCGTATATCTATGTTTCAATGTTTTATTGCTAATCGTTTGTTTATTTGTTTTGTAATTTCAGTTTATCGTCGCCGTTTAGCTTTTTTAAAAAAAAGGTAATTTGTGGACGATATTCAAACCCTCAACACAGAAAGAGCGCTGTTAATGAGATTATATAACATAAAGCTTGGAATGTAAAGTTGTGTTGTTTGTTAAATATGTCCAAATTGTTTATATGTCCAAACTGCAAACTTGAAGTGTCTTAAGCCTGCATGTAACAGAGAAACGTGGTGGTAAGTAGATCCTACATATTAAATTAACTAGTTTTTGCCTTATTATCATAGAGAGCATTTACATTTCTATTTACTAGAGCTTGTTCTTTTGCCCCCTGCGCTTTTCTTCTTACTCCCAGGCTTTTAAAAATCATGAAATCTTTTCCTTTAATCATTAGATGCATACATGCACATCTTTATTATTTTTCAGTGCCAGGGAGTCTTTATTGTGAATGATTTTGTTTTTTGTTTTGTAATTTCAGTTTATCGTCGCCGTTTAGCTTTTTTAAAAGAAAAGTAATTGAAAAAGCCCTTACATCATCGTTATCATGACAAGCACAAGCAGAGATAGAGACAAAGGGCGAAAGTATTTGAGCGGCAATCAGAAATGAGCACTGGCCAAGGCTAAGGCAGCTGAAAATGAAAAACAAAGAGGTGCTCTAGCGAAATTTCTTGTCACTCCAACTTTGAAACGACAACGGGTAGAGGGCCCCGCTAGGCGCTAACAATTTTCTAATTGGGCCCCGCACTTCCTAGCGCCGGCCCTGCTGACATGATAGAAAGTTCGTTTTGCCTTGTTGAGACAAGATTCCATAAACATAGATGGATAACACAGATCACTTCCAATACCGTTGATTTTTTCCAATTCGACATCGATGTATTCCGGACTGGCGATCCTAAGGGCGCGGAGAAAGATTGATGAAAAAATGGCCTTCTTAGTCGGGGTGTCATGTCCCGAGTAAAAGTGTACGTAGGACAAATTGTTTGTTGTTTTCCGATAGATACTAAACTTAAAACCTGGGCTTTCCCTATGTACACGCACATCCAAAAATGGGATTGAATTGTCTTGTTCCACTTCTAAAGTAAACTTAATGGAGGGGACTTGATCATTTAACTGAAGGAGGAAGTTATCCAGGTCACGATTCATGGGCCAGATACACAAAATATCGTCGACGTACCGCAACCAAGGGATGCCAACCCCCAGGATTCTCGGAATCCCTTGGTTGCGGTACGTCGACGATATTTTGTGTATCTGGCCATGAATCGTGACCTGGATAACTTCCTCCTTCAGTTAAATGATCAAGTCCCCTCATTAAGTTTACTTTAGAAGTGAACAAGACAATTCAATCCCATTTTTGGATGTGCGTGTACATAGGGAAAGCCCAGGTTTTAAGTTTAGTATCTATCGGAAAACAACAAACAATTTGTCCTACGTACACTTTTACTCGGGACATGACCCCCCCACTAAGAAGGCCATTTTTTCATCAATGTTTCTCCGCGCCCTTAGGATCGCCAGTCCGAAATACATCGATGCCGAATTGGAAAAAAATCAACGGTATTGGAAGTGATCTGTGTTATCCATCTGCGTTTATGGAATCTTGTCTCAACAAGGGAAAACGAACTTTCTATCGTGTCAATAATAACACTCGTACTTTGTCAAAAAATATTTAGTACTTCCATTTTTCCCGGGCTTTTAGGCATTGCTAATGTACTTAAACTTTTGGATATTAATGTAGTATTTTCATATAACAATATTGTGAAAAATATCATAGTAAAAAATAGCCCTACCAATAATTCAGGCATTATCTATAAAATTGGGTGTAAACAATGTGATTCCTTTTACATAGGTCAGACGGGAAAGGATTTGCACACACGTATAAAGCATCAATATTCCGTTAGAACAGGACAGTTGTCCAGTGCTCTTTTTGTCCATTTGTCAGAGTTATCCCACTGTATTGATTGGAATAATGCTTCAGCTTTATTCCACTCTAGCAACATTGTTAATAGAATATTCTTGAGTCTGCCATTATCCAACTTTCATATAACTTCAACATAAGCAAAGGTCTTTTTCAACTCGATCCTGTGTTTTGAATTCCTTCAAAACAGATTTAGATAAAAAGGTAGGACGCTAAATCTTTGGTAAACTTGTATGCTACTTTATTAACTTTTAATCTTCATTTTATTTTTATACAGGGTGGGCCGTAAGTTTCCATACATAGGAAAAATACATTTTTTTATGGACAACCATTTTTATTTATATAATATGCTCTACATGGTTGCCATTGTTTTGAAAACACATTTCAATACGTGTTCCCCACTGTTGATGAACACGCATTAGCACAGTTGACGTTATGCTTGTAATGGCGTTGGTGATACGTTCCTTTAGATGATTTATGTCTCGTATCTTTTCCTGATACACCATGGCCTTCAAGTGCCCCCAAAGATAGAAATCAAGGGGGGTGAGATCTGGGGATCTGGGAGGCCACTCCACAGGACCACGCCGACCAATCCAAGCATCCGGAAACTGCTGATCCAAATACCGACGCACGTGAAGACCAAACGTTTAAATTTTCCTATGTATGGAAACTTACGGCCCACCCTGTATATCGAAACTTGATTATAAAAGGCAAAGTGTTAAAACCCGGGCAGATTTCCAGTATAAATTTGTATTTTTATAATTCATTTGATCTTGTGCTAAAAATCGATATTTTTCCTTACAAATCTGTATGCCTCTTTGTTAATCCTTTAATTTTTAATTTTTATTTTTACTTCTCCGTTTATTGCATATATATATATATATATATATATGTGTGTGTGTGTGTGTAGATATGTATGTATGTATATATATATATATATATGTTTGTATGTGTTTTTATTTATTTATTTTATTTTTATTTTTTCTTTCTGTAACCTATATATAGGCCGTAACCCTTTATGTACTTCAGTGTTCCTGAGGATGTCATTAGACGAAAGCGCTTGAGCACCTTTTTGTGTTTCCTTTCCTTCGTGGTTTTATTCATTATATATATATATATATATATAAGATAATATATACACACACACAAACTCAGAATGGTCCCCTGAGAAACTTATATGTTAAACACAGACCGTACATGGAACAAGGAACTCTTCTGGGAAAATTAAATCCACTATAGTCCGAATAAGTAATGGTAAATGACAAATAATATATATATATATATATATCCCCGCAAGGGGGTTCTAAGCTCGTGCTCTTGAGTGCTCTTTGTGCTCGTTTGTCCTGGAGGTTTCACGTGCGCCCTCCGGCCCTAGCACCCAAGGATGATGGGGCTCGACCCTGCAGTCCTTGTCATCCTTGATCTTTTTCCACTTCGACTGTCCCCTCCACCCTTTCTTTTTCCTCTGTCTTTCCTCTCCTTTTTCTTTGTTTTTCCGCTGAGATATGCCCTTTTAAATAGAGGCGAATCGGTTCTTCCTGAACTTAAAAAAAAAAAAAAAAAAAAAAAAATTATTAGATATATATATATATATATATATATAATATATATATATATATAATATATATATAGGGTGTCCTGAATGTCTTGTTACACCTATGTAAATGTTACTCCAGTTTTCTGTAACTATGGTAATGAAAGTATATAGTACGGGACTCCAATAAACCTTAACCCCCCCCCCCCCCCCCCGCCCATGGCCTAAACCATTAGAGGTACAGTAAAACTAAACATACCGTACAAAAGAGAATTTAATCCTGCATTTAATGAGAAACAATTAAAACTTGGTGTTCCCGCCATTGGCTTCCAAGACAGCCTGAATTCGCTTTGGGTAGCGTGCCAAAAGTGACGTGAATAGATCTTGATCGTTACGCAAATTTGCTAAAACAGTTTCAATGTGTTGCGTCATTGTATCCTTCGAAAATCGATTTGCTGCAGGTTCTTGAAACAAGACATTCAACCTTGTCCTTTATAACTGATCCAATGTGTTCACAGACGTTCAGGTCAGGAGAATTTCCTGGCCATTCTTCATTTCCAAAGAAATCGATCTCATGGTTCCGCAACAACTGTTGAGTAGCTAATGCCTTAAAGCAGGGGGCCTTATCGTGGAGAAGTGTGACCTGATCGACATCCATAACATTGTTTGGGTTTCTTAGAAAAGGAATGACATGCTGGAATAGAATAATATCACGAAAATACTGTCCATCCCAACTCTGACCATTTGGCTTCAGCAGTGAGCTTCTTTGCAGTGAACAAAACAAACACACCAACACAGTCTGGACTTTTTAATAATTCGCGATAATGTTCATTGTCATCGATTTCATCTGGTGTTGTGGCCCACACTCGATCATTTTGGTAGTTAGGCCGACGTGTTACTTAAACAAAAAATTCATCGGAGACAGCTAAATGCATGAAATCACACATCCCAATCTTCAAGATAATGGGCAAACCACATTCTGTCATCGATGTTAAGTTGAGTTTTTCTTGGCTTTGGAAGTTCATGCCAAGGCTTTAAACCTTACATATGACGGTACAGTCGAATGGTCTCACCACTAACGATCTTTCCTCTCAACACTTCGATCTCTAGAAAGTTTAGCACAGCTGTTTTTCCGCTTACGCGTACCGCTTTTAATGGTGTCCTTCGTTTCATGAGAGAGAGGCAAATTTGGGCGCCCAGATTTGATTGTACCCATTTCACATTCATCCAAAGTTTTATTCCAATTTCTTTTGACGAAGTCCTCACTTCTTCGCAACTTTTTGGCAACCCATGAACGTGTTATAAAGGTGGCTCCAGCATCACGAGCTTCCCGAAATGTTATTGCTCGTATGCGATCTATCACACGTTGCCTCTCCGAATCACCAATTAACAAAGGTGGGCAGTTGCGGCGCAACATTTTTGGTTGCGCTTGCGCTTGCGGCGCAACTTTTTGAAAAGGGTTGCGCTTGCGCGTGCGGCGCAACTATTTCAGCAGAGTTGCGGTTGCAGCAGTTGTTGCGCGCGCGACAACAGAGTTGCACAAAATTGTTGCGCGTGCCCACCACTGCCAATTAATTGAAAAGCCATTATATTATCACTATCAGCTAGAGTAATTTTAATACCTGCAATAAATAAAGAATTTTATATATTTTTATAATCACTAAAAACTATTTCGATATAAGTAAACATGTAAGCTGTAAATGGGGGGGCTAAGGTTTTTTGGAACCCCTTAGAAAACACTGTGAGACACTTTATTTTAAACAGAATTATACAACATTGTAGTTTATACATAGTTATACGCAAGTTTATCATGTATCCAATGGATCTGTATGCAAACCATCGTTCTCGCTGCACAGAATGATTTTACGCCAGGTTCAATGTGCTATGCTCCTCATTATTTTAGGTGTTACAAGTTTAAAAGCATCCTTTACGGCTTCCTTTAGTCCGTCATTGGAATCATAACGTTTTTGAGAAACCTTTTCCTTTATAAATCCCCATAATGCATTGTCACAACTCGAGATATCTGGGCTTCTCGGAGGCCATTTTAATGTTGCATTTTAATGTCCCAATCCATCGATCAGAAAGACCTCATTTAAATATTCACGAACCCTCGAGGAATAGTGGGGAGGTGCTCCATCCTGTTGGAACCAAACATCATTTAATATTCCGAGATTATACATAGGTGTAACAAGACTTTCGGGACACCCGGTATATATATATACTGTATATATATATATATATATGCACTAAAATCACAAAATAACACGTGACCTTATTAATAAGCAAACAACCACAAGGAAAAGGAATATATCACGAAAGCGCTCGGACTTTGTGTTTCCTTTTCCTTGTGGTTGTTTGCTTATATATATATATATATATATATATATATATATATATATATATACACACTAGAAAGCCCGCTGTGACTTGCGCATCAAAAGACCCCTGAAACACCACCTAGGGAGGAGTGGGTGTGTTACTGAAACCTTCCCAGATTCTCATAATATGTATACTAAATTTGGGGCAGATTACCTTAGTCCAGGAGTTCTGAACCTTTTTATGTACGTGGACCACTGAGGGACACCCGCTGTGTCTATAAACCATCTTCAGTGTTTATTGGGGTTGAAATCACAATCAAGAAAAAATAATAGCACCCAAACCTTTACTAGAGACAGTATTGATGGCAAAATATATAACAAATACAATTGTTTCATTATCATGGCCTTTATTTTTCAGATTTCAGCAACACTGAAAAAGCAACAATATTGAATTTATAATAGAAAATTGTAAACGATCTGTATCAGTCAGACTTTACTGTGAAAAAATCAAATCTGTGAATTGCCTGAATCAATACAACTTTCCTAACACATACCAATTAATGAGAGACCTAACACCGTTTCTTTGCCACCAAAGCTGGTATATTTGGCTCAGTGACAGAGAGGGCACGTCGAAGTTCAGGTTCAACGTCCAACTTAGATCGGTATTGTGTCTCGATTGCCAGTAGTGTGGAGAAACCAGACTCGCACAGATACGTAGAAGAGAAGGGAATAAGAACTCCTAGAACCAGACGACTAACTTTGGGATATACTTTGCTGGTCTTAGCCCAAAATGTGCTGAGTTCTTCCTCTGCGAACCTGTCCTTGGTGGTGCTGTCGTTGATGAGGTCCAAGAACTCGTCCTGCACCTCGTCAGGCAATACATCTACTTGGCATTTGAAAGGATTTATCATCATAGAAGACAAGAACAAGTTGCTTTGTATGTTTATTTTTATCCTTCTGTGGACCTTCTCCTTCTGAGAAATGGGCCTGGACCACAGGTTAAGAACCTATGCCTTAGTAGCCGTATAGGCGTGTATAAATGAACACAGAACAGACATCATCCCCTACATACAGCATATGAACCATAAGATATATTATTAAGAGTTGTTAGCGCTAAATTTTTAGATTGAGGGTTCTACAATATCATGATCATTGACATTAAACGTTGTTATCCTGTTTCATTTCTAGAAAATTGTTTAAGCTAAAAGTATTATAATTGTGTAGTTCACAAGAAATTTGATCCTAAAAATATCCTCAACCTCCCTTACCATGTAAATTTTATACTTCTTCCGACTTAAAACAATACGAATTAATGTCATTTTTAATTATGAAAATGCTATTAAATCTCGCCTAATAGAAAACAGTCCAGATAAGGCAGTTGGTTGTCTCTCTTCCATCGGTTGTAAGCAATGCTTATATAGATCAAACGGGAAAAACTTTAAACGTAAGAGTAAAACAGCATAAATAGGCTTGAAGGGGCCGCCAATAATTCTAATACATTGTTTAATCATAATGTATTAATAGAATCATCGTATTAATTGGGAAAGTTAAAAATTCTAGTAAAAATAAAGGAATAACCGAAAGGAACATTGTAGAATGGGTATTTATATTTTATAAATCATTTTAATAACAGTTCGGAACTTATAAAATTGACCATATCTTTTTAAAATGCCCTTTTCACCTTTGCTAATCCCTCCTAACTATTTTGTTTACGGTGTACAGAGATATAATACAGGGTGTAACGAAAGTCTGTCACCCTAGGAGATTATTTTTAGATGTTAAAAAGAAAAAAATGTTCAAACTGCATGCCATTCAGGTGTTGACACATGTTAATTCGATAACGTAAGCTACTTTGAACGTTACGAAAGACATCCTTACTGATGTTGTTAGTCTTGTTGTATGATGTATTTTTTTTTTTTTTCGTGTGTGTTGAATAGCTCGTGGTCTGGTCTGGGTAAGCAAACGACTTTAAATTCCCAAGTTGGTACACAAGACCTTTTTTTTAACACAACTCGTAAAATTTAAAATAACAGAATTAACTACACGCAAACTACAGAAAAAACAAATTGTTTATTTACCCAACAAAACCATAAAGAACCATTCAAGAAATGCAACATAATAATAATTAATAATTCCTATTTTCAGAAATAATAACACGTTTAATATTGACGCCACAACACACGCATAATTATTTTAATTCACTTCTCTTATATATTTACTTACACCATTATTCATTTTATTTTGAGCGTAAAATGTAAGTCATTTTATTACAAAATAATAATATTACAAATAAAATAGATTACATCAATTTGACAAATTAGGGACCTAATTTAATCACAGAAATATAGATTTCAAGTTGGTTTCATAGTTAGGTTTCTGAACAATTAATTTATAGATACGTTTCGCTTGACTTTGCTTTTCTTAGAACTTCAACCCCTTGTTCGGTCTTCAAAATTTTTCGGAAATCTTTACATGACATTTTGTAATTTCCTATGACCATCAGCTGAGCTTCCAAATTTGTTAAAAGTAATTTTGTTCCGTTCGTTACGCCAAGCTGTGCTCATCAAACTGAATATCCGTTCCGAAATCGCATTTGAATGGGGAATTTAAAAAACAAAAGATATTACAGTACTTTGAACAAATTATTTGCATTGGGATAATTCTTGAAAAATTGTACCCACTTTATGTCGCATTTCTGATCTGATTGTACATCTGACATATCTTTCAAGAACTTATTTAGCTTACAAATTTCCTCATAGAGTAAGTCTTTATTCAAGGAACTCGGGACTCGGGCTTTTACTTGGCAAGTCGAGACAGTTCCGCAGAAATCGGGACGTCTAGCAACCCTGTTGGGAGGTCATTCTACTGGACCACAGCGTCCAATCTACCTCCCATGCAAATTATCATCCAACCATGTCCCAATAGTTCGTGTGTAATGGAATGGAGCCTCATCTTGCTGAAACCAAGAGTTCATTCGGGTTTGTAGAGGCATTTCATCCAGATATGTTTGTAAGACCTAGTCTAGTATTGTTAAGTACGTGTCACCGTTTACATTTCCTTCAAAAAAAGTATGGTCCCAAAAGTACGTTGACATGAATCGCATCCCACACCATAATCCTTGGATCGATCTGAGCACGCGTATCTTTAGCCTGATGTGGCTTATCATCGCTCCACTATCGGAAATTATTGTGATTGATGTGCCGTTTAGGTGAAAACATGCCTCGTCACTGATTGAAATATCGGAGAGCAGCGTGGGTTGTTCTTCCACCTGTTGCGATAGCCACTCACAGAATTCCACCCCGCGATGGGTGTCATCCCCCAGTAGTCCCTGAACCATACGAACTCTGCGTGGGTGCAACCTATCTCGTTTCAAGATTCTGTCACAGACACGTGATTGGTTCTTGTTTTCTGGGCAAATTTTTGTAATGATCGTTGAGGGCTACTTTGATATTTAACAAAAACAACTATCTTCGTCAGGAGAGGAATGAGGACGTCCTCTACGAGGTCTGACCAAAATATTACCGGTACCATTTAATCGCTTCGCTACCTTTCCAACCATTACATGACTTGGCTTCGGTCTGTCAGGATAAAGTCTGTGGAATTCATCACACGTTTCTCGTTGACTTTCATCAGCAACACGTAATAAAACTAAATTTACTTTCTCTCTCGTGGAGTTTAATTATTGTTCATCACTTTATAAACCTGAAACGAAACGAGAAAACATTAATTTCCTATGGTAACGGACTTCTGTTATACCCTGCATGTACGTTACTTCTTGCCATCTCCCTTCATTCCCTGACGAGGTGTACTGATATATATATATATATATATATATATATATATATATATATATATATATATATATATAAAATCTCACACCATTATAAACTATCTAGAGAGCAAATTCAGCATGATACAGCATGTTGTTGTTGTTGTTGGTTGTTGTTTTGCTCTGAATATCATTCTTTTTGCTAGTTGTGTTGCTTCCCCATTTGAAATAGTTTGTTAGGCCAATTTTTTTTTGCACGAACATCGACCCATTTTTTTTTTTTTTTTTTTTAATCAAATACTCATTTGTGGAATTATATGCTAAGTACTTTTTGTAATATATATTTGCTTGTTGTCAGTGCTGACACCTTAAAATCGATATTGTGATTTAAATGCATTACAATGCTAGCATATTTAGAGTTCAAAATTATCCACAAAATATTTTTAATTGTTCAGATTTTTTTACGTTTATTTTAAGTTAGGCCATATATATATATATATATATATATATATATATATATATATATATATATATATATATATATGGTGTCCCATAAGTCTGGTCTCATAGGAAATTTTATTTTAAATTAAATTTACAAAAGTAATACCAAAACCAACCAACCAACCAAAACAAATGTTCAAATTTATATCTTGTTTTGGGACCTTTTTTTTTTCTTGTTGCAGGTAGAATAACACTTGCTCAGAAAAAGGCGGAGGCAGTGTTGCCAAGTAGGCATATATATATATATATATATATATATATACATATATATATATATATACACACATTTAACTGCAATGACCACGCAGTATATTAATGTATAGAAACGACGTAAGTATAGAGGAGCGTTCTGCACACGAGGAAGAGAAATAACGAACAAATGAAAAATGAGGTACCCGCCCGGGAATCGAACCCAGGATCTTCCAATTGCCGGTCAGATATGCTATCCACTACACCACAGGCCTCGATCAGTCAGAAGTCGTAATTCTCCTACATAGGGCAGAAACCAATGCCCTAAGAGGGCACCCTCGCAAATCGTGAATATGTACATTTCTACAACTTGTTTTTAACCTTTCTGTGAGCTTAAAACTAAAATATTTTTCTGGAAGGAAATTTACTAGCTACGGATATCTTCCAGAATTATATAGTCCATAACAAGCCAATATGAGAATTGGGAACTGGAAGCCAATGACGAGCCCGCTGCACGTAATGTATTTGATTCGATCCAGTTCCCCTTTTAAAAGACTTACTTTTTCCGGTTGGTGGCCTTACCGTAACCCCGTCTGTTGCCCTCTGGTGGACGAATATAACATTCAATCAGGAAAGTCAGAAACTGGCACACCGCTCAAGCCAGACGAATGCGGCCCATTGTGTTTACTCCTGGATTATTATTATTATTATTATTATTATTATTACCATTACCAACACCATCCGGAGTCGAACCAAGGACTTCGGTGCTTTCACTTCGCTTATAGGGAAAATGGTATTACCCACTGAACTACTGGTGGGAGCTTAGTAGGACAAAGGATGTTAAACGAATCAACCAAGCAGTTTGAAAGGTTAACCTAAGAAGTATAATTATTGAGTTTCGGTCGGGAGCTCCTCCGGAAGACATAGCCTTTATGGCTGGTTCCTGAAGGTAGGTGAAAGGCTCCAACTCCAATATCATTATGCAGCGTAGCCCGTGAAAATTTAGTTTTTAGTAACTTAAAATCTGTGACTATTCTTTCAACTACAAATTCAATTTAATAATCACGATTGTTGTGGAAGGCGGGAGGTTTTTTTTATTTTTAACAGAGACACAACAAGCCTAAAGTATCCTCTCCTTCGTGAAATTACATAACACAAACTCGGGAAGTGTAATTTCATATCACAACCTCCAGCGTTCCATGGAAATGGAGCAGAATTCACGTTCATTCGCTGCTTTCAAAGTTTGCAATGTCCAGTGTTAGTTGCTTGGTTGTTCCGTTTTGTGTAATTCGTTCATCTGAAGAGAGTAAGACTGTTCCAGTGTTCCGAGATCATTTTTGAAGACCCACCATGGAATAACCTACACTCTTATCCGACGACGTGGCTGTGAGTAATACGTATGTTGTTTCAAGTTTATAGATTATCATAATCTTGCTATTTAAAACCTATTTTTCGTTGTTGCAGTCAAAATTAATCGTAGAACCATTCCAAATAGGTGATACCTTCAAATTATGGACGGGTCAAAATTATTGACAGCGTCAGTCGAAAATAAGCAGGGAAATTAGTAACCTGAAATAACTTCCAAGATCCATCATTAAAAACAAACATACCATCAAAGGTGGGCACCCGGGCCTCAAACTGGACCGACGGTCCCGGTCACGGTCCTTTCTGAAGATAGGACCTAGGAACGACTCGGTCCTTATATATAATATAAGTGAAAAATTTGATAAAAATTAAAGACACCGGAAATCTTTAATTTTATTAACGTAAATTATAATTAATACAATACATAAATGATAAAAAAAAGTTATTAAGTTAAATGCTTGAGTTTCCCTTCAAGAAGACTAGCATTTCAAAATGGCTGTCACTGAGCCCTGACCTTTTCGGCTTGAGCACTGGTCGAACTGGTTCTGGACGTGAGGGTGGTGCCTGGAGACATGTCGCTTGAGGTTGTTTTGGCTCTTGTTGCTTGTCGAGAGGATGTTCTTGTTCGGCAGGCACAGCAAGCACTTGTACTCCAGGTTCTGCTCACCATTGGGGCCCAGGTATTCAAAGTATTTGTCCAGGTACGGCCAGGGATTGCCGGGTTCAGTTCTTCCGCTAGGAGCTCCAGTTGCTTGACTTGAAGTTGAAGCACTAACATCAGTAGATTCTTCGTCTCCTCCAGGTGTTGAAACAAGTTTCAGTTCAGTCTCAGTCTCTTTCTGAGTCTTCTGGAGGAAACGATCCATCTTCTTTAGAACTTCAAATACTGTAATCACTAAACACACTAAAAAAGGCCGTCCGGAATTGCTTAAAAATGGACCGTCGCTCCTCATTTCGGTCCTCACTGAGAAAAGGACCGACTTTCCCGCTCACGGTCCTTAAAAAGGACCGAGTTCCTGGAATTCGGTCCTTTTGGGACTCGGTCCTGCCCACCTTTGCATACCATAAAAATAATGTTTGAGAGTTATGTACTATTTGGGCAAATAAAGGTAAGGTAATATCATTGTCCTATATCCCCTAAGGAAGTGGGGGTTAGGGGCCCGAACCTGGGATACCTTAAGAGGAATAGCCGGCCCGCAGCTTCGTCGTGACGTAAGATACAGAAAAGACAACCGCCCAGCTATAGGCTGCATTGACTCAGTTATAAAAAGCACTTGGGGTTCGAACCCACGACTCGGCGAAGTTTCAGTACTGACGGACGGCGCCATCCCCGATCGACCCACGAGTCGCTCATTTGTGTATGTACATTGTACCCATATTACACAAATAGTTAAAAAAACAAACAAAATTAAAAAGTAGGAAATTATATTATTAATTAAATTAACTCTTTGACAGCCTATTTTGAAACGCAATTTCAGATCTTCTTATTTTCACTGAATCATCAAAATTGTAAACAAAAGTATTTTGTAGAAATTTTTTTTCTTAAAATTTCATAAACAATTCACGGAAAATATTTTAAAAATGTTTAAAACTTTTTTTCATAATCACTCGAATAAAACGTATAACAAGACGGGAACGCATAATCCGATTTAGTCCATCCAAGCGAGGAGTTCCGATAGCGTCTTGTATTGAGGGTTCTGCTAAGCCTATTTCTAATTAGAGGCGAGGGTGTTGTGTACAAATGCTTGTACTTCAATCGCGTTTCTCAAGTTAATGTTATTTATTTGTTCCATAGTATTTAATAACATCAAGAATTTGTTGAGATGTCTCTCAAACAGTTTGTGGTAAATAAATATTTATACATAAAACCTTAACGGATTTAATTTCATATAGTTTAGTTCATTATTAGCTCTCGAAAACGTTACTTGGTGTGGCGAAACTGTAGAATATATTCCTTTTTAATTTTTCTTTGTAAACCATCTCATATATATATATATATATATATATATATATAGAGAGAGAGAGAGAGAGAGAGAGAATTAAATTAAAATGGCAGTAACACTTCATAACAGTTAACTAATTATTATTAAACTTAATAAATCTAACCTAACCTAACCTAACCTAAAATTACAAAATTAGTTAGCATTTTATTTTTTGAAAATAGTATGAGGCACTGGTTAACATAATCACTTGTGATCATGCTTACACACACACACACACACACACACACATATAATATATATATATATATAATATATATATATATATATATATGTGTGTGGTGTGTGTGTGTGTTCAGTGTTGTTATAAGGGTCTTAAACATAGTTCAATTTTAATTGTAAACACCACAGTTTCATTAAAAAAAGAAAAACCCGCATTTTTAGCTTCTTTAGCCTTGACCGAAGTCATAATCCAAAACAATAATTATTTTATTTGTTTATTTATTTATTTTGCATTGTATTATTATTACTTTTTTTTTTTCTACTTTGCTTGACAGATTGAATGTACGTTTAGTTTCTTCTGTGTTTTAGCTTTGCTTTTAAAGCAGACTGAAACCATTCCAAGAAGAAGGAGCTCTTCACTCGACTTGGAACAGTTGCATCGGAAAAGTTACCCCTATTTGACTCAAAAGAATTACCTGAACTCGAACAATGAAACTCGGCAACAACAACAACTAAAACAAAACCAACTTGAGGATCGCTGGCGACAAGTTGTTCGTAGTATTCTCGATGTCTCCCCATCCCTCCAAAAAGAAATGCCAAATTCCCCGCATCAGATAGGTATTCTAGAAGAAACTCCACCTCCTACGCAGTATCTGAATGATGGACAAGGGTACAGTTACAAAAATCTTCAGCATTTTCGATCGCATCAGCAGTATTTTGGGGTTGGAGGCGTGAACAACAGAAAAGACATTTACAACAGCATCGATGCAAAAAGGATCTCATCCACAAAAAGAGGAACCGCTTTGAAAAGCTTCTTTCCCACAATTGAGATTACAGTAATTGAGAAAGACTTACCGGAAACGCTGTCTGATGGAACAATCGCGAAAAGATATTTATATCCCGTTGATGGAAAGGACAAACAAATGGTATTTTTATATTTTGTAGTTTGCTGCTCACACATATACAGTGTGTGTGTATATATATATAATATATATATATATATATATATATATATATATATTATATTATATATATATATATGTATAGTATATGATAATGATAAATTTTATTGGCAGGAGATAAATCCCATAAAAAAGTAGAATATTCATGAAGGTACTAAACAGTTTGATAAATTAACCAATAATAAACTTATAAAAGAAAAATTACAAAAAAAGAGAGAGGTTAACTTTTGAAATGGTACTGAGGGTTAATCTTAAACAGCGGAGCCAAATACCTTGGAAGATTATCATTGTAAAGATTAATAATATATAAGTTTATCTTTATATACAGTCATATCTTAGTGAAGTAAATAGATTTATTACCATTAATAATAATTAATAATAATAATAATAATAATAATAAGTCTTTGCTTTCTTTAATGGTTTTCTTGTTTTATTTCCTTTGCTGACGTTGCGTCCAAGCCTATCTGAACATCTTTGAAACTTATAATTAATTCGTTTAGGAGCTCCACAATGCTTATATTCGTTAAGGACTTGGAAACAATATGTAACAATATTATTATTATCTTTGCAGTGCTTGGACGAGCGTCTTGGCTTTCTATCTCGAGAGTGGATTTGTGGGCCATATTCCAGCGGTGAACTTGGGAAGATTCTTTACAGTGAGATGTGCAAGAGTGACAAAGAAATCCTCCGAAATAATTGTAAGTATTAATTATTTTTTAATTTATTTAGTACTTGACCTAACTCTCATATATATATATATATATATTATATATATATATATATATATTACGTATGCAAGTCTGTTAACCGGTTGGTGTTAATAATGTCTATAATTTTGAAGTGTGACGTGTATCACGGATGATTTTTTTCAGTATGAATGTTCTCTAATTGAACAATTTGATGGGTTAGGTAGAGGGAGTGATATTCTTGTTAAAATGCCATAAAGTTCGTTTACTCTTAGTTGATATTGGCTGCTTGTTCTACCATTGTACCTCGGTTGACACCGAATACAATTAAAAGAGTACAGTAGGCCAATATAATAAACGAACAGAAACATTCTGAAGTTTTTCTTTGTGTGATAGATATGATTTTATACTATAATTCATTGCGTACCAACCTGTGATGGCACCCTGTGCAAGGCATTCCTTAAGCGCCCCCCTCATCCCATTAAATTCGTAACATACAAAGTGATTATGATAAAAATAGTAATTAATTAAAATACATAATTATTGAATACATAAACAATACATAATTAATTAAAAATCCAAATTTCGTTCTACGTGGCAGTTCTAAGACCAATAATTTGGCGCCCCCCACATGTCGGCGCCCTAAGCGGTCGCACCGCTCGTCCCTGCCTTGGTACTGTGATTATATGTACATACAGAATGAAAGTTTATTTGCGAGTATAATCTCGTTAGTGATGAATGAAGGTTTTTTAATTTTAAAGCCACTACTGTCGTAATCGTATAATGTGGAAAGTTAAAATATTTTGTCCTTATTAACTAGTAAATTCTAATAAACTTAAAACTGAATGCTTATTTCTTAATAATTTCTTAATAATTTAGATATGTGTGGGATTATAAATTTAGCTGGTTTATAA
Source organism: Bathynomus jamesi (assembly GCA_023014485.1). Taxonomy (NCBI): domain Eukaryota; kingdom Metazoa; phylum Arthropoda; class Malacostraca; order Isopoda; family Cirolanidae; genus Bathynomus; species Bathynomus jamesi. The sequence goes on along the minus strand of JAJOZX010002267.1, from coordinate 359,542 downwards.
TTGAGGGGTCGCGTACTATAACCGCGAATGCGCCAAAACACACTTTTCAGAAAAACGGGTTTAAAGTTTGTACGTCTAAACTCGCTCGTGTAACATCCTTTATTTTCAATAGATTTAATTAAAACAACGTTTATAAGCGAGGAAAAAATGTGTTCTTTAATTTAATGCATATTTCAACAATGAAAATCTAGTATAAGTATTTTTATTTGTTTTTTAGAATAACACTACAAGTTTGTAGGGGAGGGTACAAACTGAGGCAGCGAAGTGATAAAGGAGCTATAAGAAAAGTGACAAGGCGGCAGATATCTGTAATCAAGCGCAAATTGCAAAGCATCCATTGTCCTCAAGTAAAGAGGTTTTTGAGCAGGCTGGCATACATAATGTACCAAGAACATCTTGATGTGGAATCCTCCAAACAATTGGCAAGACGTGTAAACCTACGATTCAGTCACCATTAACACCCAGGTACAAGAAGCAGCGTGTTGAATGGGCGCGTCAGTACGTGAAAACGGATTTTAATACTGTATTGTTAACCGATGAATGAAGAGCAACCCTTGAGGGATCTGATGGTTGGTCAAGAAGATGGATTGCTAAGGGTCAATCTCTACCATGGAATAAGGTTTTCTTTTAGAAAGTTTGTGTAAGACTGGGCATTCATTTTTACACCATCAAGCACTCTGTATGGGACAGCTACTTCATTGCCTATCAATCCTGCCCAAAACATGACACCACCTCCACCACCTTGTTGGCGTCTTAATCTCGATGGTAGAAATTGACTCTCAGCAATCCATCTTCTTGACCAAACATAAAGTCCCTCAACGGTTGCTTTTCATTCATCGGTGAACAATACAGTATTAAAATCTGTTTTCACGTACTGACGTGCCCATCGAACACGCTGCTTCTTGTACCTGGGTGTTAATGGTGACTGAATCGTAGGTTTACACGTCTTGCCAATTGTTTGGAGGATTCCACATCGAGATGTTCTTGGTACATTATGTATGCCAGCCTGCTCAAAAACCTCTTTACTTGAGGACAATGGATGCTTTGCAATTTGCGCTTGATTACAGATATCTGCCGCCTTGTCACTTTTCTTATAGCTCCTTTATCACTTCGCTGCCTCAGTTTGTACCCTCCCCTACAAACTTGTTTACAGTTCGATAAGCTCTGCCAAACTGCTTCACAATTTCAATAGATTTTATATTTTCAGTGAGTAACTTGACTATTTTTCTTTTCTCAGTTAGTGTTAAATCCTTCTTCTTACCCATTTTCACCATTTAGATCCATAAATAGAATACTTGCTTAATAATTCGGAACACAATATTTTACATATTTTTCAATAAAATGAGATAATTATTTTAATTATCAAAATATTTTATCGAAATGAATGCCATCAATGCTGCTATAATACCATTAATGCTGCTATATATAGTGATTATTTGCTACAAATTTCATTGAAATCGGGGAAAAACTTTTGAAAATATTGTAGAAAATGTAATCTGCTTAATAAGTGCGAACGTAGTATACACTGTGTAAACTGAAAGTGTGAGTCATAGGTCTTGTATAGTTATTTGAGAAGACGATTCACTTTATCTTCCATTCTGAGAGAGATTGTTATAGAATCTTCGTTTATTTTATTGAAGTTTGTATGGTATAAAAAATACTGTATTTACTAATGTAATCCTGTTCATTTTTTAGGACTACGCTTTTTCCTTCATCAGGTTTTGAAATTAGGATTGAATTATCTTTTGATAGTTCTTTTAATTATTGTCATTTTTACTTAAAAGACTGGAAAACAATTGGTTTATAAATTATAGAAGTATTTATTAGCAACGTTAGAAATTTGCAATTTTAAGATAATAAGTTTGGAGTTATCAGTTGCTGGTAATCTTTAAGTCGAAAGATAAGAAATGCTCGCAATAATTTAGTTTACAATTTGGAAGTTTCAAATCTAGTTCTAATGATAGCAATCTTTATTAATTTGTAGAAAGAATTCTATTAGGAAGATTTAGAACAACGCTGTCGGGATTGATTAACTGGTTGTATTTTTTAATTAAGTTCTAGTTGAGTTAATTTCTTGAGTTACTTTTACTCGTTTAATATATGTTCTGGTTTTATTTATTATCTATTTTTTTTTACGTACAGGTAATCGAATTAGTTCATAGAACTCTTTAAATCATTTCTTGATTTTTATAAGAAATTCTTTGATAATATTATTATTCATTTTAAACTCCTCATTCAGAAGCCTCTATTGAAAGGACTTGGAGAGGTTTGAGTTACTCTTTTATTGTAAAGTTTGAGTCTCAGGAATTCCAGTCTAAAATTATAGGCGTTGCTAATATTGTTCAACATACCATACCTAATTTTAGTGTGCAGTGATAACCAATATGCGCAGTAATAATTTCAATTTGTGCAGTGATAAATTGAAAATCTGTGCCAGTGATAAATTAGGTTCTACAGTATATCGGATATAGAACCTAATTTATCACTGCACAAATTTAAATTATTACTGCGCAAATTGGTTATCACTGCACACTAAAATTAGGTATGTAAAATACATATTAATACTATAAACACCCAGGAATGTCTGTCAGTCTGTCACGCTCGAAAAGAGAAGAAGATTCTTGATATATATGGGCGATATTTGTATTTTAATGCATTAGAAAAAGGCGTAATGAATTCTACTTTTAATTATAATTTTAAAAAGTGTAAAAAATATTTGCTTTTGCGTTCAGCTTTGAGCCGAAATTTAATCTGCGGCTAAGTTCAAAAATTTACCAAATGAGTTCTTTTTATGCACTTTCATACTGATGCTGCAACCATTACAGACTAAACCCCTCCCCATCACCCCCACCCCTCCCCATTACCCGACCCCTCCCCCATTACTAAGGTCAACTGAATGCCCCCAAAATTTAATCTGCGGCTAAGTTCAAAAATTTACCAAATGAGTTCTTTTTATGCACTTTCATATTGGTGCTGCAACCATTTACAGACTAAATATTTTTACGGCTTTCAAAAAGTCTACTTTATTGTATCAAGATTTGCGAAGCTTAAGATTTTTATGGCTGCATTCTTTTCTATAGTTTTATTATTGACTGAATAATTGACTCCCCGGTAACTGGGTGGGCCTGCGGCTCCCCAATTACTGAGGCCAAAGGCCCCAGCACCACGGGCGTAGCTAAATGGGCCCGTAGGGCCCACTTTAGCTAGTGTTTCTATAACGAAATAACATATTTCCAAAATATCCATCCCGAGAACATCTTCCAACAAGTACTTAAACACTTTTTAAATAACACTTACCAGCCGCCATACAGGAAAAGACTAGACACCAATCGACCAGGGAAGTACTCCGGGGTGGGACGTTAGGCAGGAGACAGGGAGTGCTGGAACTCCCGTTTCTCCCGTTACTGTCCTCTCTAGCTAATCTTTTTCCGTGTCTCATCTCCTCACTACATATACGTGCATCTTACACACTACACATTCTTTTCAAAATTTAAAACAAAAATTATGTAGGTTTTAACAACTTCAGAGACCTTGATTTCGACTCTCTCCTTTTCCTTCTTTGGGGAGGAGGAGGAGACGTTTTTGCGGACGTTCGCCCTTGGCCCTACCTTCCTGCCAAAAAAAAAATACAACGTTCTAACTGTTAAAAAGGACAACGTATTTTAACTGTTCACACTACGGTTATATTAGCCTTAAAATTAAAAAAAGACCTTCATTCATTACTAACAAAAATATATCCACAAATAAACGTTTGTTTTATATTCACAAATAATCACACTATAAAATCATGCTTTTCTTCGTTTATCATACTCTTTTTAATTGTATTCACTCACATGTGACAACAACAACAACAATAATAATAACAACAAACACTTTATTTTAGACTCAACAGGTACAACAAACATTATACAAGTGGTCCATAGAAGAAGGTTAAGAGATAGTTGTCTAGAACACTGACTATGTAGGCCAGTGAATTATTATGAATAATGAACACGCAGTTGCCTATGCCAATGATTCCAGAATTATATAAATTATATTGGTAGAACGAGTCGCCAATATCAACTAAGAGTAAACGAACGAACTTGGCATTTTAACAAGAACATCACTCCTACAGAACCCATGAAAATCGTCCATTATAGAACATTCATACTAAAAAAATATCAACCATTACACGAGTCACACTTCAAAATATAAACACCATTAATACCCCAATTAACAGATTTAAATCCTAAACGACTACACATCTAGGCATTTCGACAACCCCGGACTTTGATTTTGGCTCTTCTTCTTCTATGGGAGGGGCACTTTTGCTGGGCATTTGCCCTTGGCCCCTCCTTCTTGCATGAAAGAAAAAAAAAATTACTTATAATTGAAACGTCCCTAAATTGGATAATTTTATAAAAATTTTATAAAAAATATAAAAATTATATTAATTTGAATTATATCTATACTTATATGTACTAATAATAATTATTTAGAATTAAGTTTGTTTAGAGTTTGGAGAGTTCGTTCGTTTCCGTCCGAATTGTTCATTCATTCTTACTGGCAGAAAAACAACTTTCCATTACTACGGATTATTTAATTATCATACAGTACGAAACAAAATATAATAAAATTAAAAATATCGACGTTAAGCGGAGTTCAAGTTCAGAGTTACAAAATTAATGACACGAATTTTGAACAGCTCGGATAATTGGGTTATCTGGATTTCGGATTATTTGCATTAGGCTGCTGAGCAATTCTTGTTACCTCCAAGAAGCTGAAGACATTGTGGTTAACAGACATTTGCGAAGCTGAACATCTTGGAGGTAACATACGCAGCATTGTGAAAAATCTGTTATACAGCAAATTTAAGATTTGGCCAGAACTTATTTTGTAATTAACATTGCTGTCTATAAACATTATAAATATTAATTTAAATATTAATGTCTATAAATATTAATGTAGCCAGATATTCAAACTGGTGTACTCGATCATTTGGTTTACTTCTCATTTTGAACATATTACTTGACTGTTGCGAACTTGTAGGATGGAAATACATTACCCGAGTCTGTTAACACTGAAATGTCTGTATCATAGTTCTGCGAATATAAATCGTAATTTCTTATAAGATAATCCGAACTTTTAATCGAAGTGTCTACTAATACCATATCATCGGTATAGAGTAGAGGAGGCAGAAAGAAGCCTTGTCTAATTCTGCATTACACCCCAAAACACACAATATCCCCCTCCACCTCGCCTCAGACAAAACACACACACACACACACATCTCCGCATAAGCGAGGTAGTGACTTTTTAAAATAATTGACCAAAAAACTAATTAACCAAACCTAATTTAACCTAACCTAATCTAACCTAACCTAATCTAACCTAACCTAATCTAACCTAACCTAATCTAACCTAACCTAATCTAACCTAACCTAATCTAACTTTAGTGACATCAAACCGAGAAGGACGTGATAAGTGTTTCGGACGCATCTGAGGTCTCGAAGGATGTATTTTGTTAAGTCATTAAATAGTGAGGTAGTCTAGCCTCACCTGACCAAACCTTAAGCAACCTTAACTTAATTAGGACCAACGTAGCTTTTTTCTGACAATAAATGCTCCTACATTTTTTATATAATTTTTTTAATGTTCCGAGGTACCAAAAGTGTTACCTGAAAAGAAAATGGATCACCTGAAGATCAAGGCCCCCAGCCTTCTTTAGTTAGCCTTAAAAGGCTAACTAACGAAAATATCACGACTTAACCTAACCAATCGTCAAGGGCGTACAGTTGACCTAACGATTGGTTAGGTTAAGTCGTGATATTTTCGTTAGTTAGTCTTATAAGGCTAACTAACGAAGGCTGGGGGCCGCGGTCTTCAGGTGATCCAAAAAAATTACCCCTCAACATTTGTGAATCATCACACACTCTACTTCACGTATACACTGTGTGTGTGTGTGTGTGTGTGTGTGTGATACACGAAAGGCTTTGGAATCATTTTTCTTTTTCCTTGTGGGTTTATATATATAAAAAAATATATATATATATATATATATATATATATATATATATATATATATATAATCGCTGAATTTGCTTATCAGAATAATTTTGAGTAAACAAACATCTCAATATACTGTAAAATTAGTCATGAAGCAAACTATAGTATTTTGAAAATTCTGTAAAAATGCTGATGCCTTATTGCTGAGGAAAGTAATTAATTATGTGATATAATAATTATTACTTTAATATATATATATATATATATATATATATATATATATATGAAAAATTATTTCACGAAAGTGACACGTGAAAAGTATTTATGATGAATAAAACCACGAAGGAAAAAAGAAACACAAAGGGGTGCTCAAGCGCTTTCGTCTAATGACATCCTCAGGAACACTGGAGTGAAAGGACAGATCAAGGCAATATATAGGTTACAAAAATAAACATACATACATACATATTCACATATATATATACATATATATATATATATATATATATACATATATACATATATATAGTAAGCATAGAAAAAATTGTGGGAGGAGCCAACATTTATATGGTCACAGAAGAATAAAGAAATAAAAATAAATATAAATATAAATTGAGAAAAAATTAATTACAAAATAGTGCCTTAGTGATATATATGTCACAGCCTAAATAATCATAAAGAAATAAACAGGCAAATAAAAAAAACCATAAATATATATACATACATATATATATATATATATACATATATATATATATATATATATATATATATATATATATATATATATATATATATATATATATATATATATATATAAAGACACTTTTAGCACTTTGGCCGACCTTCAATATAAATTCAAATGGCACCCCTTTGTGTTTCTTTTTTCCTTCGTGGTTTTATTCATCATATATATATATATATATATATATACAGGGTGGGCGGAAAGTAGCTCCCTATTTTTGATTGGTAAAAAAATACGTATATTATCCATTATTTCAGAAGAAATAATATGAAAAGGTAGGCATACATGGTAGGTTTTCTATAAAATTCAATGTGGGCTCCAACTCTTTCCACCAGCTTCTGGAGCCGCCCAGGAATGGCGTCCACTGACTTTAGCAGGAACTCCGGCGGGATGGAGAACATGACTTCCCGAATTCGGTCCTCCAGTTCTTCCAATGTCCTCGGTTTGGTGCGGTAGACTTCTTCCTTTACCCACCCCCAAAGAAAGAAGTCGCACGGTTACCGCTGAAAAACGGCAGAATCGGTTCAGTGTAACGGTGTGGTGTGGTATGACCTCAGATCAGGTTGTGGGCCCGTTCCTTCTGCGCAACACCATGAATGCTGAGCGGTACCTTGCTATGTTGCGAAACGAGGTCTGGCCGGTTGTCAGCACATGGGAGAACATCGACGATCTGATATTTATGCAAGATGGCGCCCCTCCGCACTTCGCTCTTGTTGTCCGTGAGTGGCTGGATGCCCACTTCCCTGGGCGTTGGATGGGTCGTCGTGGTCCACATCAATGGCCAGCCAGGAGCCCCAACTTGACACCGTGCGACTTCTTTCTTTGGGGGTGGGTAAAGGAAGAAGTCTACCGCACCAAACCGAGGACATTGGAAGAACTGGAGGACCGAATTCGGGAAGTCATGTCCTCCATCCCGCCGGAGTTCCTGCTAAAGTCAGTGGACGCCATTCCTGGGCGGCTCCAGAAGCTGGTGGAAAGAGTTGGAGCCCACATTGAATTTTAGAGAAAACCTACCATGTATGCCTACCTTTTCATATTATTTCTTCTGAAATAAATGGATAATATACGTATTTTTTTACCAATCCAAAATAGGGAGCTACTTTCCGCCCACCCTGTATATATATATATATATATATATATATATATATATACTGTATATATATGTGTGTGTGTGTGTGATCTTGTATTTTAACATTTTAACATTGCAAATTAATTTTGTTTTTATTTTTACTGTAGAGGTTATTTTAAACATGCCAGGTTAGGTTAGGTGAGATGTACTTTTACGTTGTGTTTAACGTTTAAAAGTACACCTAACCTAACTTAATCTAAACTAGGGGAATTCACGTGATGTGATAAATATAAATTCATGATTTAATCCTTTGATAATCACCACGAAAAAATTACAAACTTTTTCTTTCTTTTAAACGAAACCAAGTGATTTTTATAAATTTGGATGCACTGAGTTCAAATCTGATGTCAGAATACCTATATCACCCACCGTTTTGATGCGACTTGTAATAAAAGTCTTGTATACAGATTAGAATATACTGAATACCTCAACATAATTATTACAAGATCAGAACAACAATTAAAATCTTTTTGCTGATGTTTTTCGTTTGTACATACTCTCGGGAGTTTCCCTAATGAGAAACCGGGCAATATTCAGCCAACATACTGGAATTCCACCTTCCCTCGAACCGCGTTCGATATAATTTGGATTATTTTTGTGAAACATTAACGTAGTTTTCTGGAAAAATGGTGGGTGTTAGAGAAAAAAAAAAAAAATATTCGTAATCAACGCATCAAAATACAAATAAATCAGCAGAATTTGTGCAAAGGACAGAAATTGTGTTGCGCAGTGATAATTTGTGTTGTTTAGCCGATCAGCCCACCTTGATCGAGCAAGCCGGCGGCTCGCAGTAGCCGATCGCCCTCTCCGGAGTGGACCAGAGGTTCAGCGCACTAGTGATGTTGTGTCGTGTTCTATGTTGTGCTAGAGCGGTACAGTCTGTCGTAATTTGTTCAATTGTTTGTGGTGTGTTCTGGCACAGGTGGCAGGTATCGTCTGTGGAGTTGTCTAGTCTGTGTTTATATGTCGGTAAGTTGGGGTGATCTCTGACCTGTTAATGGGTGGCGGCTTCGCACCTAGGACCGCATTCGGACCGAGTCGTGTCAGTGCTTTTTGGGTTAGGTGTGTTTGTGTGTGTTTTCTGTACTATGTGATGTCTGTGGGGCGTGGTATGGAATGGAGTATTTGGTTATAATGTCTCTCTGGTGTTACCTTAATGGTGCGAGGTGTCGGTGCATGAAAATAGCATGATTGTACATGTAGTGGCAAGGGTGTTGTGGGTTAGTGATAATTTGTGTTACTCAACAATGTGTGGTCTAAATAAAATCATTTTTATTGTTTTTTTATTTCATTAATTTGCGATGTTAAACTACAAGATTACCATATATATATACACGGTGAACCAAAAGTAGGTGGACAGTAGGTTGAATACGGTTTGTGTTATATTATATTATAACTATGGTGTTCATTATAACTATGGTGTTTGTGTTATATTATATTAAATATTATAACTAAATTTATTTAAATTTTATTTTGTATTATAGTATACAAAAAATTAAATATGTATTCTCAAAATAAACGTTATCATTTACTGTCCACCTACATTTGGTTCACCATATATATATATATATATATATATATATATATATATATATATATACAGGGTGGGCGGAAAGTAGCTCCCTATTTTGGATTGGTAAAAAAATATGTATATTATCCATTTATTTCAGACGAAATAATATGAAAAGGTAGGCATACATGGTAGGTTTTCTCTAAAATTCAATGTGGGCTCCAACTCTTTCCACCAGCTTCTGGAGCCGCCCAGGAATGGCGTCCACTGACTTTAGCAGGAACTCCGGCGGGATGGAGGACATGACTTCCCGAATTCGGTCCTCCAGTTCTTCCAATGTCCTCGGTTTGGTGCGGTAGACTTCTTCCTTTACCCACCCCCAAAGAAAGAAGTCGCACGGTGTCAAGTCGGGGCTCCTGGCTGGCCATTGATGTGGACCACGACGACCCATCCAACGCCCAGGGAAGTGGGCATCCAGCCACTCACGGACAACAAGAGCGAAGTGCGGAGGGGCGCCATCTTGCATAAATATCAGATCGTCGATGTTCTCCCATGTGCTGACAACCGGCCAGACCTCGTTTCGCAACATAGCAAGGTACCGCTCAGCATTCATGGTGTTGCGCAGAAGGAACGGGCCCACAACCTGATCTGAGGTCATACCACACCACACCGTTACACTGAACCGATTCTGCCGTTTTTCAGCGGTAACCGTGCGACTTCTTTCTTTGGGGGTGGGTAAAGGAAGAAGTCTACCGCACCAAACCGAGGACATTGGAAGAACTGGAGGACCGAATTCGGGAAGTCATGTCCTCCATCCCGCCGGAGTTCCTGCTAAAGTCAGTGGACGCCATTCCTGGGCGGCTCCAGAAGCTGGTGGAAAGAGTTGGAGCCCACATTGAATTTTAGAGAAAACCTACCATGTATGCCTACCTTGTCATATTATTTTTTCTGAAATAAATGGATAATATACGTATTTTTTTACCAATCCAAAATAGGGAGCTACTTTCCGCCCACCCTGTATATATATATATATATATATATATATATATATATATATATATATATATAATTTCAGATCCAACCTTCGAGAGTTTGCAGAGTGTGGAGACAAGATGCTGTTTGAGGAATGACCCTTTCGAGTGTGCTAGTGACACTAAAATCAGAAAACACCTGCTTGTAGCGAAGTTTGCCCTTACTAATCTTTTGCGAAGGTAAATTATATTAGAACGTCACAAATCTGTGAACATCACATATGAAATAAATAATTAAAACTTCATATATTTATAACTTTTATTTATTACTAAATATCTCGTGTCCCAACAAAGTTGGGGTGAGAACACACAAACAGACTGGAGGTAATCCCAGTCTAGTGTTGCCCTTCGTAGGGAGGAAGAGGGAAGGATAGGCTCCCAGCCCAATCCTACCTCTCCTGTATCGTAGAAGATGCGGAGCTAACTGCATCGTACATTGTGCGGTGTGGTCGCCACATCGCTACATCAACATTTATAACACTGGACAATATTATATTTGCATTGTATCCCATAGTATAGCATAAACTAGAATCAAAGCCTACCTATATCTAGTCAGGCTACTCTTGTTCAAATCTCTTTACTCTTTTGTGAAGTTGAGAAATAGCCAGTGGGACCACAAAATTACAAAAATACCACAGCCATCAAAATTTTGAGTTTCACATCCAAACCAGTGATACCGAATTTGTGAAGTTTCATTCAAAATGTAAGTGGCTTGTGAGCTTAAAGTAAATGTTAGTCTAACTGGTTTAAAAATTTATTTTTCATGAAATTGTTTGCACGTTATGACTTATGATGCGAACGTGGACTGACTAGATATCAGTACAATAGGTTTTGTGTACTAGCACATTATATATATATATATAATGTGCTAGTGCACAAAAACCTACTCTACTGATATGTATATATGCAAAAAGAATTAACTTCCTTTTTTTAGTATCCTCAAACTGTACTCAGCTTCCATTACTAAATAGTAAGAATTTACACTACTGTAAACTAATTCTGACTGTGTTTTTACATCCTATTATCCAATAAGTAACTTGAAATTAATATTACAGGATTTTATTTGCTATAACCTATAACTTGTGTACCTTGTGAAAAGTTCCGTCCAGTAAAGTGGCCTTAAATATTTAAAATAACCTTTTTTATATATGTTCCATGTAAATTTAAAAGTAATGCACATTATAAATTTGCTTCATCTTCATTTATATAATTTTCATTTTTTACTTTGTTTATGTATTTTAAATGAATACATCTTATACATAATTTATGTATTAATAATAATAGCTACTTATGAAGTCATGTTTTAATATTAATAATATCACCCCAGTAAAGCTGGAGTTTAAGAAGGGCTAAATTAATAAATAGTCCAATTAACATTTATTTATTTTATGTTAAAATTACTGTAACAACAAATATTGTAAAGTTGTAATATTTATTTTATAAATAAAGAATTATTTATTCATTATTTATTCATCCATTTATGCTTAATAAAACAAAAATTAAATAAAGCGGCATTTTCAGTATACAACAACAACAAACACTTTATTTCAAACTCAACAGGTACAAACATTATACAAGTGGTCCAAAGAAGGTTAAGAGATAGTTGTCTGGAGCAGTGACTATGTAAGCCAGTGGAACACTATGAATAGATTAACGGAACGGGTTACTGAAAATATGAGGTTTAGACAGTTGCTCATTCTCCTTCAGAATCTGCAAATTTACTGTGAATCATTCATTTATTTAACAAAATACCTGCAATTCATCAGGGAAAAAAAAAATATATATGGATATATTTTTATCGTCTTGGAGAGAAAACCAACTTATAGTGCATCTTGCTCTTGAATAGGATTACCATCAGGGCTGGGAGCGGTTAACCGATTACAAACGGTTAACCAGTTAAAAATTTCCAACCGGTTAATTTCGGTTAAAATCAGTTATTTCAACAAATTCGTATAAAATGCACAAATCTTCGCAATTCTCGTACAATAATTATTTACTAGTTCCACGAGAACCCATTAAAATGGTGGAAGTCAAGACGGAATGACTACCCAACATTGAGCCGCCTTGCAAGGCGATATTTGGCTATTCAATCTACATCAGCATCGTCTGAACGATTATATTATTATCGGCTTTTGGACTTGTATTTGAGAGTTGACGCATGTCGCTTGAAAAAGAAAGAGAAAGCACCATCATATTTTTACATGAGAACAGGCAGTAAAGTTTATATCGATGCCTGTTCTTGCATCTTCAGGTCACAGACATGGGCGTAAGTATCGATTTAATTGCATTTAAATGCCAAATACTTCTAATAGGAAGTAAATTTGGAGCTATTGAAGAATAGGGACCCCAGCCTTCTTTAGTTAGGCTTATAAGGCTAACTAACGAAAATATCCCGACCTAACCTAACCAATCATTAGGTTAACTGTACGCCCTTGACGATTGGTTAGGTTAGGTCATGATATTTTCGTTAGTTAGCCTTATAAAGCTAACTAAAGAAGGCTGGGGTCCCTATTCTTCAATAGCTCCGTAAATTTATTCTGTGAGCAGTTTATAAATAATTATCCAAGAAAGTATATTAATTATTTTATTGATACGCATGCACTGCATGCAACTCATTCATGGACCGCACGCCACTGATATATATATAATATATATATATATATATATATATATCAGTGGCGTGCGGTCCATGAATGAGTTGCATGCAGTTCATGTGTATCAATAATCAATATACTTTTTTGGATAATTACACCAGTACACATTTGAAAACTTGTCGATCGATTTTTACAAACTAGTTGGTGATTCTATATAATTTGAGTGCGCTGATCTCAAAAATATAGTTAGTTTTCCCTATCACGTATTGTTTTCTTACTACAGGGTGTGTCATAAATCCCCCATTTATCCCCAAATGTGAACCATCTTATCGAGAGCAACATTGGATTGCACATGCTAAACCACAAATTTTGTTGTTATAGACTACAGTAACGCTTACATAATAATGTAGGGTAAATATATATAACAACCAGTCCCGTTCCCAGCAAAATACTCTCCCCCCCTCCCATCAATGGGTGGTTAACATCTGGGGACAGATGAGGTATTACAACACCCCTTGTAGCACGAAATCTTTAGGTGATAGAGTAAAACCTAATTAAGGCAGAATTAAATAGCTCCTAGCTCTTGGACAAGCATATTGCTTGTTTATGAAAGAATAAAAAAATAACTGAAAGAAACAAAATATATTTACCTTCTTTACTTGCAAACATTTCAGGACTTATTCCAAAGACTTAAGACTACGAAGGTAGATCTGACTAATGGCGACTAAACCGGTGCTTCTTTTGATATATATAACAACCAGTCCCGTTCCCAGCAAAATACTCTCTCCACTCCCATCAATGATCAATGGGTGGTTAACATCTGGGGACAGATGAGGTATTACAACACCCCTTGTAGCACGAAATCTTTAGGTGATAGAGTAAAACCTAATTAAAGCAGAATTAAATAGCTCCTAGCTCTTGGACAAGCATATTGCTTGTTTATGAAAGAATAAAAAAATAACTGAAAGAATAAAAAAATAACTGAAAGAAACAAAATATATTTACCTTCTTTACTTGCAAACATTTCAGGACTTATTCCAAAGACTTAAGACTACGAAGGTAGATCTGACTAATGACGACTAAACCGGTGCTTCTTTGATGTTTTCTTATGCTGTGCGTTAGGCTGATCTCGTTGCAGACACCAGCAGTAATCCGCCATCATATTTGTATGCCATCTTCCTTGATATCTTCTTTCCATGGTTTTGATGTCCTGGTGAAATCGTTCCCCTTGCTCCTCACTGACATCTCCGAGATTTTCGGGAAAACGGTCAAGATGCGAAAATAAGAAGTGAACTTTCAGACTCATTTTGCAGCCTAAGGCGCAAAACTTTTTAAGCATATTTTCCACCAGTCTTTCATAATTTTGGCTTTTGTAGCCTCCCAAGAAGTTTTCAACAACATCTTTGAAACCAAGCCATGCTTCTTTTTCTTTATTGGTCTGGATATTTTGAACAAATGTACTTGAAACACTCACCTTCTCTATTCACTGCTTTGACATACTGCTTCATCAAGCCTAACTTAATGTGCAAGGGTGGTAGGAGGATTTTATTTGGTTCAACTAGATGTTCATGTAAAATGTTCTTTGATCCTGGGGTAAGATTCTCTCTAGGAGGCCAAGTTTTCCTCTTCCAGTGCTGGTCACGTGCTCGACTATCCCATTCGCAGATGAAACATGGCATCTTAGTGTATCGTGATTGCTGCCCAAGTAACATGCAAAGGACTTTGAGATCCCCACACAATATCCATCTGTGATTTTGATACTGAATTTTTTCCAGAAGCAGTTTCATGTTATCATAGGTCTCTCTTAAATGAGTAGAATGGGCCACTGGGATTGATGCATATTTGTTACCGTTGTGCAGTAACACTCCTTTTAGACTGGTTTTAGAGGAATCTATAAACAACCTCCAGTCACTGGTTTGGTATTCGATGCCTAGCTTGCACACTAATCCTGTGATGTCCTTACAAAATACCAAGGGACCATCTTCTTCAAAAAAAGGCACGAAGTCTTTCTCACGATTTCTGTACCAAGCGAAGTATGTGTCGGATGCCAATAAATTGTTCTCCTGCAATCTAGACCCCAAAAGTTCTGCAGAGTCATTAGGCAGATTCAAATCCCTGACTAAGTCATTTAGTTCGGCTTGGGTTAATGGTTTAGGAGGATCTCGGTCAGCTGTTGGCTGTTCATAAACATCATCATTGTCTGGATTTGGAGCTGAATCAGAATCTGAATTGTATTGATCCAGACTCTCGGGTGGGCGTGGAATAGGAACTTCTGGACCATGGGGTACCGGCCTTATTGCAGATGGAAGACTTGGGTATTGAAGGCTCTCTTTATTCTTTGCATTATAACCTTTAACATTGCAAGAACAGAAGTAGCAGTCGTCGGTATGGTTTCTAGGCTCGCGCCATACCATAGGGATCCCAAATGGCAAACTTTTTTTTTACCTTTGCTCCAATTCCTTAGTGCCGCAACACACGTAAGACAAACCTTGTGTGGAGCCCAACTTTTGTCTTGATCTCCTAATTTAATTCCAAAATAAGCATGATACGCTCTCTTAATGAAGGTCGTTACATTTGTCCTTTGCTTTACAACAACATACCGACCACAAATATAACAAAATATGTCTGGACTATGGGTACATCCTCTAGAAGCCATTATTAAAATTTTAAAGACGTAATGTTAGAATTATCTATCTGAAAAATATGAAAAAACGAAATTAATTAAAGATAAAAAAGGTAAAAAATTACAAAACGCCCCAAAATTATTTTGCTAATAACTTTAAAACTGTGGGTGATAGAAAAAAATTGGTAGCATTTTTTAATTCAGCACAGCGAACTGCTTCAGAATCACAACTCAAAATAAAGAAATCGATTTTCATGCAGACCGGTGTTATTTATAAATTCCTCACACAATAAATTTTATACCGTATACAAATTAACCGATTTTAACCGGTTAACCGGCATCTTGTTAAATGAAAATTTTAACCCCTCCCAGCCCTGGTTAACATATTTGAACTTTCAAAAAAGAGGACACTCCGGAGAGGGGGGTGTATCTGTATCAGTATCTACCAACTCACGTTGTATTAATGTGTTATATATATACAGTATACACTGTGTATTTCGTCACTTTTAAATCACCACTGACTCGTTGCGCGAATAAAACTAGCTATTGCGTATTTAACGACAGCGCCCCGAAATCATTAAGAAACGACAGAAAAATACAGCCATTTCAATTTTGAATGATTCGTTTGAAATTAACTAAATATTACGTTAGGGTGTCAGGAAATGATTGCCCCCCCCCCCTGTACAGAAGAAACTGAAAGGAATAGAAAAAAACAGACAAAACCACGCGAAAGAGCGTTTAATTTTGAATAAAAAACACTTGTTTTAATATCGGGTGTTGCCCCCATTTGCAGCTCTGATGGCCATTAATCGACGGGGGTATGATCCCAGAAGTGTTTCAAAGAGATCGGTATCATGACTCATTTCTTTAAGGACTTCGTTGATCTTTGCAGTCATAATTTCTGTTGAATACCGATTCTGAATGGGTTGTTCCAGCATTAAGGACTCCACCCGATCCTTCATGATGGATCCGACATGTTCACAGACATTAAGATCGGGAGAATTGCCAGGCCATTCATTATTTCCGAAAAAATCAATGTTATTGTCCTTAAGCAGTTGTTGAGTCGCAAGTGCTTTCATACAGGGGGCTTTGTCGTGAAGAAAGGTTGCCTGTTCAACATCCAAAACACACTCGGGGTCTT
This sequence comes from Bathynomus jamesi, assembly GCA_023014485.1. Classification (NCBI taxonomy): domain Eukaryota; kingdom Metazoa; phylum Arthropoda; class Malacostraca; order Isopoda; family Cirolanidae; genus Bathynomus; species Bathynomus jamesi. The sequence goes on along the minus strand of JAJOZX010002267.1, from coordinate 342,784 downwards.
TCAAAAACGGAATTACATGTTGGGCTAAAATTACATTTCGAAAATAAGGCCCATCCCAACTGGTTCCTCTTGGTCTGATAACCCAGATGAGCTTCCGAATAGAGAACATAATGAAAACACCCACACATGCTGGATTTTTTACTATTTCTCGATACTTCTGGTCGTCTGGGACTTCATCAGGAGTTGTTGCCCAAACCCGATCATTCTGAAAATTTGGTTTTCTGGAGACATAAACGAAGAATTCATCGCTGACAACCAAGTGAAGGAAATCGTCTTCCATCCATTCCTCAAGATAATCACAAAACCATAGCCGATCTTCAATATTAAGATCACTCTTCCGTGGCTTAGCTATTTCATGCCAAGCACTCAAGCCTTGGCGAACTCGAAATTGATGCACAAGTTATCGATTGACTATCTTACCACGACGGATAAGTATCTCTTTCGCTACCTCAGAGCAGCTCTTCTTTCGGCGCCGTGATGCAGCAAGCACAATGTCTTTCGATTCTTGAGATAATTTCTCCGGTCTTCCTCCTCGAAATTCTGTTTCACAATCTTCAGGATTCTTATTCCAATTCCTTTTGACAAAGTCTTCTGATCTTTTTAATCTCTCAGCCACCCAGTGTCGAGTTATGAAAGTTGCACCAGCTTCCTTTGCTTCACGAAATGTGACAGCTCGAATGTGGTCAAGAACTCGCTTTTTCTCTGAATCGTTCAAAATAGATGATGCCATGGTTTCTGTGGGGAAAAAAAATGTAAGAATTAAAATCACAGGAATAGCTATATAATGGTTTTTTTTATTCAGATTTTAACGCTCTTTCAAGTGGTCTCGCCGGTTTTTATCTATCTCTTCTAGTTTTTGCTCTACAGGGGGGGGCAATCATTTCCTGACACCCGTACTACATGTCGTCTGCTGTACATTGAGTATCTGTAAATAAGAACGAGTGTTATGGCCTCCAAAATCCATGTTATAATTATTCAAATTTCCCAGACATGTCCGGGAAAAACCGGACGTATGTTAACCCTACTCTTGAAGAATTATGGACTTGGACTGATAATAGTTGAGAGTATCTACAATATTCACTGACGAAAATAAAAAAATGGATACAGAATTTAATATTTTTTGAACTGCGATAACACAGAGCATTGTTGCTTTTAGTGGTGATGAGTTACGTATGGAGTCCTCGTTAGTACGTTGACCCTCTCCATGCTTGGCAATTATACTGCGACCTGCTCGTATGAGTGGTGGTTTGTGTAAAATATGAAACTTTTTCATTCTCCTTCCTCTTAAGCTGTACTTGAAGTTGTCTGAAACAGTGATTACATAAATATATATCCTATTTAGGCGTGTGTATATATATATATATATATATATATATATATAATGCTCATTTCTTTTCATTAATAATCCATGATACGAAATATGTGCTGACATCACTTTGTGTCTGTGATTTTCACATTTGCTCAAGAAATGAAAACGAGCAAACAACAATCTTTAACCATTAGCTTAGGTTTGTTTATGTTTATAGAATTAATTAGGTGAGCTTCTGTTAATAATGAAAGTATTTTCTCGCTGTAATACTTTACATTCATAACCAGTATGATATTTCCCAACCAAATAAAAACTTAATTTGATTGGTCACTCAAGAACCACTGTGATATAACAAGAAATGAAATTGACCATATTTGCTATTATTTTATCGTGTTATCTCGTGAAATGAATAATAGCTACTCGCCACCTGTCGGATGGAGTGAGAACTTAGTTTTGCCCAACGATTACCTATATCTAGTTGGTCTACACTTGTATTTTCACTTGTAAATAATTTCATGGAAACAATTTTGGATAGAATTTTTTAAAGCCAATGAAACCCAAACATTTACTTTAAGTTCCCAAACTACTAAGATTTTCAGTACAGCTTTACAAATTTAGACTCATTGGCTTAGATGTGAAGCTAAAAATTTTGGTGGCTGCAGTATTTTTATAAATATGTTGTATCACTGGCTTTTCTTTGACTTCATAATAGTATAAAATTTTGTACAAGTGTGGCCTGACTAGATAGATATAGGTAGGGTATACTCGCATGATTTAGAAGTACATTAACCCTAGAATGCATAACCCGGATAAATGTAACACCCGGCGGGCCTCAGAGGCCCGGGTTATGCATTCTAGGGTTAACAAAAACTGAATGTCACATTCATCTCTGTAGAAAGTACATAATTTGAGTTGATGTCGTTTTTTGCGGATGATTTAGTTATCCTTCTAAACGCCAGAAGTGGCCAAATTAGCAGAATAGAAGAAGCTAAAGCAAAAGTGGGCGGAGCTTCGGTTTTCGTTGTAAATAACACTGCCCAACAAAAAAACAAATTTTTGCTGGTGATTTAATTCTAAGACCTGTTTCTGGATAATATTGATGTGCTGATTTCAAAAATCACCTTAGATTTTGTCCATCACATCAGGTTTTCGTGCAATGTGCAATGCAATATGCCTATTTTGGGTGATCCATGAAGGGCACTTATCAAAATTAATGATTTTTGAGACCTGTTAACAGCTGTTTTGCTGTTAAAATTTTATCTGTGGAATACGCATATGGAAAACTGATGAGTGGGTAGTTGGGAGGCAGAGCTGGGCAATAAATACATTGAATGTATTTAAATACTAAATACTAAATACATGGGAGAAATGTATTTAAATACTAAATACTAAATACATTTTACGAATGTATTTAGATACTAAATACAAAATACATCAATTGTATTTAAATACATTTGTAAATACATTTTAAATACATACAAATTTTAACATATGCATTCACTAATTCACTAAGCCATGACACGCACACGATAAAGAATCAACCGCTTTCGACTAAGAGTGGCACACAACTGATTGAACTGACACGTTGAAACATGAACCATGCTGTACTACACTGTCGACGCGTCGTACTGTGCTAGTACAGAACGTGTATTAAACCAGTAAAAGTATTTACATTTTTATATTTTGAGTATTTAAATACATTGTATTTAAATACTCATTAAAGTATTTAAATACTGTATTTAAATACATGAAAAACAATGTATTTATAAATACAGTTCTAAATACACAAATGTATTTAAATACGTATTTAAATACAAATGTATTTAAATACTGCCCAGCTCTGTTGGGAGGTAACGAAAATGGTTCACTGAGTAGGTAGGTAGTTAATCTAACAATTATTAAATTCCTTTTATGTCAATAACTGGGTGGATGAAACCAATTGGTTGCTCACCAGAGTTATTCTCCACACTAGTATTTATATACTTTGTGAGAAGAGCGTGCTCGGTAATAGATATACATTACCGATCAACCAACCGAGGAAAAAAACTAAGAGGACGCTGGTGGAAAAAGCCCCGCGAAAAAGAGAACAAGGGAGAACGAAAACGAGGAACGGGGCGACAAGACGGAACGAGAGAAGGGAGAAGAACAGACACCGAAAAAAGATCCCCACCAGCAAGTACGCTCTCGACAATTATACAGGAAGGAGAAAAGAGACTCTCTAATAACTAGCAGTAAGTGACTAATTGTGTTTTAACCCAGTTAGAAATAAACTCATTAAATTAAGCTGGGTCAGACAACTTAGGCCTACATTGTGGCCTAAGACCTAGCATCAACTCATAGCTTAACAAAGGTGAAGGTAGATTGCCCTAACCTAATTTGGTGAGGAATCCTACTGTGGACCTCAATTTATCTGCCCGCTCTGGACCATTTCCGGAATCTCTAGGCTGACCCTTACAAGGCTAGACTTAATCTACTCTATAGTTAGACTGGAGATATTAGGGGTGGGTTAATTGGGGACCAATTCATACAGAGCATTTTTCACATTGGTGGCCCGTGTGGGGAGAATTTACAAACCTTAACCTTACTTAACATAAATTGCAGAATTAGGCTAAATGGTCTAGCCTAAGCCTAACCTAATCAAGCCTAATTAGGTCTACAACCTAGGGCCTAACTAGGAAACATTTACATTTAAGGAGTCTCATTCTCTTATAAGCTTAGACCTGAGTGACACATAAGTACTTGGGGGGGATTAAACCAAATTTAAAACTTGACTGTTTTGTCTGTGATCTCTCTTCTCTAGTAATTTCTTCTTGTCCTATATTTCATTACGATCCCCAGTTAAACAACATTAGTGAACAAGCATTTAAAATGCATACAACTCCAAGCATCCAATTCTTCTTTTAAGGAAGAATCACTCAACAGATTTTTTCAACAGGCACATGCATTCCTTGCAATCTGTGTGTATATATATGTATATATACACTGTACTCTTTACATGTGCCACAAATACACTCAACCTATCTGAACATAAGCAAGGATTGCATGGGTTACTCAAAAGGGTCTTATGGCCTACTTTGGCCATAGCCCAAACACTGAACCTTGGTCTTATGGCCTACTTTGGCCATAGCCCAAACACTGAACCTTGATCTTATGGCCTACTTTGGCCATAGCCCAAACACTGAACCTTGGTCTTATGGCCTACTTTGGCCATAGCCCAAACACTGAACCTTGGTCTTATGGCCTACTTGGGCCATGAGCCAAATACTGAACCTTGGTCTTATGGCCTACCTTGGCCATGGGCCAAACAACAACTGAACCTTGGTCTTATGGCTTACTGTGGCCATAGCCCAAACAATGAACCTTGGTCTTATGGCCTACTCTGGCCATGAGCCAAACAATAAAGGTCTTATGGCCTACCTTGGCCATGGGCCAAACAATAAGGGTCGTATGGCCTACATTGGCCATGGGCCAAACATTAAATGTCTTATGGCCTACCTTGGCCATGAGCCAAACAATAAAGGTCTTATGGCCTACCTTGGCCATGGGCCAAACAACAATTGAACCTTGGTCTTATGGCTTACTGTGGCCATAGCCCAAACACTGAACCTTGGTCTTGTGGCTTACTGTGGCCATAGCCCAAACAATGAACCTTGGTCTTTTGGCCTACCTTGGCCATGGGCCAAACATTAAATGTTTTATGGCCTACCTTGGCCATGGGCTAAACATTAAATGTCTTATGGCCTACCTTGGCCATAAGGAAAACTATTACAAGGGTCTTATGGCCTACCTTGGCCATAGGGAAAACTATTACAAGGGTCTTATGGCCTCCCTTGGCCAGAGACCAAACAATACAAAATAAGACCCAGACTATGGATAAACCAAAGACTGTTCCCAGAGACCAACTAGCTACAGACAAACAGACAAAACTTGATACTGTAGAATCAAATGTGACCAACTGTAATACACGAACACCTACATTACAGAACTTTAATGTAACTGCTGCCTCAACTTACACACCACATTGCAAATTTTGTGCAAGTGATAAACACAGTTTGAATGATTGCCTGATTGAGGGTCCTAATCTCATTTCTGACCTTGTGAAGATCTTACTGAGGTTCAGGTTAGATAAATATGCCGTACAAAGTGACATTTCAAAGGCATTTTTGAGAATAAATCTAAAAAATGAATATGACAAGAACCAACTTAGGTTCTTATGGTTCAGGGATCCATTTGATTTGAATAAAGGGTTCATAACCCATAGATTTAATGTTGTGTTGTTTGGAGCCAATTGCTCACCTAGCCTATTAGCATTGACAATTAGACATCATTTGAACCAGTTTAATAACTCTTTAACATTGAACTTCCTTAAGGAACATTTTTACGTAGACAATCTAATAGGCTCAACAACAACAAAATCTGAATTATCTGAAGTCTATGAACACTCTCAAAACATTATGCAACAAGGTAACTTTGAACTTAGAGAGTGGATTTCAAATGATGAGGATTTAAACAAAAAGATTTTAAAGGATAATAATGGTCTCACTGAGCCATCAGACAAAGTTAAAACTTTAGGTATGAACTGGTATTTGGATGCAACTTCTAACAGTCATGATTCAATCTGTACTAAAGGTTTTAAACTTGATGAGGAAGCAAATACTAAAAGACAAATATTATCAGAGGCTTCCAAAATTTTTGATCCCATGGGTCTATTCCTGCCTTCAACAATAAAATCAAAGATTCTCCTCCAAGAAATTTGGAGGACAAATGTTGGGTGGGATGATCCAATAACAAATGGAGATCAAAAATCTTGGAAAAAGTTAGCTGCTGATTTAACAAAAGTGCAGAACATTAAAATTCAAAGGTGCTGTGGGTTTAGGGATAAGCCCCAGAGACTTCATGTGTTTGCTGATGCAAGCACACAGGCTTATGGGTGCTGTGCATACCTTGTAAGTCCTACAGAAAGTCATCTAATTTATGCAAAAGCGAAAGTTACACCTCTCAAACCTACCCGAACCATACCTCAATTGGAACTATTGGCTGCTACATTAGCCATTAAAACCATTTCATTGCTTAAGGATGCTTATCATGATGTGAACATAACTGATATCCACATCTGGCTTGACAGTCAGATTTGTCTTGCCTGGATACGGAATGATATCATTAATAGTAAGAACATCTTTGTAGGAAACAGGCTAAAAGGAATAGCTGAAGCTAATGAAAGCCTACAAGTAAATTTTCACTATGTTCCAACTAAACAAAATCCAGCAGACTTTCTGACCAGAGGTTTATCCTACAAGTTGTTGAAGTCAAACAAAACTTGGTTCATGGGACCTAAGTGGCTCTGTAATACAGACCAATGGCCTGTGGAACAAGTTAACTTGACATTAAATTTAATCTTTTCAAATGAAAAGGTTGAACCAATCACTAATTATGAACATTATTCTGATTTCAGTAAACTTGTCAGGGTCACAGCCTACTGTTTGAGGTTTGCTCACTAGAGGACAATGATTATGTTTATGTTTATGTTTATGTTTTATTCAAGTGATTACTTATTATGCTTATTCCTTTTTCAGAAGACCGTTGTCATTGTTTGACTTTATATAAATAAATAAATGATCACAAAGAGTTGGTTCTCATTTATGACAACGGTCTTAGGTACAAATGACTGATTAATTAAATAAATAATAAAATAAGTCTACATACGTGGTAAATTCAAGCAACTGTCAACCACCCCAACCTAATTAAGCAACTTCAACAAACGCTATCCACAATGCCTGCCGTAGAATGTCCTATCACAGGTTGTACCTATGTCACAGCAGACCTGGACCCAGCCATTGTAGCCGCACTTATAACAGCCCACTGCACGACCCATGTCCCAAGCCCGACAGTCTCTGCAAAGGTTGAGAAAGTAAGACGGCCAACCATTTCGGTTGCAGGTACCAGTGAAGACTGGGCATATTTTACGTCGCGTTGGACAGATTATGCGGAAGCTACAAAAATCACTGGTAGGGACAAAGTGGTACAACTACTTGAATGCTGCGACGATTCACTCCGCAAAGATTTGACAAGATCCGCAGGTGGAAGCCTAACAAACAAAACCGAAGATGAAGTCCTTGCTGCAATCAAGAAACTAGCTGTCCGTGAGGAGAACACCATGGTAGCCAGGGTTACCCTACACAATATGCGACAAGACCGCGACGAAACTGTGCGCAGTTTTGGAGCCCGTCTTCGTGGTCAGGCCGGAGTCTGCAAATTTCTTGTTGAATGCCCAAGCTGCAACAACAACGTAAATTACACTGACCCCATCCTTCGCGACGTCCTTACCCGCGGAATTGCTGACCCGGAAATACAACTGGAACTCCTCGGCAACAGTAACCAGGAGATGACCCTGGAAGACGTCTTTCAGTTTGTCGAGGCGAAGGAAGCAGGCAAGCGCTCAGCATCACGACTGCTGGACTCCCATGCCGTGGAGGCCTCAGGCAGCACATACAGGAGAAGTAAGCAAATACCCCCACAAGACAAAAATGCCCCCTGTTCATATTGTGGTAAAAAAGGACACGGCAGAAGAGCCCCAGTCCACATACGCAAGACGGATTGCCCTGCGTACAACCACAAATGCAAAATTTGCAAGCGCGACAGCCATTGGGAATCCGTATGCAGGAGCAAAGACAAGGACAAGAGCCTTTCAGCCACTCCTAATAAAGCTGATGAGTGCGAAGGTGCGGTATTTGATCTTCTCTGCGCCTCAAGCAACACTTCCGAGCCACATAAGAAAAGAGCAATCGCCCTCGACCATCACATTTACAATGAACTATCGGACATATGGATCAAGGAGAACTCACAACCACAGCCACACATCAACCTGACAGTCAGGACTCTCCCCGAAGACTACGAGGCGCTTGGGGCAACCCTCAATGCCCACCCAAAAACCGTGGTACTGCCTGCCATGGCAGACACAGGCTGTCAGAGCTGCCCACCGGTATCAAGGTTATCCACCGCCTCGGGCTTCTCCAGTCTGACCTCATCCCTGTGACCATGAAGATGCACGCCGCCAACAACAAGGGCATCAAAATCCTTGGCGCAGCCATACTTCGCCTCACTGGCAAGGATGAACAGGGCCAACAAGTAGAAACGAGACAGGTAACATATGTGACGGATTCTTCTGACAAGTTCTTCATCAGCAGAGAGGCATGCGTTTCACTCGGCATTATCTCGGGAAGATTTCCTACAGTGGGGGAAGTCCAACTGGATCCAGCACAATACTGTAACAACAGTGCCAGCACGCCACACAGTGACAGCGGACTTGTAACTAACTGCGACTGTCCAAGACGCCAACATCCTCCATCACCTCCAATCGAGCTACCGCTACCCGCTGTTGCGGCGAACCAGCAAAAGCTCAAGGAATACCTGCTGGACTATTACAAATCAAGCACCTTCAACACTTGTGACCACCAAGCGCTGCCCATGATGGACGGCCCCCCAATGAAATTGATGGTGGACCCCAATGCCAAACCAGTCGCACATCACACCCCCGTCCCAGTACCAATCCACTGGCAGGAGGACGTGAAGGCTGGCCTCGACCAAGATGTCAGACTGGGTGTCCTTGAACCAGTACCCGTTGGTGAGCCCGTAACCTGGTGTCACAGAATGGTGGTGTGCGCCAAAAAGAACGGAAAACCAAGGCGTACCGTTGACTTTCAACCCCTCAACGCTCACGCCACCCGCGAAACACACCACACTCAATCGCCATTCCACCAGGCCAGATCAGTACCGCAAGGCAAAAAGAAAACAGTGTTTGATGCATGGAATGGATATCACAGCGTACCAATCTGTGAAGAAGACCGCCACTTGACCACCTTCATAACGCCCTGGGGTCGCTACCGTTACAAAACCGCTCCCCAGGGTTACATTGCATCTGGTGACGGTTACACAAGAAGGTACGACGAAATTGTATCGAGCATCCCTAACAATACAAAGTGCATTGACGACGTCTTGCTCTGGTCAGACACAGTGGAGGAGAGCTTCTTCCAGGCCACCCAGTGGCTTGACACCTGCGGCAGACACGGAATCACACTGAACCCCGACAAGTTTGTGTTCTGTCAGGACAAGGTTGAATTTGCAGGCTTCGAGATCACATCTGACAGTGTCCGACCCTGTAAAAAATACCTCAAAGCAATCCTAGAGTTTCCATCTCCAAAGAACATCACCGACGTTCGATCATGGTTCGGGCTCATCAACCAGGTGTCGTATGCCTTCAGCATGGCCAAGAGGATGCAGCCGTTCCGCCTACTTCTGAAGCCAGGAACACCTTTCAAGTGGGATGACGAATTGGAAACCATCTTCGAAGAATCAAAGATGTCATCATCACAGAAATAGAGGAGGGTGTTAAAATTTTTGACAAAACCAAGCCCACATGCCTCGCCACAGACTGGTCGAAAACAGGCATCGGCTACTGGTTACTTCAGAAACACTGCACCTGTACACGAGTCGAACCCTTCTGCTGCCATACTGGATGGCGTGTCACATTGGTCGGCAGTAGATTCACTACCTCAGCTGAGTCCCGCTATGCACCAGTAGAAGGAGAAGCACTTGCTGTCGCCGATGCCCTTGACAAGGCGAGGTACTTCGTGCTGGGATGCGAAGACCTAATAATTGCAGTGGACCACAAACCTCTCCTCAAAGTGTTTGGTGACAGATCCCTAGAGGACATATCTAATACACGCCTCAGAAACTTGAAGGAAAAAACCCTCAGGTACCGCTTCCGGATGATCCACGTACCAGGCGCGAAACACAAAGCTGCTGACGGGGTGTCACGATACCCCACTGGCGACCCCATACCACTGACACTCCCCGATGATGTAGCAGCCATCCATCAACCATGCGAGGGAACGGCGTTCTTTCCCCCCCCCACCTTCCTAGCCGGCATACGGACATCACTGACAGATGGTAATGGCATGGAAGCCTGCGTCATTTCTGCAGCCGCATCAACACTCAACTCGCTGAGCCTGGCGTCAGTGACATGGGATCGAGTACGCACCGCCACGACCAGCGATGAAGTCATGAATAGTTTAGCCAATGTCATAGAGTCCGGTATGCCTGAATCCCGCCATGCACTCCCTGCACAGCTGCGGGAATATCACCAGTTTCGCGACGACCTCCGCACTGTTGACGGCGTGGTAATGTACAGGAACCGCACGGTTATCCCGCCGGCCCTCAGGCAAGAAGTACTGGCTTCACCCCCACCCCCCTCCCCCCCCCCCCCCCCCCCCCCCCCCCCCCCCCCCCCCCACCCCCCCCCCCCCCCCCCCCCCCCCCCACCCCCTCCCCCCCCCCCCCCCCCACCCCCACTTCATCCATGATCTCCAGAGCAGAAGACTCCATTTTCTGGCCTGGCATCACACCAGCCATCACAGCACTACGGGCTAGCTGCAACCACTGCAACCGCATGGCACCAACCCAGCCCAGCGCTCCACCCACTCCACCAACATCACCAGAATACCCCTTCCAGTGCGTCTGCGCGGACTACTTCCACTACAAAGGAGTAAACTACCTGGTCGTGGTGGACAGATACTCCAACTGGCCAATAGTAGAGAGGTCATCAGATGGTGCTGCTGGACTCATCGCCTGCCTCCGACGGACCTTCGTCACCTTCGGCATCCCCGACGAACTGGCTTCCGATGGGGGCCCTGAATTTACCGCAGCAGCCACACGGCAGTTCCTCAAAAACTGGGGCGTACACCACCGACTCTCATCAGTGGCTTTCCCTCACAGCAACTGTCGGGCAGAAGTTGGTGTCAAGACAACGAAACGCCTAATAACCGACAACACTGGACCAAACGGCGACCTCAACACCGAAAACTTCCAACGGGCCATGCTTCAATACAGAAACACGCCGGATAGAGATACAAAACACTCCCCAGCAATGTGTGTATTCGGCCGCCCTATCCGGGACTTCATTCCAATCCTTCCCGGCCGATATAAACCACACGACACGTGGCGTGAAAACTTGGCCACCCGAGAAGATGCTCTGAGGAACCGCCACATGAGGGGTGCGGAACGCTGGTCAGAACACACCAAGAGACTCCCACCACTAGCAGTCGGAGACCTTATACGCATCCAGAACCAGGTCGGTCCACACGCCCGTAAATGGGACAAGACAGGTGTGGTCATCGAAGTCAGGCAGTTTGACCAGTACGTGGTTAGGGTCGATGGATCTGGGAGGGTAACTGTAAGGAACAGGAAATTCCTTAAAAAATATGAACCCTTCAGCACACCTGCTCCAAAGATGACCATAGACCAACATTTGAAGAACTTCCTAGCGGTGCCCACCAACAGCCCACCTGCTGCACCACCTACACCTGCCAGGTCAGCACCAGGACCAAAGACACCCGCTTCACCCCGTAGTCCGACACGGTCCAGCCCGCACGTTGAACGAAGGCGCCCGATCCCTGAAGAGACCACACCCCCCACCCAAGAAGACATGTCAACGCCGCCCATCGACATACTACCACCCGCACCCCCTAGGCCAATGGGTACGGCACCCCAAACTGCAACTCCACTAAGGCATTCGAACCGTACCAGACGCCCCCCTACCTGGCATGAAGACTACCATATGAATCAAGAAGAGTAACCAATCAAGTATGCTTTAAATTAAGGGCACTGACAAAATAAGGTTTAGTCTTTATCCGTAAACATACAAATTTTTTATTTTTTTTCTTGCCATATTATCCTTAATAATCTTCTTTATAAAATTGCTGGCTCAAAGACTTGGGGGAGAGATAGAGTACAGTACACTTTACACTTTACTTACTAAGAACTTTATATTGTGTTCCCAATACAGCTGTAACCTCACTACTGTACTATTACTTTTGTCAGGAATACCGTTGTACAACCCTTATTTTAATATATGATTCAATCTCTCGCTGAACTCTCTAATTGTATTGTAATATGTTTGATTGGATATAATGTACTGTATAATTCCATAAGTATTTATATTTTAGTTTCTACAGTATCGTATTCATCATGATGTAATAGCAAAGCCTTATGTCCTCATATTACTCTTAAATAAACTAGTATCTATGTTTTCCTATTAAAGTACTATACTGTATTCACTTTATAAAACAATATAAGTCTTTGCACTACTGTACTGCAATTACCTCATATCACATCTAGTATCAAAGACTTGGGAGGAGATAGAGGACAATGATTATGTTTATGTTTATGTTTTATTCAAGTGATTACTTATTATGCTTATTCCTTTTTCAGAAGACCGTTGTCATTGTTTGACTTTATATAAATAAATAAATGATCACAAAGAGTTGGTTCTCATTTACTCACAACTGTTTAACTACAATAACAAACAGCTAAATAAAAACAATCATAATTATACAGAAGTTGCAACCAAGTACTGGATAGGCATGCACAACAAAAGAGTACAATAAAGAGTTAGAATTCTTGACTAATGGGAAACAAACAAAAGAACCTGTACCATCAGTAGTTGTGGATCTAAATTTGTTCAGAGATGAGGAAGGCCTTCTAAGGTGTAAAGGGAGATTAGACAAATCAAAACTGTCATACAAAAGCAAACATCCAATCCTTTTACCTAGATTTAGCTATTTGACACATTAATCATCAGACAAACACACAATGATGTATATCATATGGGGGTACCACAGACACTAACTACATTAAGAAAAACTTATTGGATACCCAAGGGAAGGATCACTGTTAAAACAGTCCTGAGTGAGTGTGTCACATGTAGGCGTATTCATGCTAGGCCCTATAGGAAACCAAATCCTCCTGCTTTGCCAGAGGAGAGAGTTACTCTCAACAGACCCTTTGAGACTGTAGGCATTGACTATACAGGAGCATTGACTGTAGGGATGGTTGACACTGAACAAAAAATGTACATTGTACTGTTTACATGTGCTGGCTCACGAGCTGTTTATCTGGATGTTGTGGAGGACCTTACAGCAGAATCTTTTGTTGCTGTCTTTAAGAGATTCTGTGCACGACATTCAGTACCCAAGACAGTTTGGACTGACAATGCTACATATTTCAAGGCTGGTGAACAAGTCATCAACGACTTGTTAAGCAACGAACTCACACAATTATATATACAAAATTCAAACATAAAGTGGAAGTATATTCCGGTTGCCTCTCCTTGGTATGGTTCTATCTGGGAGAGGAATATACAAACAGTAAAGAATTGCTTGAAGAAAGCAATTGGTAAAAAACAGATACACTTGTTTTAGTTGCTCACTCTCCTGGCTGAGATTGAGAACATCATTAACAACAGACCACTCACTTATGTGAGTGACAACATTAATGACCCGGAACCATTAACTCCAAATCATTTGATTCGGGGAGAACAAGTTAGTCTCCTGCCGGACTACAATATAGACTCTTCAGAAGACCCAAGCTGGACTCAACGACATGATGAGCTCCAGACTAAGTTACAACATTTAACTAGAGTTAAAGCTCATTTCATTAAACAGTGGAAAACTGAGTACTTGATGGGTCTAAGGGAGAGACATAAACAAATGACTAAGAAGGATTGGTCTGACACAATTAAGGTAGGGGACAAGACAATACTGGCCTCTGGCTAAAGTTTTAGAACTCAGACCAGGGGCAGACGGGGTAACAAGAGTGGTCAAATTAAGGACTTCAACGGGTGACACAAGAGACATTTCTCTTTTGTACCCCTTAGAGTCTGGACCCAAAACAATGGACTTTGGAGAACCTTCTCCACTGACAGTAACAACTGGAGACACTGAACTTCCAGTAACTATTCCTTTGACAGTAGGAGTGGTAACGCATCCTACTACAACATTGACAGACACAAGACCTCAGCGACAAACAGCATTAAAGGCGCGACTAGTTTTACAACAAAAAGTAGATGCTGGGGAATTGTAATTTTATCTTCTAACTTTCACTTTTTCTTTTCTTATGGTAAAGACCATAGACAGTTTCATCCTATGGATGTATATTTTCTCTTCTAATTAAATGCTACATCTTCTCCATGAGAAGGTGAGGATAAGCACTGTTAATCAGATTAACAGGCATTTACAGTCAAATAGTTAGCTAGTCTACACTCAGACATAAAAATTGGTGACAATGACACCAAAATTTTTATCTCCCGGGGCCCCCAGTATATGGAAAACTGATGAGTGGGTAGTTGGGAGGTAACGAAAATGGTTCACTGAGTAGGTAGGTAGTTAATCTAACAATTATTAAATTCCTTTTATGTCAATAACTGGGTGGATGAAACCAATTGGTTGCTCACCAGAGTTATTCTCCACACTAGTATTTATATACTGTGTGAGAAGAGCGTGCTCGGTAATAGATATACATTACCGATCAACCAACCGAGGAAAAAACTAAGAGGACGCTGGTGGAAAAAGCCCCGCGAAAAAGAGAACAAGGGAGAACGAAAACGAGGAACGGGGCGACAAGACGGAACGAGAGAAGGGAGAAGAACAGACACCGAAAAAAGATCCCCACCAGCAAGTACGCTTTCGACAATTATACAGGAAGGAGAAAAGAGACTCTCTAATAACTAGCAGTAAGTGACTAATTGTGTTTTAACCCAGTTAGAAATAAACTCATTAAATTAAGCTGGGTCAGACAACTTAGGCCTACATTGTGGCCTAAGACCTAGCATCAACTCATAGCTTAACAAAGGTGAAGGTAGATTGCCCTAACCTAATTTGGTGAGGAATCCTACTGTGGACCTCAATTTATCTGCCCGCTCTGGACCATTTCCGGAATCTCTAGGCTGACCCTTACAAGGCTAGACTTAATCTACTCTATAGTTAGACTGGAGATATTAGGGGTGGGTTAATTGGGGACCAATTCATACAGAGCATTTTTCACACGCAAATCTGTGCATTAAATCTAAAGGTCATGTACAACATATTAAAATCTTGGGTATCTGTGATTTCCCCAGGTGTGAGCGTGACGTCATGATCATGGATTCATTTTTTGCTTATTTAAACACTTTTAATCACTTTATGTGTCAATATTACCATTGTATATTAAAGTTCACTCCCTGCACAATTGTTTACTTTTCCATGCTGATTCTGAGTATGTAAAAACTTATTGTTTGAAAAGAAAAAAAATTGGGCATAACCCTGCCAAAATGCGATATCTCCGTATTTGATTGCTCGAAAACCTGACGTGATAGGCAAAAACTAAGGTGATTTTTGAAATCAGAATCCAAAGTTACCTAAAAACAGGTGTTAGAATTAAATCAGCAAAATTGGTGTTGGGCAGTGTAATCTTTGCTTTAAGCTCACGAGTACCACAGTGTAGTTATATATACAGTATTGGGCTTTCGGCATTTTCAGCCTCCGCGAAAATCTGACTGAGTCAGCGTGCAGCTGTTGGCCCTTAGTGACTCTTGACTCTGATCCTCCAAAGCAGAGTCATTTGTCCCCCGTTTTCTTTTTACGTCATTACCGAAATGGAAGTTTCTACATTGTTACAGAGTACCGCGGCACACTTTAAAGCCATTTTGCATTTATTTACAATATACAACTTTAATTAACTTTGAATGCTTTGAATATGAGACGCCATTATTTTTTTGTTTACAATTGAGTCATTACGTCATCAACCCTTAGCATCTTTGATTGACTGAAAAAATATTCTCCGTCCGAGTTAAATGATTATAATATTGCAATTGTTAAGCGTATTAATTAATTAAGAGATTATAAATTAAATACTTAATTTTATAAAAATTAATTTTGTACGTTGAAATTACTTAATAAAATTTGCCTGATTCACTCTTATTTTAAAAATGTATATACCTATTTGGCCACTCAGTGGGGTTTGAAACGCAGACATTTTTACATAAGTAATCCCCTAGACCATGGGTCGGGGAACTTTTTTGGGTATTACTATTACCCAAAAATCTATTTGAGTAAAATGAAATTACCCCCAGACTTCAAAGTAAACAAAAACAAGCCAATTGCTCTTAAAATTGTTGCATATGGTATACAAAAAATTCAAATTAAAAAAATGTTTATTGGATCCATTATTATGGAGAAATAAAAAAAGCCACACATGCTGGCATAAGAATAGCACACAAACAAAATTAGTAAAAAGGATTGAAGAACTGAAGAATTTCATTCAAAACATCTCCACTTCAGGTTTTGGAAAAATGATGCTGTTTCATTTTTGATACAACAACATCAAAATCAGGACGTAAATTCGTAATATTCTAAAATTTAGAATAACGCCACATTTATGTAACAAAATAAAATAAAAATATACGAAAAAAATATCAGCACAAAGTGTCAAGCACTAAAAGCACCTCTTCGTTTCATGATACCATACACACGACTGAGGCTCTGAGGGAAGTGTCTTTCATACCGCACGCATTACCCCCAAAATTTTTAAATTTACTCCATTTGGGGTAATTTACTCCTGTTCCCCGACCACTGCCCTAGACTATATGACGCGTTCTGTGGAGAAGGGGCGAACGCAACATTTTCGAATTATGCCACAAAATGCAGTTAAAGTTTGTAAACTTTAAACCTTTGTATTTTTCCGGTTTATTGAAATGATGCATGAATTTGAACACATATTTGAGTAAAATATTGTTGTGTAATATGTCGATATAATAAAACGCCAAGAAATTGTACAATATTATTTATTGATAGCTTCTGATGTTAACTGGTGTAATCCATTATTTGGTCCTCTTCGTCGAATGTTGTATTACCTGCTTCAACTGTTTCGGTTTCTTCCAGTTCCTTTAACAATCTTGTATAATAGTTCACTGCAGTTGCAGGCATTAGGTCTGATAATTCTTTGAGATCTTTTATTTTTTCCTTAGTTATTGGCAGCAATTGGGAATACTTTGGTTGCAGTGTCTGCTGGGCTAGATTGAATAAACTGACACTGTAGGATTTTTTCCCTTTCTGCAGTCTGACGGGATGGCTATTATCTGGGGTTGTGCGGTATGCAGTAGATATTACGTACCCTTCTTTGTGTTGAAAGTCAAATATTAACTTTCTTGCATCTGTAAATTTAGTAGTTGTTGATTTCCTAATGACAATGCACGTTTTTAGGACGTCAAAATCGAGAAAATCAGCCTGTTTCATTTCTACAACTAGGAAGCGCTGCGAAACGGCTGTAGTTATGGCCGTAACATAATTTTTTTTGGTGTAAATAATATTGCTGTAATTATTTTTTATATTTTGTTCAATTTGGCCAAATTGAGCATCACAGGGCATTGTCGAGTGACCAGAAAGTAGATAGTGTTCAATGTGAAGCAATGATGCGGAGTGAATTTCTCTGAGATACATTAAAACCTAAATTTTACCGTGAAAGAGTGCAGACTAACATCTAATTTTTTGCATAGGTAAAGCAAAGGTTTTAAAGGATAATTATACGACAAAAAACTCATTTTTCGAATTTTGTGGCGTTCGCCCCTTCTCCACCGAACGCGTCATATATACAATATGTTACAGGGCATCTGTGTACACGTAACATTTTTGGGATTTTATGAAATTCCTAAAATGTTGAGGGATTTCATGTAAGGTCAAGTCGTGATATTTTCGTTAGTTTTAATGAAAATATCACGACTTAACCAGTCGTCAAAGGCGTACAGTTGTCCTAACTGGGCAATTCAATTAACTTAACCGGCCATTCAATAATTTTCCCGTAGGTTTACTGAAAATACCACGACTTAACTTTACATGAAATCCCTGAACATTTTAGGAATTTTGTGAAATCCCTAGTTACACAGATTCCCTGTAAAATACGTATATCTCGACTATGCGAGTACTTAGATTTTGACACAGGGCATTGGTCCGTTAGTTTCATATCATTGACCCCTCAATTTCTTTCTTTCTTTCTTTTCTTTAAAATACAAAAAACCATAACAACCAACTAGCATCCTACGTTTACAAGGCCTAGGCCAAAGCAGACTAGTCTGCTCTGCTAGAGGAAAGATGGTTTTACATTGTGTGATTGTTGTGACCTTCAAATGATATGCTAAGCACAGTTGAGTTTGATTAAGCTAATCGTAGCCTATATTTGCTAGGCTAGGCTAGCAAAGTTGGTTTAACCATGAAAGTCAAATCTGTGAATCTTGAGTGTAGCCTAAGTTAGGCCCTACAAATTTTGCTGTTCTGTTAGCGAATGATACTGTCTGGACCTACTCGGAACCTATATATTACTAGTTCATATGTTAGAATAATTATAGACTCCAGGGAAGGCAGGACGTAATATTGTCCATTATGAAATTATGATTTGGGGGGGCTTCGGCTTCGGCATGTTGGGAATTGTTACTTTTCAGCCCAGACTGCTATTTCCCATGAAACCTAGGTTTTTCTCATGGTTTTTGATGTGATTCATGCGAATCTGACCTTCATTTCCGTCGGAAATGACCAGTTGTTAAGATATACCCCATCAATATTTGGGCACCTGTAGGGAATCGTTTGTTTGGGGGGTGAAAAACTCATTTCCAACAAAAATGAAGGTAAGAATGTCATGAAACATCAAAAACCATGAGGAAAACCTAATACCTAACCTAACATGAATGTTATTAAATTATCATTTTAGTGTCGGAAATTCAAAAATAAAAAATATAAAACCCTATACTGATCAATTTGTGATGCGTGATCTTTACGGGGGCTCCACCCCCATATCCCCAAGACCTAAATTATACAAATTGGACACACTACATTTAAAGGAATACCATGTGATTCTGAATTTGAACTGAAAATAGGAGATGAATGAGGAAGTAGATCGGTCTGATTTGCTGGATTAGGTCACATGATGAAATAGAAGCCTGTGATTGGCTAACTCAAAAATGTTTACATAGTTCATTGCTAGATGGTGCTGCCACCTGTTGTGGCGGTGATAGAATGCACCTTTAAAAATTTTTTTTTTTCAATAAAACACTCATAAACTAAATATTTGCAACAGAAATGTTATTGATAATGTTTTGTACCTGTTGAAACATTAATGTAGAACCTCTCCAAATTATTGGGAAATATTCTAGGCTGAAAAGTAACTAATACTAGTATGTTTCCTGAAGTTAGTACTATCACTAGGGTAAGGGTGTTTCACTCGTACAGAGGAAAATATCAGTCAATATTTTTCTCCATTTTGCTTGTGCTTTTATTCCTTTTCATGTAAGAAAGATATGCACCAATTTTGAAAACAATTAAGGGTAATTATTCGTTTTAGTGCTTTTTCTCCTTTCTGAACCAAAACATATTTTTCTGGTATTTTTTGGTGTGATTTGTTCAAATCTGAACTTCGTTTCTTTGGGAAATGAGCCATTTTTGAGAAATTTTAAAATTGAAAATTTCTCAAAAATGGCTCGTTTCCCAAAGAAACGAAGTTCAGATTTGAGCAAATCACACCAAAAAACACCAGAAAAATATGTTTTGGTTCAGACCTAAACTAACCTAACCCACGTTTTTTCGCAATTTCTTACCTTAAATAGCATCGTTGGGGTGTTTATACAAATCCGTAGCGACCAACATGAATTTGTGAAGACGTTGTTGAGAGGGATATTCACGGTTAAACAAGTACCATGCAAGATACTTTGAATAGGATTGGGTTTTGTTGCTAGACCGTAATATCCAGCTCTTCACATCTTTCTAACAACGCTCAATATTTTGAATGTGAACGGTATCTTCCACGAACCGCTGTGAATGGTTGACTGTCTAGTGACTGTAGCCTAGATTTCTGAGTTGAGAATACGCACGTCACTCGTCAGAATAGATTGTAGTCCCAGGCCTAATATGTTGCTGGATCAGGCGAACAAGAGTTGTTGCGTCTCTCTGAGGAACCGCAAATAACAGTAGTTTTTTGGAATTGTGTTCCAAGTAGGGATGGGGTCAAATACGTATTTGTATTTACAAATACATAAAAATGGATATTTGTATTTGAGAATTTAAAAAGTTGCGTATTTGAATTTGTATTTGAGCCTTTTATTTGCCGTATTTGCTTCAAATACAGTCAAATACACTAATGTAATATAACTGTGCATATAACTACAAATTGATATGAACAGTAAAAATCAAACATTGAGAAATATGAATTTATTTTCTTTAATTATGCAAAAGTGCAGAAATATCAAGAAGTGTGAAATAATTTTCTCTAATAAAAATAATAAACAAGAGGAATTTGTTATTTTTCTTGCCTTGGTGTGAAAATGAAGTCTACTTTGATAAGAGCCAAAGTATTGCAATGTTAAGTTTTATACAATAAGTACTATATACCAGTATTGTCTTACTTGAGGGGTAGCTGAAGTCAAGTAAATATTATCCGTTTATAAAATAGGATGAAATTGGTACGAAATTTGCAAATACAGTAAAAATTGTATTTGTACTTTATTTGTATTTGAAGCTTCATATTTGTATTTGTATTTGGGGATTTATAAATTCGAATATTTGTATCTGTATTTGAATTTGGCCATAAAAAAAAAGTGTGTGTGTATCTATATTTGTATTTGGGCAATTGTATTTGACCCCATCCCTGGTTCCAAGGTACCAAAAACCCAGGCAATCACAACCTCCGCAAACCATAATGAAAACCAGACTGAAAAAGCATTCTTGAATGAGTATGCATTATGCGAGATTCAAAATGTACGTCTCTGATTGGTCGGATAAGGTCACGTGAAACAAAAACCAGATTTAATTGGTTGATTTGACCTATATTTCCTAATTTTGCCATGAGATGTCTCCCCATAAAACTGGAGACGGCGAGGTTCGTTAAAATTTTAATAGTGTTAAGAGCTAAATACTCGGTCAATGGCCTATAATGGCTACTTTTTAAGTCTAAATTTTTTTTTTTCTATAAAAAATAATTATTACATTTCCTTGATTTTTATCAGTTTCCCTGAGGCTTCAAGGTGTCCTGAATACGAATTTATATGTTAAATTGTCATAGAATATCTCCTATCAAAAACGAACAAAGCATTAAAATGAATATTAACCCAATTAAGTAATATTTAGGGGTTGCACACATTTTAACCTTTGGTAAATCTCTAGAAGCACTCCATTTTTCAATATTAAATATACTCATAAAACGTATACCATTTGAAAGCTCACATTTTTCTGAGTCTGAAAATGTAGTAATCCAAAAGTATCAATACCATAGCAAATAAAGAGTAACTAGGTTTAAATATAAAATCTTATACTGATCAATTTGTGATGCGTGATCTTTACAGGGGCTCCGCCCCCATACCCCTGAGACCTAAATTATACAAATGATGATGTAATAACATTCATGTTAGGTTAGGTTAGCGTAACAATTACTAAAAATACCATCTTACAACACACTGAAGATTTATAATTTAGCCAACCTTTATAATGTAATTAATTACATCACACGTCAAATAATTAAATCATTACTTTTTATTTGCTATTGATACTTTTGGATTACTACATTTTTAGACTCAGAAAAATGTGAGCTTTCAAATGGTATATGTTTTATGAGTGTATGTTTAATATTGAAAAGATAAAAATATCCAATACTTTCTCATCTAGGGCACATGATGAATGAAGTTCTCAAAGTCAGAAACCACACGAACAGCATGTCATAATTCTATCACAAACACGACCAAACTGAATCCAATTAGAAAAAAAAAAAAAATAGACAGAACAGAATCTAACCAACTAATTAAGTCGCAGAGTAGCGAAAAAATAGCCTAATCAGGAAAAATATTTTATGAAAAAAAGTACATTATAGCTAAAACAGGAAATATTCACTATAAAAATGTAACTTGTAATTTTTTTCTATAATCTTGCATTTGCTATTGATACTTTTGGATTACTACATTTTTAGACTTGGAAAAATGTGAGTTTTCAAATGGTATGGTATATGTTTTATGAGTGTGTGTTTAATATTGAAAAATGGAGTGCTCCTAGAGATTATCCAAACCTTTTATAATAAACAATTTTCTTCAGTGTTACGAAAAAATTCTCCCTTGGAACCATGGAAAATGAAAAACCTTAATAATAAAATTGGTAACAGTTCAGAATAGGGGTGCCACCTCAATTTTTGTGTTTTTTCCACCAAAACATGCTAAAACCATTGGTTTCCTATTGTTTAGGATGAATGTGATCATCACCATTACAGTAAATTATTGCTTGGTGATTTCACCCCCCCAACCCCTCCTACAATCTGGGGAGGACCACCGTGGGAACCGGGGGTTTTGGGTGGGGGAACACAGCACAAGCAATAATTTACTGTAATAGCGATGGTCAAATTTATCCTAAACAATAGGAAACCAATGGTTTTAGCATGTTTTGAAGGAAAAAACATGGTAATTATTTACATTACTGGATGTACTTATTCCGAACATTTTTTACACATCAAATAGTACTAGAGGATGCATAAAAATGTACAAATAAGTAATTAACCTAAGTTAATGAGGGGGCTGTGCCCCCCTTATGATTTTAGGCTTACCTTACTATGGTGGATAAAGGTCAGTGGTGGCTAGCAGAAATTCATGAAACCACTGAGGAACTCGAGGGAATCTCCTAACAAATAATGCCATAGCAAGGTATTCATCATAGTGCTCCTCCTTGCGTCTGAATCGTGGAATCCTTGTCCATGCGTCTCACCAGCTACGTCCTATATTTTGAGTGCTGGCACCTGTTTCTGGGTCCACAAAATTCCTGCTATGATTCACAGTTTTGTGTTTGTACCCTTTGACCAAGATGGATGAATACGAGGCCCAACAGTCTGAAATGATTTTTGTCCCAGGCGCAATCCACTCCTTTATTTTCACAATAAGTTTTGCTAGTGCGATCTGGAACTGGAACTGTACGGTAAGTAGTGTTTTTGAGTCACGTTCGAACCCCCCAAATACCCACACACCTTCAATAACACGTCCTCTATTATACTTCATTTGCAAAACTTTGCTTTGTCTATTTCGACAATCTTTCCCGGACCACCTAGTTTTTCTGCATTCTTTTCGCATTCTTTTCGCATTCTTTTCGCAGTAATGAATTACCACTTCCCAAGCAAAACTGAACCAGTCAATAATGGTGTTTTTTGACACGTGCACCTGGTGAACAATGTCAGCGTAGGTTGCATTATTCAGCACAAATGAGTACATTAAATGTAGGATGGTAGTAGTTGTAAATGTGCATGGTCAAAAAATGTACTGGTGAAAGCAGACTTCTTAAACCTACATCTACATCTTTTGACAGTCTTATTTCCACGAATAATGACGCATCTATCACAACAGAAATTATTATCAGCTGCAATATTCACCCCACACTATCGCAGGACAAACAGACAGAGGTAACTTTTATTAATTTGTGGTCCGCAAGTAATTTAATTAATTTCGTCCAATCCTCCAACACAGCCATGAGCTCTACTAGCATCACCGCACAGCCGTCACACACTGAAGCCATTTTCAAACAAGTGAATGAATGATAGTAGGGTTGCCAACTCAAAATTTCCTAGATTCATACCCAAAAAGCACTGAAGTAGCTATATATATTTTTTTATAATTTTCTAACTTCATTTTTTTGACTATGCGACACATGCAATCAACGTATTCTAATGAGAGAAACAACTTTGTCTCTATGGTATTTTTCAAAATTTTGCTTAATTAAGTGGTGCATGTATTCTGAACCATTACCATAAAATTGGAAAATTCAAATTGATACACGGTTAATGTTTACTATAACACCACCTGCACCCCAAGTAAAATGAAATATTTCCAGTAGTACATCATAATTTACTAAGAAAAATGGTATGTCTCTTTATTTGGGGAAATTCGTATTTACAAAGATATTTGCTTCTGAAATTTTAATTAACAATATCGATTTGACGTGACATCACATCAAATGCGCGTTTATAATGACATTCATTTGTTTTGATTTTAATCTAGTCTAGTGATTGACGCCATTTTCCTTTAAATAAATTTAGATATGGCATGTGAAGGCTATACTGTACTTTTTTCATAAAATATTTTTCCTGATTGGGCTATTTTTTCATTACTCTGCGACTTAATTAGTTGGTTGGGTTTTGTTCTGGCTTTTTTTTTTTTTTTTTTTTTTTTTTTTCAAATTGGATTCAGTTTAGTGGTGTTTGTGATAGAATTATGACATGCCATTCATGTGATTTTGACTTTGAGAACTTGATTCATCATGTGCCCTAGATGAAGATAAAGGATTGGATGATTTATCAATTATGGTGTTATTCTCTCATTTTAACATCCATTCAAACTTAATATTTTAGTCAGATATACCTGTAAAGCAGTTCAAATGCTTTACAATGATGCTATTTTTATGTTCAGGAACTTAATAATAATCATTTGTATAATTTAGGTCTTGGGGGGTACAGGGGTGGAGCCCCCGTAAAGCTCACTCATCACAAATTGATCGGTCCTAATGTTTTGCGGTTAGGTTAGGTTGGGTTTTTTGCAAAATATATTTTTTAGTAGTTTTTAGTGTGTTTTGTTCTGATTTTCTATTTATTTGTTGTGGGAATGACCCATGCTTATGCCCAAAATTCCCTATATTTACTTAGTAAACTTCAATGTCTCGTAACTTTTATTTGGGTCATTTCCACAACAAATGAATAGCAGATCTGAACAGAACACACCAAAAACTACTAAAAAATATATTTTGCAAAAAAATTGGAAGAGGTGGTGTTATAGTTAACATTTACCCAATACACATTACACAATAAGAACATAAGAAATTTTTATAGTGGGCACACTAGGGGCCACTTTGGCCCATCGAGGTGGCTCCACTATGTAAAAACTGCCTGTACATTGGCAACAACCAATTTTTACAAAACCAATCAATCATCAACCCAAAACTAATTAATTATCAATTTAAAACTAGAGATAAAATCTGGATCCAGAGGATCAAAGTCATAATTGGCTACTATCCACAAATATGTTACACTCTATATCTATTTATAACTGACATGCAAATATATCAGATCCAAAGAATCCAGTCAATTTCATTACAGTACCCATCAATACCAGTACCTTGCCAACCAAAAATAAGTCACAGTCCATATCAATTGCGGTCCAAGTCACAATTTACAACCATATATATTACAATATATATACTTAAGAGGAAAAGTGTAGGTGTGGCTATAAAGACTGGACAGTAATGTAGAAATGTGTGTGCACCCATTTTGGGTCTCCCATTTAAAGGTGTTAGTGGGGCAAGTGAAGCTCATGAGTTTTTCAATACCTCACAGTACTATGGGGGGCACCGCTCAGCAGAGGAAGCTCTTTAAATGGGGTGTGTAAGGACAGAGTATCCCCTAACCCAAGATGCTGCCTCCCTATATCCGACAATACTTGTGTTGAGCTGTGGGATTTATCACCTAAATGCACATAATATATATGAAATAAACCAGTACCATTCATGCAATAAAAATGGGCTTAAACACTATCACCAGATGTCCCTTGCAGACATCAAACTATCCAACCTTCTTTTGAAAGAATCAAGTGTATCTGAAGTCACCACTTCTTCTGTCAGACTGTTCCAAAACTTAATTACTCTGTTTGTAAAACTGTTTTTTAAAACTTGTTCTACCTCTTGGCTTAAATAATTTCATACTATGACCTCTAGTCTGGTTATTGTGATCTTTAATGAAAAGAGAATCAAAATCTATCTTATCCAACCCTTTTATCATTTTATACACCTCTATCATATCACCCCTTAACCACCACCTCTTTAATGAGAACATGTTTAGATACGCCAGTCTTTCCTTATATGTCAGTTGTCTAAGAGATGGGATCATTCTTGTTGCTCGTTTCTGTACTTTTTCCAGTTTTTCAATATCTTGTATCAAATAGGGACTATTAAATTGAATACTGTACAGGGTGGCTGCTGACCTGGAATACCTGGAAAAGTCAGGGATTTTTTTTTTTTGTGTTCCAGTCTAGGCATTATTTTAAAACAATATGGTGAAATATGATTTGGGATTGCACTAAGTGCACTTAATTTGGTTTTATGTTATGAAATGGCTCAGTCACTGAGCTTTCATTTTATTTTTTCACATTTGAATTAACCAAAAAAAATAGTTCATGACCATCAGTCAATCTGTGACTAGGTCATTTGGATGGTCTCCAGTCGGCGGTTAGCAATGGAAAAGTCAGGGAAATTTAAAATACATTTTCAGCAGCCACCCTGATACAGTACAATACAATACAATTTAATAATACAAAATTTTCTTCAGTGTTACAAAAGAATTCTCCCTTGGAAGCACAGAAAATAAAAAACTAGTATTGAAATCAGAAAATCCAAATCAATTTTTGAATTGGTAGCTACAAGGACATTCCTTCCTTGGTTCTTTTTGGCACCTCCTTTCAATGATGTTCAACAATCCACAACAAGAATTGTTTTTGTTTCTCGTCCTTGCCTGATTCATTGAATTGCTTGATTAATGCAATTCCCCTCTCCACTGTGCCATTTACAACTTTCAGCGTGTTGACTGACTCTCTCAAGTTGTCATTTTTGGTGTACTCCTCTACATTGTTGACATCCCCGATGCTGAAGTTGTCGAAGAATGTCTTCGTCCTTTGAGTGACGAAGTTGCTCAGATCCTTGCCTTCAAAAGTCAGGTTTTCCACTCAAGTCATTTGAGTTCCTTCCTCGACGCAGGTTTGTTCAAGGCCTGGAACATCTTTTCGGTATTATTATAGTATTACACCCATCTAACGTCCAGCAATTATTATATGTTCATTAAGTAGATTTTTAAATTCTAAGACACTTTTCTTCTATAGCATTTCCATCGCAAATGCTTCATTTTTGAGATATACAATTTTTTTTGGTGTGTAGTGTGTTCATACGTTCATTTGGTGTGCGTGCGCGGCTAACCATTACATGTCTGCCCAATCACTGTGCTCCATCCATTTTGAATTTGAACTACTTTGCTACTGGAATGGCTTCGTGTGACACGTAATTCCTGTTTTTCTTTTAGGTTAGGTCAGGTCAATTTTGAAGGTGAAATTTGTTTTTCCTATGGTTTTTGATGTTTTGAATGAATCTGACCTTCAAAACTGTCGGAAATGACTCATTTTCTATGATTTCCCCCACCCGAGAATCCTGGTTCCCACCAAGGTGCCCCCAGATTGCTGGCTGGGGGGAGGGGGTTATCAAAAATTAGTCATTTCCGACAGTTTTGAAGGTCAGATTTGTTCCAAACACATCAAAAACTATAGGAAGAACATAAATTTCACCTCCAAAGGGAGATGGGTGTAATACTATAAATTTACCATCTTTTCTTTCTCATTTGGTGATATCCATTCATCAAGGAAAGCCAAGCTGACCAGAGTCTCTGAGAGATACCATAGATGCCTTTTGGCAACTCTCAAGGCAGCCTGGCCCAGGTCCTTGTTCAGATATGAAATCAATAGTTTAATCATGTCTAGGTCATTTTTTGGGGCCCACCTACTGACCACTGCCTCATGCCAGAACTGGACATAAATGAAACATGTAAAAAGGGCCACGTCATGCAATCCCTTCGCCTCTCAGTCAGTGAGTTCCAGTTGCTCCTGGAACAAAACCATTTTCAGCACATAGATAGCTTTCGTCATCCACCTCGCTTGATGATGGAGTCCTGAAGGAGAACTCGGCTCCACCCCAGCCTCCAAGGAAAAGGAGCGGCAGCTTGAGGAGTTCCTCATAATCTTCTCTCGGGTGACATGAACTTTCAATGACTCCACGAAGATAACTCACCATCCTGATTCGTTCATCTTCCAAGTACCTAGTGGCTGGCTCTTCTTCATCAATCATGGTTTTGAAATAGTTTTTGTCAATAAAGTCCCAGCACTGCTGAAATTGTTGAAACAACAGGATTTCCAGACCACTTATTGGCCCCAGGGGCTTACGAAAGACTTCCTTCAAAATGAGCTCATAAATGTGGTGATGGCAAGGCAACCACAAGAGCGACTGACCAAGGAATTGTTCAATCCTCATACATGCCCCTTGCAGAAGTCCAGTATTGGACGCCATAGTGTCAAATGAGAGGTCAATGATGCTGTCCTGAATTCCAAATCATTGCAGCTCCTGGATGATGGCTCGAGCCATTTGTTCACCAGTACCATCCTGGGCAACAGACACTCCAAGAAGATGCTCAAACTCCTTCCCTGTTACCACAACAGCTACTGTCTTCCAAGCTTCTAGAGCTTCCGCCAGCAGCTTGGAGTAGTAGCTTGCTGTCCCAGTGCAGAACTAAGAGAGGTGGATCTTTGAAGATAGACTCCTCAAGTTGTTTGGCCATTTTCTCTCGATACTTGGAATGTGCTCGATGAACAGTTGATGGCGAAATAATATGCGATACATCTTGTGCTAGACTTTTAGCAGTTGCAATGAAGGAAGTGCTTGCTTGTCAAATAGAGAGTTGTTCTCTATCCGAAGTAGCCATGAGTGTTGGATCAAGTGTGTTCTTGGAATGACGAGGTGACTTAGAGGCCAATGGAGCAGCAAAATCTTCTTCATCTGTTGTTGCCATTGAGCTAGAGGATGTGCTATCCAGCTTCATTTTCTCAGAGAGCTTCTTCAGCATGCTTTCATTTTTTAAGTTCAAGTTTCTTAGCTGCTGCTGCTTTCCATTTGACAGCCATGGTGTTTCCTATCCACCCCAGCCATTGAAGAACTCATTCTGTCCTCCCTCTGGGAGGACAAGAAAACCTTGTCCTCCTCCAGAACTGAACTCATGCTCATCACACCTTAACAAGCAATGTCGAAAAGGTCAGCAAGGTCTCCCTTCCACACCTGACACTTCATAATGGCTTTCTCTCTCTCTCTCTCTCCTCTCTCTCTCTCTCTCTCTCTCTCTCTCTCTCTCTCAACTTCTTCTTCAAGTTTTGGTACTCTTTGTACAGTTTTAGTATAGCAGCTCTAATGTTCTCCTCTGTCTTCACGGGGATAGTTGCCTTCTTCCAAACTTCTTGAAGCTTGATACTCGTAGACTTGATGGCAAGGGGGATTGTTTCCTTCAGCTCCAGGTGATGGTACATAAAGCAGAGGACTTCCTCCTGGGATGGCAATCTTGCTCCTAAGAGCTCTTTGACTGGAGTCTTTTCAATCAGCCAGATCTTCTTTCTTTCCATTTTCAACACTTTTTGCACCTGTGAAAGAAAAAAAAACATTACAATATGTTGGAAGTTGGGACATTCTCGAGATTTGGTTACAAAGGGCTAAGGTATCAGAGGTGACATAAATGTGCAACCTCTAAATGGTGTTCAATTTGCTTCAGATTTGATACATATGCTTTACAGGTCATAAGGTGTATGGGGAAGAGCTAAGTATAGTGAAATTTATAACTTTATAAAAGTGGAACATTAGGGGTTCATGGTATCTGGTGAGTTTGGCCTATGGTGGACTGGGCTGAATTCACCAATTATCTCTAAATGGCGTAATTAGTTTTAAATGCAGTCTTCTACAGTAGCCCACAACCTATATCCTTCCACAATGCCAAATCACACTGCAGATTATATGAGGGTAAAGATTTGGTAGAACACATCCACCCAAACTAGTAATGAAAGTTTTTCTGGTGTATTTCATGCTTTCAATTGAATCACCTTCATTTTTAGAGCAAATGCACCATTATGGAGATCCCCCCCTCCCTGGGGGGGGGGCTAGTTCTGTATTGCCCCCCCTCCCCCCCATGCAAAATATGATTTTATTGAACATTAGGATTATAACCATATAAAACCCTATACTGATCAATTTGTGATGCAGGATCTTTACGGGGGCTCTGCCCCCATACCCCTGAGACCTAAATTATACAAATGATAATGTAATAACATGTGCCCATCTTGCCTGGGTAGCTGGAGCCATAAGGACTAATGTAAAGGATAAAAAAGTTTTGCACTTTTTAAAATTTATTACAAACAAATATTTTCTCAACTCTATCAGTATTAGCAAAAATAAATTCACCATATTGAATATTTTTATCAGAAGTAGAAAACCATGGTTGTTTTTTACTAACAAAAAGCACCAATTTTTTAATAAAATATATATATGAAACTATTTTTTAATAAAAAAATGTGGGGGGCAATTGTGGGCTAAAAAGGCCAGAATCGATTGAAACAGCATGAAATACACCAGAAAAACCTATTTTCATCAGTAATATTCACAGCAAAAGTAACCTAACCTAACCTAACCTGGTACTATTAGATTTCTGGGTATAATCACTTATGGCATTGGATACCACAAAGGTTAATTGAATGCCCAGTTATGTCAACTGTGTATGTCCTTGACAATTGGTTAGGTTAAGTTATGATAAAGTACTTGCTTGGGCAGATAGATGGGAGATGAAATTTAATGTGGAAAAGTATAAAGTTATGCATGTTGGTCATGACAATCCAGAATTTGAGTATAACATGGATGGAAGTTGGATAAGTAAAGAAAAAAAAAGTATATATATTTGGGTGTTATTGTGAATCATGATCTTAAACCTACAACTCATTGTATTGAAATTAGAAAAATAAGGCTAATGCTAGATTGAACCTAATGCAGAAACATATAGAATATAAATTGCCAGAAATTATAAGTAGGCTCTACACTTCATACATGAGGCCTCTTTTTGAGTATTGCATTCAGTTCAGTAGTCCTTATTTAGAACAAGACAAAGACAGACTAGAAAAAGTACAAAAGAGAACCACAAGGATGATACCATGCCTTAGACACCTTAGTTACAAAGAGAGATTGGAGCACCTAAACATTTTTTCCCTAAAGCAAAGAAGGTTACGAGGTGGTATGATAGAAGTACAGTATATAAAATAATAAATGAGTTGGATAATATAGACTTCCACTCTCTTTTAACAAAGGATCACAATAATAGGACAAGAGGCCATAGCCTTAAGCTTTTTCAGCAAAGATGTAAATCACAGTTAGTACAACATAGTTTTTCAAATAGAATAGTAAAATTCTGGACTAGCTTAGATGAAGAAGATGCGAGTTCCCATACTTTGGAGACTTTTAAGAATAAACTAGATAAATTAATGACTGAAAGAGGTATTTGGTAATGAAGTTTTGCTGGAACTGGTAATGGTGTGAAGAGGTTTGTGAACCCTTCCCACATGTACACACACACACACAC
This sequence comes from Bathynomus jamesi, assembly GCA_023014485.1. NCBI lineage: Eukaryota > Metazoa > Arthropoda > Malacostraca > Isopoda > Cirolanidae > Bathynomus > Bathynomus jamesi. The sequence continues at coordinate 311,418 of JAJOZX010002267.1, read as the reverse complement.
ACACATATATATATATATATATAGTTTATTTTTTATTTGGGTAAATCTCATCACTCTCACAGTGATGGGATGTAGGGAGGCAGCATCTTGGGTTAGGGGATACTCTGTCTTTATAACCCCCCTTAAAGAGATTTCTCTGCTGAGCAGTGCCCCCCATAGCACTGTCATGTATGAAAGACTCATTATGTTCACTTGCCTCATAGACACCTTTAAATGGGAGACCCTGAACATACTCCATACAGTCTTTACAGTCCCACCTACTCCTTTTATCTTAATTGTAGAGCTTGTATTATATTATTCAGGTTGTAGCTATGTAGATATATATGGCTATATAGCTAATAGCTGTATGGCTGTATAGATAACCATATGATGTCTACAATTAGTGCAGTAGTTGTATTGATGAATGATCCACAAGATCCAAAGTTTTGAAGTCAATGTACAGTTAGTAGATGTGTGACAAGCTGCAATTAGCAGAGATCAATTGGATCTTAATTTTGCATGTAACTGTATCAGGGCTGGCAAAAACCCAACTGGGTTTTTGCTGGGTAGTTGGGTTTTTGCCAACCCTGAGCTGTATTTATGGTTTGTTTATATTAACAGTGGAGATAACCCAGATGGGCCGAAGGGCCCCTAGTGTACCCACTATAAAATTTTTACCATTGTTTACCATGAATTTTTGTTAGTTATAACAAAAATATCACGACTTAACCTAACCAATCATCAATAGCATACAGTTGGAACCAGTCATGATATTTTCATTAAAACTAACAAAAATACAACTTAACCAATTATCAAGGGTATACAGTTGACCTAACTGGGCATGGGTACCCCATAATGAATTTGGGACTTGGAAAGGTAAGTAGTACCTCTAACTAGTTATGTGAGGTGAGAATATTCTCGTTCTCTGAGAATTTTCTCCAAAATATTATTTGCTGAGAATATTCAAAAATTTTCACTTTTCTTAATTTTAAAACATTTTTAGATTGTTTTGCAGCTTTTTAGAGAACTCTAGAATATTTCAGAACCTTATGGAACTTACTAGAATGTGTGAGAATATTCTAGATGACTCCAGAACATTCTAGAATACTTCGGAATTAGGAGAAAACAGTATATAAAGGATGGCAAATTGTTTCCTTGGTTAGTTGTGGTTGTGTATAACAAGAGAAAGTAGCTACATGTGATTTCCTTGTGAATTGTGATTGTGATAATTGTCTTGAGTTTTTTTATGGTAGATAGGTCTTTTTGAAGTATTTCTTTTTTTGCTATTTTGGATAATATGCATTTTATTATGTGCACACACACACACACACACACACACACACACACACACACACACACACACACACACACCACACACACACACACTTGAGAAATTCACTGTCACTAACATTTACATAATATTTGGTTATAACACCATACAAAATTTCATGATGGAAAATTTTGTATTAACAACGTTATGCACGATTTTATTTTCAATGATTTTGGTTCAATTTTTAATAATTTTGCATGTGACATCATAATAAATTGGTGTCTAAAACTGTAAATCATTATTGGTAGATGGTGCTTGAATACATGGCTATATTTTTAAGTTGTTTTAGTACATTTCATGCTTTTGTGATATTAAGCTATACGGCGTGTATAGGCTGTGAATGTTATTTTGAAGATTTAATTTATATAATGACAAATGATGATGATTACACCATTGGAATTTTTATTGATCATTGTGTTCTTATTGATAATGTTATGTCTGCATTGATATTCCCCGTGTAAATTGTACTTTTCTGGTAGTTTTTGATAAAAAAAAAAATCATTATTTTTTCATAAAAGAATCAATTGATTTAATCAGGTGATTAAATCATTTTGATTTAATCACTGCCATCCCTGGTAAATACTGTACTTTGAATTGAAATAGTCTTTATACAATGATTCAATAAATTTTTTGCATTAGTTAATTTATTATTTCTTCACTCATCCTATCATTCACTTCTGACTTAGAATTTCTCCATTTTGACAGGAACTGAAGTTAAGTTGTATCGGAATAGTTGAAAAACCCCTCAGATGTTCTAGAAAAGAAAATTCTCAAATTCTCGCTTCAGAGAATATTCTCAACAAAATTCTCCTAAAGATTATTCCCAAGAATTTTACAACATTACCTCTAATCTAACCTAGCCCTAGATGACATCCCACTTGGACTAGGAGCACTCACCATGAACAGCCATTCTAAAATGACTGTTGACTTCAAATTTTAGCTACTGGACCTGTACAGGGGTATCACGTGATAATGGGGCAGCTGTTAATTGTCTAATGACAATAACATGACTACATACATCATGCAGTGAGATGGTTTGACTAGTAAATAACAGGGCTGTGGAGTCAGTACACAAAACCTCCAACTCCTCTATTTTTCAAATGTCCGACTCCTGACTCTGACTCCTTTCCATCTTTAGTGATTGTAAAGTGTTCAAACACAGCTGATTTCATTGGAAGTCTCTTTGCCATTGTGCATTGAAGTTTAGAACAAATAATTTTATCAATAATTTGAAATTAAACTTATCAAGTTACAGTATCACAATTATAAAAATATTTCCTGAAAAAAAAGTAAGGGTTAATACTGATAATTAATTAAGTATAAATAATAAATATATTTTATTTATATTTATTATTTATACTTATTTTAAAATAGTATTTTCTTAAGATTTTATATTGAGGTTGGAATTGGTACATTTTTTCCGACTCCGACTCCACAGCCCTGGTAAATAATAGTACCAAAATTTAATAATTTAGAAAATAAATATCTCAATAAATAGGAATTTCTACCAAAATTAGTATACAGGGTGGGCCGTAAGTTTCCATACATAGGAAAATTTAAATACGTGCATTGGTATTTGGATCAGCAGTTTCCGGATGCTTGGATTGGTCGGCGTGGTCCTGTGGAGTGGCCTCCCAGATCCCCAGATCTCACCCCCCTTGATTTCTATCTTTGGGGGCACTTGAAGGCCATGGTGTATCAGGAAAAGATACGAGACAAATCATCTAAAGGAACGTATCACCAACGCCATTACAAGCATAACGTCAACTGTGCTAATGCGTGTTCATCAACAGTGGGGAACACGTATTGAAATGTGTTTTCAAAACAATGGCAACCATGTAGAGCATATTATATAAATAAAAATGGTTGTCCATAAAAAAATGTTTATTTTTCCTATGTATGGAAACTTACGGCCCATTTTGTAGAATAAAGTATTGTTGTTTTTGGTACTTTCCTGTTATCCTGAACCTGAGACTTTTTTTGCCGAAAGTATCACAACTTAACCTAACCAATTGTCAAGGGCATACACTTCGCCATACAGTTGGCTTAACCATATTTCTTGTATGTCTATACTGAGACTTTAAAAGATTACACTGGGTAACAAAATTTGAAAAATTTTCTGTTTATTGTGATTTTTGTGTCATTTCTTAATGATTTTGGGGTGCTGATTCCAAAAATTATATTGGTTTTGCTCTATCATCAACCATTTCAAAAATATAGATTATCACACTTTTCATATGGCAAAGTATATAAAGAAGGCTAACATAAATATTTTCTGAAAATAATAACACTATTGGAAATTAATGTTTATTGAGCCAAAATTGTTTGACAAACCCAAAATGGTGCAAAGGATATAATATATATCATGAGGAGAACCAATAAGAGAATAACAAGCCTCGTTATGCAGTGTGCGTTCCTTAAAAATACACTGAAGAACGCGACTTCCGCGTATGAACATTCTTATCCTTTCTGATCAGCAACCATACGTAGTCTCCCTTCATGGAAGCATCCCAATGGCCCTGGTACCTTCTCTCCATCGTTTGAATATCTTGATGGAATCTTTCACCATGTTCTTCACTCACATCGCCCAGGTTATCACGAAAAAAGTCTAGATGTGAATGTAGATAGTATAATTTTAAAGACGTACGGCACCCCATTTTGCGATAGCACTTAACCCCTTAATGACAGGAAGCCATTATATTGGTGTGAGGCTTTCAGTGCTCATATAATGGGCATGCCACCCGTCATTAAGGGGTTAATCAAGTTTGACACTAACTCCCTATAGTTTGGTGCTTTATGGTTGCCTAAAAACCCACGAACCACATCACAGAAAGCACACCAAGCCTCTTTCTCAATCGGAGTCATCTTGGTTTCAAGGTTCTTTGAATTCAACAGCGCCTTGACTTGTGGTCCTACAAAGATGCCAGCCTTGACTTTGACCTCAGAGAGTTTAGGGAACATGACCCAAATTTGTTGGAAAACTTCCCCTCTAAAATCTAATGCAGTTACAAACTGCTTAATTAGACCCAACTTAATATGGAGAGGTGGTAGCAGAACTATGTCAAGCTTCACAAGAGGTTCCCTGAGTACATTGTACTTTCCTGGTTGCAGTCCTTCACGTGGAGGCCACTGAACTGTTTTATAGTGCTCAATTGAAGCCCTGCTATCCCACAGGCAAAGAAAACATGAATATTTAGTAAACCCTCCTTGTAAACCTAACAGGAAACCAATCATTTTGAAATCACCACACACATCCTAGTTATATTGTTCATACCTGATTTGAGTGAGCAGTTGTTTGATATTTTCATAGTCCACTTTCATTTGAACAGAATGTGCAACTAGTATAGATGGATATTTGTTCCCATTGTGGAGTAGAACAGCTTTTAAACTCCGAGTTGAACTGTCAATAAACAGGCGCCACTCTGAGGGTATCTGTGTTAACCCAATAGCTGTGAATAGACCATTAACCTCACTGCAATAACAGAGAGAGCTATTGACATCATAGAACCTTGCAAACTCTTCATGCCACTTTCGGTATACAGTGCTCTTGCAGTCTTCTCCAAGCAAATTCCACTCTGAGTCTGGAGGTCAAAAGCTCAGACCCTGATTTCATCAGACCCAAATCTCTAATTAAGTAATCCAATTCCCTCTGATTTGGAAAGTGAGGGTTTGTACTGAAAGTTACTGTATATTCTTCATCATGACTGTCCTCACCAGCCAACATCTCAGATGAGCTAGCTGCATCCTCATTTTCAACCTGCAAAGCAAAGAAACAAAATATAGGCATAGCTATATATGTAGAAGAGCATCAGCACTAAGAAAAAGAAACACATAATGACTCAGTCTGTAAATACAGAAGGTAAAGTAATGGATAGATACCTGTTCCGGTGGATGTGGTATTGGAAGACCTTCGCCATGTGGTACAGGAGCTATGGACAATGCTATGCTTGGATACTGAAGAGTCTGCCTTCCTTTAACTTTCCTGTACTTAGAAACATCTACTATGCAGTAGTAGCAATCGTCGTGGTGGCTCTTTGGTTCTCTCCATATTCTGGGTATTGCAAAGGGCATTGCCTTGTGTACTCCCCACAGCCACCCTTCAAGTGTGGAGTGGCAGCTTCCACAGATCACATGGGGTGCCCAGGGCTTATCTTGGTCACCCATAGGCATACCAAAGTAGAGCCGATGCGTGATCCAGAACTTGGTGCCTTTCACAATCTTGTGCAATACTTGCTTGGGGCCTATGTAATACCCACAAATGTAGCAGAATATATCCGGTGAGTGTTTACAAGCTCTAGTTGCCATTCTCTTTACCAAACTGTACTACATTAATCATAACCTGCAGATATAGAGAGAAGAGTTATTAAATCTGCAACAGATTACAGATTCCAGAAAAAAGATGTATTCACAACACTGAAATAATGTTCGCAATAAAAAAGGATCGATAAAACACACATTGTCAGCACAGAAACACAGTACTTCAGTGCTGGTAACCATCAGACAAACAACCTGCTTTCTTTGTGTGCTCACACTTACTGACTTCTCAGACTCTGCGCTCTTCTTTATATAGCACAGTGGAAGTTTCTGGCAATTTCTAGAGCAAGAAACTGTCAACGAACATCCGGATTGTTCTCAACAATTCCTGATTATTCTGATATTGCTGCGCCCATAATAACATTATACTAGTAAAATATGAAAAATGGATTCTCTTTGAAACCATTGATGATACACACAAACCAAGGACAGATTTGGACTCAGTGCCCTCAAGTGCATATAAAAAAAACAAAAAATTCTATATAAACAGAATCAGTGTTACACAGTGTTATTAGTAATAATAACAGAAAAAATGGTGCTTGTTAGGTCAACTGTATGCCCTTGACAATTGGTCAGGTTAAGTTGATATTTTTGGCAAAAAGTCTGCGGTCTGGGATAACAGGAAAGTACCTTATTTTTATTTTTTTGCTCTATTTTGCAGTATAGAGTTTGGTGGATATGTTCTACTAAATCTTAACTGATATGAGTGATAAGTACCTTGTTTATTACTGATATTCTAGCTGTTAGACAAGCTGGAAGGAAAATAGGGAAATTGATTGTTTTGGGTTTAAACAAGGTGATAATGACTGACAGGAAGACACTGGATTACTCCAGCAATATGGACCAGCTGAATGGTAACTGCTTATACTGCGGTTTGATTGTACACCCCAGAGAGCAAGCACTGCTCTGCAATGGGTGTTTGTGGTGGCAACACTGGTCTGCCACAGGTGTACAGGGAGCTGTGTAGGCAGGAGACCTTTTCCTGGCACTGCCATGAATGCAGTGCCATGAATGCACAGGAATGGAGGTACAAGATGCAGCTGTGGAGAACAGTGACAAGAGGTCTGAAATTTCTCATAATCTTCATTTTAAGTTATGATGGTGCAACATGTACGCAAATAAAGAGTCTTTTATGTATTAGAATAAAAATAAAGCTATTATTTATACTTTCATTAATATGCAAAGAATTTATCCTGTGTTTTAGGCATTACCATGATACTTTTCATAATATTAACAAATGGAATATAATTTCAAACACACTGGTCTGTCTAAACAGTATAGTACTTGAAGAATTGCCAAAGCTATTAAGATGACAGACCATTATTTAATGCCTATTAAACAATTACGAGAATTCATCCTTAGTTATTCTGATAAAGTTGATGTAATTGGGCCAAACTTACTGTAAATTGGGTACAAAGGTTAATCTGTTGGAATTTTCACACATTGTGCAGTTTTTTTTCAATAAAACTTGTGTGTTTGGTGAAAATTTTAAAACTTTATTACTCATGCTGAATGTGTAAGGTCTAGACTGCAAAATCTGCTAAATTCTTGAGACTAATTTTTTGGAAAAATCTGTTTTACAAATTGCGGAAGTCTTGTATTACACTTCATTTAGAAAACATGAAGCCACTCATGCCTATTGAGGTTATTTGAGTCAAGCTATATTTTATAATAAAATTGTGCAAAATGTCAATCTCAAGTCTGCTAATCAACATGCAACTATTTACAGAGCTATCAAAGTAACCTACATAACTTAAGCTAAGGATTTACACTATTTACTCTCTACAGACTCTCATTCATTCATGAAAGCATCCAGGTTTTTTTTAAAACTAAAAAGCCACTGTATTATTTATCACATCACATCATATCGTGAGTTATTCCAAAAATCTATTACTATATTACTGAAAGTATTTTCATAGATCCAGTCTACAAGTCTGTTTTATAATTTTCTTATGCCATAGAGTTTTTCCATCAGACTCTAATGAGAAAAAGTTACTCATCCATCCAAATTGTCCAAACCAGAAAACATTTTGAACATCTGTATCATATCTCCTCTCAAACAATGCGTCTCAAAACTAAAGATACCCATTTCCCTTGATCTTGTATTAAAATCCTATTAGGTTTTGCAACAAGTGTTTAGCTAAGCTTAGGGACATGCTCAAGGCAAGGTTTAAGAAAGCTACAAGCTCAGAGGCCAGTGGACCTAAGTTAGTTAGCCCTATGATTGATAGTGTAGCTAGTGAGATTAATGGAACAGTTAGGCCAGAAACTGAGTCTAATACAGGAAATACTGATGTAAGATATAGCGAGGTTGAGCCTAAGCCTGGCCCTAATGTCAGAGATGGATGCAGGCCTAAGTTAAGCCAAGTGTCAGTGATAAAGATGTAGGACCAAGTAAAGTTAAGCCTGATAAATGGCTCAAAGTCAAAGGTCAATCAAGAAATAGGATTAGAGAGAACAGAAATCATGTAACAACTTGTAACAGATTTCAGATACTAGGGAATTTAGCTGAAGCAGTACAGTGTGAATTTATGACACTTGGACTATTAGGAATCAGGATAATGAATTTTGCAATAAGGGAAAGAAAACCCATAGAAGAATATATATTCTAGGTGGTAATATTTCTAAAGTCAATGAGGTAGTGAAGAAGTTGCCTGAAAACTAAGGTAATATAATTCATGAAGGTATAAATGATTTAATAAAGTAAGGATAAAATTGGTAGATTTAAGTTACAGAAATTCAGAAGCAGCTAAACAGAGGTACAGGGAAATTGAGAATTCATAGAAACTTTAAAAAATAAGCAGAGCAAGTGTTATGTCATGGGTATTTTACTAAGGATTTGGGTAAGCATGGACTGGAGTTTGCAAGTAGAATTTTAGCCTTCAAATAAAGTTAAGATGCTATATAGTGAAGGGGTTCAGTTCATAGATTTGTGGGATTTTTATGAAAGAAGGCAGCTTTACAGTAAGGATGGACTACATCTTAGTAGAAGGGGAACTGCTTTATATGGGAGGCTTCTAGAAGAAAATGCTTAGGCAATAACAGCAAATGCAGGCAAATCACAGTTGATAAGTTGGAGGATGCTGATATTCTCTGTCTGCAGGAAACATGGCTATGGAAACAGGACTTAAAGGACCTGAATTAGCATGTTCAGTAACTTTCATGGGATAGGGGAGGCCACCAGAGATAAACAAGATGGTCTCCTTACAGGCCACCCACCTGGTGGGGTAGCTATTCTCTCGAGGTTGGGGTATGGGAAATATATTAGTGAATTTAAACTTGGTTTGAATTGGCTAACTGGAATAGAAATTTGTGTAGACAATAAAAAATTTTTTAATTCTGTATACTGATAATGCAGTTGATAATAATAATGATTACCTCATCAAATTGGGGCAGGTCAGCAGTATTATTGATGAGTTGGATACATGTGTAGCTTAGGGTGGCCCACTTTTCAATTAAAAGTATAGGTTATCATAGTTTTCCCATTATTTGGCACTATACTAGCACATTGGTACCATTTTTACAAAAATTGACCAATATTTAGGGGTCTCGCATCGACCTTGAAATTATGAGTTTTTTTTAAAAATGCGTACTTTTTAACTTTTTACTGAATCAAGATAAATCATTAAGTAGGGATGTTTTCTGAATCTTCTTGATGAGAGAAGTCGTTTGGTGTGCCTTCCAATGTCATATGACTAACGGTTTAAAAGTTGTGCCTGTATACAGGTAATACCAATGTGCTAGTATGGTGCCAAATAATGGGAAAAACCACGATCACCTATACTTTTCAAAAAAATCAGCAAATAGGAGACAAATAAGGAAGGAAGAAAAACAATAATTTAAACAATCACTTTTGCATTGTATTGACCACTATCACACGTCACTGGCTGCATTGTTGTCCCTCTGTGCTCCGCCATTCCAAGAAAGTTCTGAAACACATGCCTTATATTTCAATTTCATGGTTATAAAGTAACCTATTTTTGTTCACATTCAGTTCTCTTTTTAATTGACATTATGCTTCATGAATCTCATTACTAAATTGATAGCTATGAAAACTTAATCAACTGACCTTGACCATTTTGCCATCCCAGTGGACAACAGTGTGCCTCGGTGGTGTGAAGGAGTCCTTCACAGCCGTCGCCACTTCACGGCGATGTGACACTCTTCCCCGGTGAGCCGTTTCTTTCAAGATGCTGAACTGATTGAGGTCTGCTGGTGGATCCGCCGAATGTGTGATAGCAGCCACAATGCTTACTACCTATGTAGAGAATGGAAAGTGGAAAGGAAACTGTCAAGAATACATGTGGGTTACGGGACACTAAAACTGACGCTATCGATGAATACTATACACAATACGCACCTGATTATTGGACATGCGGAAATGATCAGCCACTTCCATGACAGCAGGTGCATTAAGGATGCAGCGAGGAAGATTGACAGACACACTTGGCTCTTTTGGCAGGGGGAACGCTAGTTCTGTCACCGACTCTCCTGACATGCCAGTATCATCATTCTCCATGGCCTCATCTCCGGTTTCGTATGCACACTTTGAGGTTTGTGGCTCCTGGCAAGGACGTTTTCTTCCTTCCTGTAGCTTTCTTTTTACAGTGAAAACTTTATCATTCCTGCTCATCATTGCCACCCGAGGACCATGTTGATCGAGGTAGAAGTCAGTCTTCTTTCTTGTCCTTGTCGGACAGCAGTCGATTCTTCTTTATATCTTCAACAGCGTCAGATGCTCCAATATCCCACAGCTTGTCCACACTGTCTGAAAACTTCTGCTGTTTTCCTCCGGCATCAGTTTCTCATTTTCTGCTCTTTTGGAGTAAGGGCCACTCTTTCCACAATGCCTCTAGCTTCCATTCACAGTTGAGCTTTGTGATTGTTTTAATGCGGGCCAAGTTCCAAAACTTTAAGACGTTGTTTACGGTTTCTTTGAATGCGTCTTTCCTGTTAGCAGTTTACTGGATAACACTGAAGAAGTATTGCAAAACCTGCCGTGTTGTTGTCAATTTGCTACCACTGATGCAGGATGACAGTTGGCCAACTAAAAAAATTTCCGAGGCAGATCTTAGAGAAGGTAGCAATGTTATTTTCGCCTTTCCTTTTGATGACTCTCTATTTGTAGCTTCAAGAGTTCTTCCAGTTATGGTTGCCATCGATTTGTCCATGACAAAGGATGAGGAACTCAGACAGAATTTAAAAATGTTATGATCTACTAAAAAAGAAATAGGTTAGGTACCTGGCACAGGCATAGTGCATTTTCTAATTACCTATATACATTCCACCCGGGTATGGTGACTCATTTTTTTTGAAAAGTATAGGTGATCGTGGTTTTTCCCATTATTTGGCACTATACCGTACTAGCACATTGGTATTACCTGTATACAGGCACAACCTTTAAACCGTTAGTCGTATGACATTGGCAGGCACACCAAATGACTTCTCTCATTAAGAGGATTCAGAAAACATCCCTACTTAATGATTTATCTTGATTCAGTAAAAAGTTAAAAAGTACGCATTTTAAAAAAAAAACTAGTAATTTCAAGGTCGATGCGAGACCCCTAAATATTGATCAATTTTTGTAAAAATGGTACCAATGTGCTAGTATAGTGCCAAATAATGGGAAAAACCACAATCACCTATACTTTTTAAAAAAAAATTGAGAAGTGGGCCACCCTAGTGTAGCTATTACACTGCCCAACACCAAATTTGCTGATTTAATTCTAACACCTATTTTTAGGTAACTTTGGTATGCTGATTTAAAAAATCACCTTAGTTTTTGCTTATCACGTCAGGTTTTTGAGCAATCAAATACGGATATTTTGGAGATATCGCATTTTGGCAGGGTTATGCCCAGTTTTTTTTCTTTTCAAAAAATAAGTTTTTACATACTCAGAATCAGCATGGAAAAGTAAACAATTGTGCAGGGAGTGAACTTTAATATACAATGGTAATATTGACACACACAGTGATTAAAAGTGTTTAAATAAGCAAAAAATGAATCCATATTAAAGCAAGCACGGGACCAGTTTTCTTAACCTTGTCTTTTTCTTGTTTTCTTACTTTTGAGTGCTGATAAATTTTCTCTTATAAGACTTCCTAGAATGAGAAATGTCAAGACAATCTCTCTGCAGGCTCCAGCAGTAGTCGGCCATCATATGGGTATCCCATCTTCCTTGGTATCGTTCTTCCATCACTTCAGATATCTTGGTGGAACCTTTCACCTTGCTCTTCACTAACATCACCAAGATTTTCTGGAAATTTATCCAGGTGACTGTTGAGATAGTGAACTTTAATGCTCATGTTGCAACCCAACTGCTGAAAGTTTACAAGTAAATCCTTTACAAGATCTTTATAATTTTCAGACTTTTTGGATCATGACGTCACGCTCACACCTGGGGAAATCACAGATACCGAAGATTTTAATATGTTGTACATGACCTTTAGATTTAATGCACAGATTTGCGTATTCTACAGATAAAATTTTAACAGCAAAACAGCTGTTAACAGGTCTCAAAAATCATCAATTTTGATAAGTGCCCTTCATGGATCACCCAAAATAGGCATATTGCATTGCACAAAAACCTGATGTGATGGACAAAATCTAAGGTGATTTTTTAAATCAGCACATCAATATTATCCAGAAACAGGTCTTAGAATTAAATCAGCAGTAAAAAATTTTTTTTTTGTTGGGCAGTGTTATTGGTGACTTTAATGCTAATGTGCTTAATGATAATTCTTTGTTTAGCAATCACTTAAAAGCCTTCTGTGAAGATAACTTGACCCTTTCATCCATGTGTAGTCTTCCTGGTGATAGCTTTATTTATGTTAAACTAGTGATAGTTGGCACACCACCTCATGGTTTGATCATTGTATTTGTATGTTCATTATACACAGTGATTCACTGGCCTACTTAGTCAGTGCTCCAGACAACCATCTCTTAATCTTCTATGGATCTCTTGTATAATGTTTGTACTTGTTGAGTCTGAAATAGTGTTTGTTAACACACTGCTTCTAATTGCATTTAAATAGACACAAAATCCTTTTCAAATGAGTGAAGCACCCACATACAAAAGTAATAGTAATAGATGAAAATTTAAGTAATAGTAATAGAAACCCAGTAATTGTCACTAATTGACCCCATGTTTGGATGCCACACACACTCTCTCTCTCTCTCTCTCTCTCTCTCTTGCTAACCGTTGCCAGTGCTGAACCCATCCATGGTTTTCTGGTGTTTTCATTCTGATTTTGTTGATTTTTTGCGCTATTGTTGCAGCCATGACTTAGTTAAAAGCATACTGCTAGTAGTAAAGCAGCTGCTGGTCCTAAAAGAAAGCATACCAGCTATGGGTTGGATGTGAAATTAGATGTCATTAAGCACAAGAAAAATAGTAAATGAGTGATAGACATTGCACATGCTCTTAACATCCCCAAAACTACCATTCATACCATAATTAAGAACGCAGCAGGTTTAGAAGCAGGAGGAGTGATGTAATGGAGATTGTGGAAAGACGACCAGCAACATGGATAGAAGAGCTGTATCACCAGCATGCACCCATAAGCTTGGCTTTCATCCAGGAGAAAGCTTTAAGCTTACACGAGGATATTTAGAAGGAGGTGGGAGAGGAAGAAGCCGCTAAAGTTAAGGATTTTGTGGCATCCAAGGGCTGGTTTTACCATTTCCAAAAATGGTATGGATTTAAGAATGTCATGATTCAAGGGGAGACTGCTAGTGCAGATGTAGACACAGCCATATCCTGCTGAAATAAAGATTATTATTGAGGAAGGTGGACACAGTCCAAAGAAAATATTTAATGTGGATGAAACAGACTTATATTGGAAGCGCATGCCCTCTCGCACATACATTTTGAAGAAGGAAAAAGCTACTGCTGGTTTCAAATCAGCTAAAGATAGTCACTCTGCTTGTTGGTGGCAATGCAAATGGTGATAAGAAATTAAAACCTTTGCTAGTGTACCAAAGTGAAAAAACACAAGCTTTGAAGAATGTTGCTAAATCTTCGCTACCAGTGATTTGGAAATCCCAACAGAAAGGTTTGATAATGGGGCAAATCTTTTGTGACTGGTTTGTTGACTTTTTTGTGGCTGACTTGAAAAAAATAGTGAAGAAAATCTTGATTTTGAGATCCTTTTAATTTTAGACAATGTTACTGCTCATGTCCTTGACTTTGTTAGTTTGTCCCCTAATGTGAAAATAGTGTTTTTGCCACTACGTACAACTTCGGCAATGCAACCCATGGACCCCTCCTCCTCCTCCAGCCTCCTCCTCCTCCAGCCTCACTTTTTTATATAAAATCAGATTTCTCAGATAATCACAGTTTTGAGGCATTTTATTGTCAGATATGGATTTCTCATGGTCTTTTCATACTAGAAAAGTAATAGAAAAATTCCTATTAGCACTTTCATATTTGTGACTTAATGTGCACATCCATGGGAATATTGCCAAAATTGTACGGTGTGGTTAAAGGGTTAACATACTTTATTAACATATTTTATAAGGCAGACATGTGGTAATAGTAATAGATCATAATTTTTTGGCTGTAATAGCAATAGAAGGCAAAGTAATAGATAATAGTCTATTACTTTTCTATTATAGTGGCAATGGACATGTGTGAACAAAGAACTGAAAAAATGAACTAAATCTACTAAAATAAACATGTACGTATGTGAACTAATATTATGGCAAATTTTTCCTTCAATAAACTGAAATTTATCAAGACCTACAGTCTCTGAAATTGTAATGATTTGGCTGAAACAAATATTTAACACATGCTTCTAATTGCATTTAAATAGCCATAAAGATCCTTTTCAAATGAGTGAAGTACCCCACATACAAAAGTAATAGTAATATGAAAAATAGTAATAGAAACCCAGTAATAGACCCCATGTCTGTTATATAAGGTAAGGTACATAAAAGGGTTTAAAAAGTGTATTTTACAAATGTTTAACCATAATTTTGTCATTTATTGTGTTAAGGTCCCAATTAAACTTTATTCTCATTATTTCTTGTGGGTTTTAGGTCATTGCTTTAAGTGGATTCACTTAAAATGGTGATTTCTTGGTCCCTATTATCCTTGGATAACAAGGACCCCCTGTAGTTCAAATCCATAGACAGATTTGAAAACTAGACACTTTCCCAGTTCCAATGGTGTATAATATGTTGCTTTTTGATAAATTTTAAAATTTTGGCCTCAGGATGACAGCTACGTGGAATGATCCATATTGGGAAGCATCCCCAGGTGACCTCAAATTTTGCTGAAACTTTATCAAAATTACTTCGTGATGCACTGGAGCTCCAGCTCTGGCTGAGCAGGAGTTCTGGCCATTTTAGAAAACTCCTGCTCTGGCCAGAGGTCTCACTAAACTCTGGCCTCTGGCTGGAGGTGCCAAGTACACCAAACTCACTTCTGACAACTTTTAGTTTTAATTCTATAAAACTATAAAACCTCATTTCTGCACCTATCCAAATATTTCAGTTCTCAGTGACTGTAATAATAATTTATTTTATGAGTGATCAGTGATTGTATTAATAATTGATTTGATATAGGCTACTTTACTCAGCATTCAGCAAGACATCATAAGTTTCATAACCTGAGGATATTCTGTTCAATGGGAATTTTTAGAGAAATTAGCATACACACAGCATAGAAAGTCAACCTTTACAAAGTTTAAGTTATTAAAGACTTAATAATTTAAAATAGCAGGACTATAATATATAAACCCTAAATAGATGAGACGATGGACCACACACATACACATAAATACTGAAATAAATCAATTGGCTGGAGGTTCTGGCCCTCTGGCCTCTGGCCAAAATCTGCCTCTGGTGCATCACTAATTACTTTACGTAACTGCCCACATGGTCATCCATCTATTAAAAGGAAGGCCCTTTAGGCAAAAAAAATTCAAGGGTCCAATTTCACACACCTGCCTATTATTTAAGAATGGCTTGATATAATTTATACTAGTTTCTGATTATTCACTAATGTCTAGATATTACAAATGTATAATTTGGCCATTGTACAACAAAAAGTATAGGTGCCATGAGAACCTGAAAATTAGACATTTTTTTTTGTAAAAGTAATTTTTAATAGTTCATAACTCAAAAATAAAGCAGTGTTACACCATTTCTATAGGCATATTTTGAAAGATTGGGTCATCATCATCTAGAGTACCATCAATTAGGAATACTTGGGACATTTAGTTTTTTAGACTTCAGTAGCATTTTTAAATTAAAAAGGGCTGAACTTGGGGGCATTTTTTATTGTTTTACATACAGTATAAAGTATCTAACGCTAAATACCAAGGTAGGTCAATATAAATGCAAAAAACTTTTTTTCTACGTGAAGGTCAAAATATGAAAATAAAAACCCACTCTAATAGACAGAGTTTATTTCCACAACAGTTTCGACGCCCACTGGCATCCTCCTCGGGTGGATACAGAAACACGAATGAACCAAAACAAGAGGGAAAAAACAGTCCAGGGACTGACCGTTAAGAAATTCGCACCTAGGTTAGATCCCATTCTCCCAATACCGGAAGGGCATTTTCATTAAGTACATTCGCGCAAATTTAAAACTATCTTCCTGTTCTAAATATACAGATTCTATTATTTTATTTTTTTTTTTTTACTTATAAGTTAGACCCTTTAATGAGATTCTTGGTCAAAAAATCCCTTACAGAGTCGTGTGAATTTCTTAAAGGTCTCTGGATTGGATTGTTTCCTTAGTCGCTTTTAGTAAATATGTAATAATGGAAGTAATAAATGTGGAAATAAATATAAATGCAACAGATGTACTGTAATAATAAAGGTAATATAAATTTAATAATTAGGGTAAAGGTAATAATAATAAATGTTAAAAAAATGTAAATGCAGTAATTATGTCAAAATATTAGAATCTGTATGTATAGAACAAGAAGATAGTTTTAATTTGTGGGAATGTACTTATAAGCGGACCCTGTAATAAAATGCCCTTCCAGTGTCGGGAGAACAGTATCTAACCTAGGTGTGAATTTCTCAATGGTCTCTGGATTGTTTCCTAATCGGCTTTTTTCATTTGTTTTTCGGTTTATAAGTTCTGTATAATAAACAATAATGTAATAACCAATGTAATAATAAATTTCTAACTTCTGTAATAAATAATTATGCAATATTAAATGTAATAAATTTAATAATAAATGTAATAATTATGTAAAAAAAAAAAAAAATAGAATCTGTATGTTTAGAACAGGAAGATAGTTTTAAATTTGCGCGAATGTACTTAATGAAAATGCCCTTCCGGTGTCGGGAGAATGGGATCTAACCTAGGTGTGGATTTCTTAATGGTCAGTCCCTGGACTGTTTTTTCCCTCTTGTTTTGGTTCATTCGTGTTTCTGTATCCACCCGAGGAGGATGCTAGTGGGCGTTGAAACTGTTGTGGAAATAAACTGTCTATTAGAGTGGGTTTTTATTTTTGTAGGTCAATATATATGTCCAAAGTTACCCACACTCTCCCAAGTATCCCAGTTGACAGTACCAATTTTCAGCTTTGTATCTCTCTTCCTTTGCATGAAATAAAAGATGTCATAAATTGGGGCAAACCACAAATATGCTTATGAATCATGCATGAGAAATTTTTTAAGGGAGTGTAATTTGAAAACTACTTGACCATATGCCACTAAAATTTTATCATTATAGCACTATATCAACATTTTGGTAAAGTTTCATCAAAATCTGAGAGGGTTGCCTGAGGGCCTCCAGGTGATTTGACATGGAATAACCCAATTATCTTTAAACTATTCACAAAGCTACTGAAGTAACTACATTACTTGAGCTAAAAAAATATGTCCCTGACCAAATAAATTTGGAGGGACCATAATTGATTTCGCTTATCCACTCATTTATCCATCCATTCACCATAGCTTCATGTCTGTGCTGTAACTTCTGAACCAATAATATACACAAATTGATGAAACCTCATACATGTATGGGTCATCACAGGATGAAGTGTCATGAGCAAGAATTGGGTCCCTGTATCAAAAGTTGAAGGTCGTATGGAGCTTTTTTGTGTCTACCATAACTTTTGAAGTGCACAACAGTCATGAAACTTCATACATACATGTATGATCCCAAGATGTCTTGAGTGAGAATTGGGTCCCAGTATCAAAGGTCAAATGGAGTCCACACCATAACTTCTGAACCACTCAACATAAATTGATGAAGCTTCACATGCATGGCTCATCACAAGATATTGTGTTACAAGCAAGACGCGGTTATTTGCATCAAACATCAAGGTCATAATGTGGGTTTGGGGCATTGAAGTAATTGTGATAGTTCTTGTTTTAATTATTGTACAAGCATTAGCTTCTCTATTCACATTTTTAAATTTTAAAAGTCTGATCATCATATTTTCCCAATTCTTAATACTGGTGTGAATTGACTATTTGGTTGGATAAGATAAAAATATCCAGTATAAAGGAGCTTGTAATATTGTAGTCTAGATCCAGTAATGCTTGGGATAGGACTATGATTTATGATCCATAATAGTAGGGTACTGCAGCAGTTAGCTATAACCTAATTTGAAAAGATTAGTTAGAACACTACAGACTCGAGATTAGGGGCCTACCAGGTCAGTTGGTGTCATTCAAGCAGGGTTGCCACTATGGCTTTAAAAGCTTTAACTTTTGAAAATGACAAAAATTGCTTTAAAACAGTGTTTAGTTTGGAGAGCTTTAAAAGGCTTCAACTGAGAATTTTGTTTATTCCAAAGAATATAAGTGTTTTGTTTCCATTAGCTGAAGGTTTCATTAATTATTAATGTTTGTCAGTTCCATCCAAAAAGTGTGTTTTGTGTTCAATGAAACTTGACATTATATATTTTGTACTTAATATATGTTTTCAAGAAAACTTTAGCTTACACACTTCTGCTTATTTCAAAGAATGTAAATATTTTGTTTTAAGAAAACTTGACATTTTCTATAACTTAATTCCAGAGACCAATTCCTCTGAATAAATGTCACATTTTTTCTGGTCAAATCACATCTATAGCAGAAGTTAAATTAAATACTTTCTGGCTTTTATACCCTACACATTTTGATTTGTTTATTACAAAATTTGCTCCCTTTATTTTTCAGTAATTTTGAATGGTACCCACTCTTTAGATGTAATGAGAACTTTAATATTTTTTGTAGAATTAATCAGACATATGACCAGATTTAAAGCAATATTTACAACAGATAAATATACAAATATAAAGCAAAGACATGCTGGAATAATTATACCTTCAATTTCATTTGGCCTGTTCATAGGGAATTTATAAAAAAAAAAACTTCACTTAAGTTCTAACATGACAGCTTCTGTAATGTACCAATATTATACAGTGTATATATATATATATATATATATATATATATATATATATATATATACAGGGCTATTCAAAATGATTCATCCGATTTCAAGTGAGAATACTTCCGTACCTATCAACTGGGCATACACCACATGAAAGAGGAAATCTCCGAGTTTACAAGATCACTGTAAGAGGGCTCCAAAGTCATGCCGTGGCCTAGCCTAGCAACAAACAGTCAGTGTGAAAATGGCATCCGCACAGCAGAAGGCGTTGTGTGTGTGGCAGTTTTCAAGCTGTAAATCAGTAGTCACAGTGCAGCGTGAGTTTCGTCGATGTTACAGAACAGATCCACTGGGTGCTCAGAGCATCCGTTGGTGGTATCTTTGGATGAGCTCCGAACTCGCATTGTTACTGCCATAGAGTCAGTGACAACGGACATGCTGGAGTGAGTATTGGAGGAATTCAACTATCGTGTCGACGTTGCTAGTGTAACTAGGGGAAGTCACATAGAGCATTTATGAGGTGAGACAAAATTTGGACAGTTTTTCTTTTGGTTGATGTATCACAAATCACTCTATTTGTAACATTAAAAAATATTCTCATTTGAAATCAGGTGAATCATTTTGAATAGCCCTGTATTATAATGTGTATGAGGTGTGATCCAAAAGTTCCCGGACTGGCAGCGTGGAGCACTAACAGGCTGTAGTACAGACTTGGGCTGCTAGATAGTGCTGAACAGCTTTATCGTGAAGCAGTGTGACAGTGATACACGCACATTTTTTTTCCACGAGCGTTTTTGTGCGTTAGTGTTAGTGGTTTTATGCAATTTTTGCGAGGAGAAGTGGCAGGCTTCAAACTTGGCAAAACTGAGTTGGAGACCCACGAAATGCTTAAACAAGCATTTGGTGGTGATGCCATGGGCAGAAACCAGACTTTTGAGTGGTTCTCACCGTTCAAACGTGGGCAAATGTCGGTTGAGGATTCCGAATATTCTGGTCAGCCCTCAACCAGCAGAACTGACAAAAATGTTGAAAAAGTGCGTCAAGCCATCCACAAGGACCATTGATGGACGATTAACGACATCTGCAGCATTGTTGGCCTATTGTTTGGCTCATGCCAATGCATTCTCACAGAGGAACTCAACATGAGGTGGATCACTGCCAATTTTGCTCTCTGTGCAATAGTTTTTGGCAAAAACAACATGGCAGTGGTCCCCCCTACTCCCCCAACCTAGCCCCCTGTGACTTCTTCCTGTTCCCCAAGATGAAGATGCAGCTGAAGGGGTGAGGATTTGACAACATTGAGGAGATTCAGGCAGAATCGCATGAGGTGCTGAACAACATCCCCAAAATGGAGTTCCAGAGGTGCTTCCAGCAGTGGGAAAATTGCTGGGCCCACTGACCACTGTATCAACTCCCAAGGGGACTACTTTGAAGGGGACAGCAGTAATTAGAACTCAAGGTAAGCCTACATTTTTTTGTCAGTACAGTCCAGGAACTTTTGGATCACACCTCATATATTTGGCTTTAAAACAGCTTTATTTGAAATTTTTGGAGAAGAGAAGTGAAATTATGGAGGGAAAGAAATAATAGCAATAATACGTTGCATGACTTTTTTTGTGTGTGTGTGTTGTGTGTGTGTTGTTACATATAGGAATATGATGAGGAAATTTATTACTTAATCAAAAGCTAATTTAGTCTTCATTTGTGGAATGACAATTTATAAATTCTTAAGTACATGAAATTAAAAAACACTTGCATGTTAAATACTCATGTAAATTAGGGAAAAAGACATTAATTCAATTGTCTATTTAATTCTGAATAAGTTCAGATAAAAATACCATATATAGGTTACCAAAAACTAGGAAAATAACTAATGTAAAAATTAAATTTAAAACAAAAACATAGCCATGAGAATTTGACTGTTTGAGGAGACCTTCAAAAATTGAAATACTGAACCAAAATTATACTTTTGTATAAAACAGGAAAACTCTGTTAGAATTAGATTGTTACATTATTAACAAGTTTAATGGCATGTTAAAATTACACCTTCTGAAAGGTTAATAATTCTTAAAAATAGGAAGAATCAGTTAAAGATAATCTTATTTGGGTATATAAGTAAATCTTACACCTGCCAGTGGGTGAATACAATATGCCGGGTTAAGGAATAACTTATTGTATAAAAATTAAATCAGATTGACAGTAAATGAGAGTGAAATTTATATCAAATTACTCTCTACCTATTGCTGAATAATGTAGCATAAAATTGTTAGTTAAAAAATAGGATTAATGTCTTTATTAAAAAATAAAACTTAAGGTAAAATGTACCAAAGAAACAAGTACAGCCCTCCCCCGATTTATGAATTAGTTACATTCCTGAAACCCCTTTTGTAAATTGAACCCTATTTTCCCATTGACTCCCATTATAAAAGTTGAGAAGTTCCTACAAACAAAAATCACTTCCCCAAAATGTCTTAAAATGCTATAAAAATGTTTTTGCCCACTGTGTTTGCTGTAAACAATATTTTTAGATCTCCAATAATAAATATATATGAATAATAAATGTAGTTAAGTAAAATTGTAATGGTTAATGTTGCTTCCAACCATTAATGACAAGAGACGACTCACAACAGTAAAGACAAAATATTTCAAAATGTCTTAATGTAGTGAATATGCTTCAGTAATGAAGGTCTTTAATACATTTAAAACATTTTATATGGTTTAATTTTATTTTTTAGTAATATTTACTACACCCAAAAATATTGTAGTCACCTTCAGACATCTGTTGATGCTGTGAAAAACTTCTGAATTTAACAATTTTGTTTATAACTTTAAATTTTTTGTTTGGAACTCAAGCCTTCAGACAAAATTTTTTTTGTTTACTTCAAAAGTTCATACAGTGAGCGTTTGTAAATCGGGGGAGGAATATACCCTCATTGGGAGGAATTAGTGTACCTTGAGACTTGTTAAATGAGTGTCTTGCACAACATTTGTTTAAAATTCCCAAGTTCAAATAGGAAGTGCCTCTCTGAAGGTGAAATGATAGTCATAAAAAGACTGTGACAGTTTGAAATAAATGTCACAAATTAATTCCCTACAATTTAACAAAGAAAATATATGGTTCACAAAATTTAATAAACTCAAATAAATCTTTCCCTATAAGAGTCTAGAAAATGGACCTAATACATAAATCACTTAAAGTGAATTAGTTGGCTAAAGTAATTCAAACATAAAATAGTCTTCCCTTAAAAATTTAACAGAAGAAAATGGGGAGACTGTATTTTTCTTTGTGTATGTAAATACTTTAAAACAGTATATCTTATTTTCTCTGTTTAGAAAATGGACTGAGTTCTGTACATTCAGTAGAAATAATATAATTAAAAATATGCATAATGTAAAAGTTCTCAAGAAGAGAATATTTACCACTGTCAAAAAGGAAGTAGGTAAACAGTGTAACTAAGGTATGCATTAGACATAATTATTGAAATGGTCAAATGAAATAACCAGATAGGATTCAAATAATTCTATGAAAATGTGTTATGTACCTAGCTAATACAGTCAGAAGGCTGGATAGAGAAACAATTGTTACTCTAAAGATAATTCAATCAAAATTGTAGTATGTATGGGTTCATTCATTTTTAATGGTCTTGCGTATTATAATATAGCTGTATTCAGTTAAATAACTATCATACCAATTGTAGATTAAACTTGTCTAATGGTCAAATTTAAATTGCTTATGCATGTTACTTAATTTTATTAAATTTGGGTCATTCTCTGTCAGATCAACCAGTGCCTAACACCCTCATCTCTCAGATTTTGCTGAAATTTGGTTTGTAGGGAGTTTGTGGGCCCTGAATCCA
The DNA here is from genome assembly GCA_023014485.1 of Bathynomus jamesi. Taxonomy (NCBI): domain Eukaryota; kingdom Metazoa; phylum Arthropoda; class Malacostraca; order Isopoda; family Cirolanidae; genus Bathynomus; species Bathynomus jamesi. The sequence continues at coordinate 288,586 of JAJOZX010002267.1, read as the reverse complement.
TTTCTGAAATTATAAGGTCAATCCGACCAACGGTTCAAGAGATATGACCTCTGGAAATTTGAGGTCACTTGCGAGGTCACTAACATTTGGCGACCCATAACTTGGGTAATAATGGTCACAATTATATAAAAGTATATATATTTAGAATCAGAAAACGACAAGGAATCCAAATATGCAAGTGTTAGAACTCTAGGTTGAAAAATAAAAAAGTTACACTGTAACCAAAATTTGAGGTCACGATTTGACCTCTGGGGTATCAAATGAGAATTTTTTTTTTAAATGTAAAAAATGAAGGCATAGGCTATTAGAATCAGCAAAAAAAAGTTTGTTTATGTTAGTATTTTTCATGTAACTAACATATAAGTGAACACCATATTCATAAGTTGTGCGTCAATTCTACCTATTTTTTCACACTTAAGCTCATAATTTGACCTATAGAAATTAAAATTACATTTTTTTATAGATATAAAAACAAAGGCAAAAAATGTAAAATTGTATTTCACTGCTAATCTACACTGGCAATAATAGTTATAATAGTGAAAGGGGAAGACCTACTTAGAGGATTCATGTGCTAGCCTAATACAATTTTTGCATGCTCGATGCTCTCATCAATTTCTTTTTGTGGAAAAATGTATTGAATTCTGCTGCCTCCTCTTAGGGTAGGACAACTCATTACAGTTAATATATGATGTCCTGGCACTGCACATGAATCCTTGTTTGATGGATAATAATATGCACTTGATCCTGATGACCCAGAGGGATGTAGAAAGTTCACAGTGAAATCATCAAACTCTTCACAATATTCCTCCACAATTCCATACCAAACTTGCATGTCATAAATGCAGCCAACATACTCTCCTGGTTTGACACATTTTAGGTTACCAAGCATTGCAGGTTCATTAGTAAAATGACTTTTCCTTATTCTTTTCTTTTCTCCAATGCCACTTGAAATGGGATACACCATCAGTTCTTCCTTGTTTAGGGGAACAAATCTATGATATTTCTGAGTTCCAGGAATAGCCCTACTATCCTTGAATCGATGTTCCAACCGTTCTTCTGCATCTTTCAAATCAGCTGTAGTTACAAAGAAAAAATTTATCTTCTTGCTCAAGTTTTCTTCACAAAACTGAAACGTGTGTTCTGGTGTAAGAATTTGCCTCTCTGTAGTTCTCTGCAAACTGGCACGAGCAGTAGCTCTTTTCACTGTTCCTCCAATCCCATCACATGCATTTTTGCCATGGGATGTAGCAAAGAAGTGCCATTCACAAGACAGACCAAAATCCTCTTCATGGTAACAGAGATTTGTGAAGTTGTATCTGTTCTTATATTGGCCAGCACATCCATCTGAGAAATAGTGCACCTTCTTCAATTGTGGGCATCTGAATTTAACATATGTCATAAGCTTCAATATGAATGAGTAAACCATTATAGTGTTGTGTTTTAGTGATGCAGATAAGAAACAGACACTAAAATGGCTAAGTTCCTGGTCTGCAGATGATCTATAATAGATGACAAAAGGGTGAACTGTACACTGTGAATTGTCCCAGTGAAACCCTTGGGCAGCATCCTGGACAATGAAAGAATAATTCTCAGAGAAATCACCTACTATAACTACCTCGCTCTGAGGTGGTAGTGTTTCTTTCAACTGCTTGAAGTACTGTGATTGTTGCTGAGCAACAAAGTGATGACGAACCATGCAGGATATTTTCATGCTTAGGGATGATAAGTATTCATGAAGTGGCTCCACCTTATCAACCATTGTACAATGGTCAACAGTCACCCATTGCTTTAAGATATTTCATTTGGAGCTGATTTCACACTGTCAAGTAACTCAAGAAAATCCAGGACACCCTCTTCTCTTGGGCAATCATTGCAAAGTTGCATCATGCAAGTCTCTCTTTCTGTACTGCAGACACTGTAATCCATAAGATCCTTGTATGAAAGACCTTTTCTCCCAATGCAGCCAGCTGCAATTTTGGATTTTGATGGTATGTGCAGACACAGACAGAATGAGTCCCACCACTACCGGCAAGCACACAATATGATGGCCGTAATTTTGCAAATGTGGAAAATCCTATTTTGGGATTCTTTCATCATTTTTATATAGTTCAAACATCTCTCTTAAATTCCCGAGGACCAATCGTTTTTGCACCTTCATTGCACCTTCAGCACTGATAACTTTCACGCAATCCTTTTGGCCAGGACACATACGACTAACCTCTTCTTACTCATAGAATCTTCTAACTATATCTTTGTGTTCTTCAGATATCACTTTTCCTTTGCTCATTAGTGGAATCTTCGGAAGGATTCCATGTTCTGATTTAAGTGAACAGCTTCTTTTCACCATGTATGTTGTAGTTTGAAAGAAACTAGCTGTTTTTTCAATTGTGTATGGTGAGAGTGTCAATATTTGTAGTTTGTGATGGTGACATTTGCTAGACCAGGAATGACTGTTTCAATTCATTCATTAATTTGTCTAGATGTTTTTCAGATTGTTTCAGGTTTTGAAGTATCACTTACCTCCTCGGTAATTTGAACACCATAACTGAGTTCTAGCCTCTCCTTCAGGTGTTTCTGAGCAGATGATAGCTTACCACGAGCCTTGCGCTTTTTCTGGCTTAATGACAGCCCTTCTGAAAAGAACAGAAAAAAAGGTTTCACACACCTGAATATTAGTAATTAAATATTAATTATAGTACCTTAAATGCTATATAATTGGCTATATAGTAGATCAAACAGACCTTGTAGTAAAGTATAAGTTATTATATTAATTTATTACTTACTTTTTTTAACTGGTGTTTGGTCCAGAAATGCTAGAACTGGTTCAACTGAAGTTGAAGGATTTTCCTTTATCAAGCAATCACTGTCATTGTCCAGATCTTGAATTGAAGAGATGTTACTCAAGCCACTGATAGTAGATGATTCATTTGAATCCTGCTCAGACTCGTTGTTTTCAGTGGTACTAAGTATAGTGGGGTTTTTCATTATCAGTGTCCAGCAGTTCACACACAACAATGAGTCTTTTTTCACTCTTCCAGCACATTTTTCAACAAGTACATCAGTCACTTTTCTAAGATTGATTGTTATGCGTTTCTTGTGTTTTTGAATAGGGTCCTGGCAGTATTTCAAGTGCCGAACCATTGTATTTTGATCTGTAAAGATATAGGATTTACAATTAGGTAATATATTTTTAGAAAATATATAGCTATACACACTTAATATTTTAGGCCTTGATAGTCTCTGAGGCTCATTAAAACACCATACCCACCAGCCACCCACAGTGCTGGCTGGAATTGTACTAACCTGTAGACAAGGAATTTTGCAACTATCTGTGTTGATTCTGCACTTAGACAAGTAGCAACATGTTTCAACAGGTTTGTTTAGGCTACATGTGAGCTTAGTCTTCCCCTTTCACTATTATAACTATTATTGCCAGTGTAGATTAGCAGTGAAATACAATTTTTATTAAATTCTTGGAGCTTGAGGTCAAATTGATAGCTAAGATATAAAAATTCCTTGAAATGACAAGCAATTTATAAATATGGTGTTCACTTATAAGTTAGTTACATGAAAAGTACCAACATAAACAAACTTTTTATGATTGTTTCTATTAGTCAAGAACTCTGACTTTGTTTTTTATATCTATAAAAAATGTAATTTTAATTTCTATAGGTCAAATTATGAGCTTAAGTGTGAAAAAATAGGTAGAATTGACGCACAACTTATGAATATGGTGTTCACTTATATGTTAGTTACATGAAAAATACTAACATAAACAAACTTTTTTTTGCTGATTCTAATAACCAATGCCTATGCCTTCATTTTTTACATTTAAAAAAAAAATTCTCATTTGATACCCCAGAGGTCAAATCGTGACCTCAAATTTTGGTTACAGTGTAACTTTTTTATTTTTCAATCTAGAGTTCTAAAACTTGCATATTTGGATTCCTTGTCATTTTCTGATTCTAAATATATATACTTTTATATAATTATGACAATTATTATGGCTCGCCAAATGTTAGTAACCTCACGAGTGACCTCAAATTGCCCGAGGTCATATCTCTTGAACCGTTGGTTGGATTGACCTTATAATTTCAGAAATGGATTCAGGGCTCACAAACTCCCTATAAACCAAATTTCAGCAAAATATGAGAGATGAGGGTGTTAATTTCAATTTTTTTTGGTTGATCTGACAGAGAATGACCCTATATATTAAGTATCTTCCCTAAATAAACAAATTTATCATTGTCAACAATTTCATTTTTACAGTCTAAGTTTAGAAAATCTGTGACATACTATATTTCCCAGCCCATAGGACACTATTTTTTTTTTTTTTTTAAATCTCTTAAACACCCTGCGTCTTACCAGCTGAAGGTCAAGTTTATGGTAGGAAGTTCCAGTCCTAACATTACTCCATAGATGTCAATCCCCATATGACCCAGAAATACTTATACTCTGCTTATGTGAGTGTCCTATGGGCCAGGAAATATGGTACATTATTTTTGTAAAAGGCTTTTCAATTATTCTCCTACATGGATTGACAGAGAAATAAGACTATCTAACAAGTTACATATATATATAACCTTGGGTTAAATTTATATAAGGTGTTTTAAAGGAAAACAGGCCTAAATAAAAAATATAAATCATACAGTAGCTAAATGTAAAATATAAAACTCGTATAATTTTCAGAATCGATATCTATTTTATAGATATTTCTCCATAATTCTGTTTGGTTTTTAGAAACACTTTAGAAGTATTAACAAGATGATAATTTTAAATGTATTTCTGTATGTTTTTATTTGTATTAGTGAAAAGTCAAGCCATATGTTTTATCCAGTATTGCAGGTAACTACTATAGAGATTTTAGGATAAATTTTATGAATTCTTAAGAGCAGCCTTGCTTTGGGATACCTTGCGGCAAACTGGAGTAAAACTTTTTTTTTTTTTTTGTTGGAAAATGTTTAGTTAGACATTTCAGTAGGCAGATAAGCCTAAGCTAATTTTTCCACAGCTAGATTTCCTATTTTGTCCTGATTAAGAGTCCATTGAAATCACGATAGAATAAGTAAAGTGAGATTCCATCTTGTTTTGAAAGTTGGCAGTCAGAGTTGCTTAGTTTATATTTAAGAGATAGTTATCGTTGTTGGGTGAAAAAAATGGAGAGTCAGCAGTCATTGTTTAACCATTAGTTAAGTGTTTTACATTTCATTTCAATTTGTTTTTATATTTTCTAGCTTTTAAAAATCATTAAAATTGCTTAAAAGAATACAATAGGTCATACCATTACAATTCTTCAATGTTTTATAAGTGAAGGGAAGATTATTGGTTTTTGAAGATGGCTCAGGAGTTCCAGTATTTTTATGAAGATGAAGTGTATAGATTTAACCACAAGGGGCATTTGGAACTGGGAATGGTATTAGAGAATGCAGAATTTGTTTCAAGTGATGAGGATTCTGATCAGGAAGAAGAGGATAAAGTTACCAAAGGAAGCATTAGAGTTGCTTGGTATCCAAAAGGAGAAGAGCAGGTGTTGCTGGAGCGAAAGGTATTGTGATGAAGAATAAATAGTTGTGGGCTATTTCGATTAACACTTTCAAGATGGCCTATAATTAATAGGTACCTTAGCTATAGGTTAAGCAGTAATTCTTATTCAGTCTTAATGTATAATAGGCACCTGTAGGCTAGAACAATAATCTCATTTGAAGACATTCATGAATTTTATACAGAGGAGCCTAGTACAATTGGGGTCTTATAAAGGTACTTTCAGTATAATGGAAGTAGATTCATGAGATAGGTACAGTTTGATAAGTCTGTAACACGTTCCTACCATGGAACAGCAAAATTCCTGAAAATCAGTCTGATTTCCCCTTATAAGAAAGCAGGGAAAGGGAGCAGAGTCCTTTACATTACTAGAAGAGAGAGGCCTACTTTTGCCGAGTTTAACCCTTTCACTGCATCATTTTGATATATTCAAACAAAACTGTTTGGATATAGTATCAAATTTATGCAGCAAAAGGGTTAAATTTGGGAATAATTTCATTCAGAACCATTAGAAGTGTATATTAAGCCTATTTGTTTCATTTCTTATATGATGGGGATAAATCTTAATACCTAATAAATAATGTGAAATTTTGAATAAATTCAGTTCTTAATTATTACTCCAGGCTGAACTTAAGTGATCCAGGCTAGTTAGGGTTAATTAGGTTTTCATAATAGTCACTATGAATATGGATTTGGGCCTCAGCTTTGAAGCCACATTATGCTTCTTTCTTTGGTCTTAATAATTTAGGTTTATGGGCCTTTAGGTAATTTTTCAGGACTTTTACTAGTATAGGCTACACTTAATGGCAGTGTGGGTGGGCCTATGAGTAGAATTTGAGTGACTTTGTTTTGAATAAGATTTGTTCAGGTATCCCAGTGGATTCTTGAAAGGTTCAACCCACCATAATTGGTAAATAAATCACTTTCAGGTTGGATTGGGTGATCGTTCACTTATGCCAGGAGATGTTGTTCGAAGATTAATAAGAGGAAAAGACACTCAGCGTGGCTACTGTCGTCAGGTTCATGTTTCTGCAAGTGTTCAAGTTGTGGGAACAAAATTTGTTATTGTTAATGTTGATAGCAATAATCTCACACCACTGGAGGTAAGAATTAATTCAGTTAGGCCTAATTGATATACCAATAGGGCAAACGGCTTCAAGAATTGTTACATTTTAATATCAAAGAAACAAATCATTTATTCTTCTACAATGAGGTATTAGTGTCAGAAAATGTTGTTCAAAGAATAATAAGAGGAAAAGAGACTCAAAGGTTTGTATATTAGGTGTCAGTGTCGAAAAATGTGTACTGTTGATTTAGGCCAATGCAAAATATGGGCATAAGCTTCTTGGCTATAGTTTACTCTTCTTCTAGATAGAGCTACTAACATTTTTAACATAAAATTTCAAACAACCCATTCAGAAGCATGTGGAAGAGGCTATTGGCCAGTAGGCCTATATCCTTATTTATAAATTTTATCATTTTAATAATAATAAGTCAGACCAACATTACTACAGCATAAAGGTTCTTCAACTATATACAGTACCTTTTTTACTGTCACTGAATGCATTTGTTGAGTCAGCATAAGCAGTGAATTTTAGCTATCCCAACTGTTTTAAGAATTTAGCTCTTTGTATAGGCCATAGGTAGATTTTCAAAATGAATTACAAAATATAGTTTTTGTTTAACTTATTTTTAATGGAGAGAATCATGAAAATTTCAAGAAGTCCATTTTGCTTCCTTTCCTTTATACTTCAGCTGATAAAAAGCAATAAGAAACAAAATCATCGTGGAATGCATAACAGTACTTGACAGCTTCATTGTCTGACCTAAAGGGTTTAAGCCCATTTAGTCTTATTGCTCTTAATTTTTTAAGTTACTCAGGAATAGAAACCAATGAAACCTGATATCTTTTGATTCCTAAGATTTTTTTAATTCTAAAGGAATTCACCACTGATATTGCTGTGGCTCTGGACTCTTGGGTTGGGATGGTGAATATGGTGAAATGCAAAATCGTCATGGTAACGGCAGATGGTTCAAAGTGCACTATGTCAGACCATGAAGCGCTTGACCTTGATGATGTGAGAGATTCCAGGGATAGGGTGAGATATTTATGATAAAAACTTATAGCTATAGCGGATAATAGTAGGAAAGTAGTGATAGTACCTCAACCAAAATACTTGCATCATTATGAAGAGGGGCATGAAGATTTTACGGGGGTGTCCCTTTTTAATGCGTAAGCACCAAGGTGTGAAGCATGGAGTTAGGGGAAGATGTGGAAGGGGGATGTCCTCACTTCCACTGCTGAAGGAGAAAATTAAATACAGATTCCTGTAAATGGTCTCTGGTGCACTAAAAATTAGGAATTTAGGATAGAAGTCAATGGTTATTCAATCAGCTGAGATGGAAAATTTACTTTTATTCAGAGCACAGGATAGAAACACACAGTATTGGGACAAAGTAGTGTATTTTGCAGCTTGTAATAATTAATAATATCCTTTTCCATCTTATAATAGACTATTATAATGATAAATGAATTTTTGAGAACTTTATTTAAAATATCATGAATTTCCAATTCAGTGTTTAAGCACATGCTTTTTACGCCTATCCCCAAGTAGCACCAAGGGTAAGCCACGTTTTTTTGCCATTAAGGTTGAAGTTTGTAAATAAGTCAGGTTTTCTTATATGTACAACTTCTCTTTTTAAGTTAATGTAACCTAACCTAAAACAAATCAGTAGGTATGTAAAGGCTGAGGTGGCATGAAGGATGATTTACTTGATTTTGAGTTCTTTAATTAAAATCCTGATGTGGGTGAAATTAAAGAATGTTTTCATACCCCCCCCCCCCCACCTTAACACGAGTGAAAGTGATTAAAAATTTGAAAATATAAAATACATAACCTGTTTAACTACTGGGTAAAAAATAGTACAGAAGAAAATTTATACAAATGTTTTACCTACTTGGAGATTTATGACATGTATATAATAATAATTATAATAATTGAAAGTAGTATTTTTTATTCAATGAAGATTTGTTCATGCAAAATAATATTTGGTAATAGATAGGTATCTATCTCTCTCTCTCTCTCTCTCTCTCTCTCTCTTTCATTTAGATTGGCACCATTAATTTAACACCATGATTTGAAATTTGAATTTATGTCCCCTTATTTAATATCAGTTACTGATGTGGGTAGACCCCTCTTTTAATTGGTGTTTTTAAATAGAACTGTATATGAAGGGTGAAGTGTTTTATTGATGTCTTTGTGGCCATATTTTATTAGGCTAGTTATAATTCAGAAATTTTAGTTGGTAATCTTTGGTGTGTAACCTTTCAACCTTTCAGATGTTCCCTGTGATGATTTCTCATGGAGGCCAGGCTTATTGCCTCTCTTGAGTTGGCCTGGTGAAGTAGAGAGTTGGTTTCTCGCACTCTCCACTTCGCATAGCCAGGTACTCTTGAAGCATCTGGTATTGTTTCATATTCTGTAGTTTCTTGGACAGCTGGTTGAACACTCTTGGCCCTCTCACGATGAAACTATTTTTCTTCATGGTTGAGAATGTTCCTCGTCTAGACTTTAGTTTGGGAACATGATACATACTTCATTTCCTACTTCCCACTGTCATTTGAGTGGTTATTGGGTTCATAGTGAGACTAGAGACTAGTTTCTGTATTATTTTTCATGCGTAAATAATGCTGCACCTCTCTAATTCTTTCCAGCAAATATAAACTTAATTCGTGTAACCTTTGCCAGTAATTCAGTTCTCTGCATCCTTTGATGTGACTGTGAAAATTCTCTGAACCCCTTCTAGTTGAGTAATATCTTGTATATATGTATGTGTATATATATGTATATATACACAAGAGTAGTCGATTTTAGGAATGACTTGCCATATGATGTAGTGAATGGTAGCTCATTAGTTAATTTTAAGAAAAATTTAGACACTATCATGAGTGAGAGAGATAGTTTGTAGATTGTATATAGTGTATATTCTTTGCTTCAGTTATGTAGGCTATTATGGTGGTAGTAAATAGTTGTATATTAATTAGCTGACTTGAGTTTGACATCTTGCAAGATTTTATTATTATTAAAAAATGTACCAGTAGCTCATGACTTGAATTACCTTGATAGGCCCGAGTGGCTTCGTTTTCCATATAAAATGTAATGTAATGAGAGCATGCGTGGCTGCGCGCGCAACACTCCAACTTGCATATGATGTAGGGCCGGGTGAGAATCGTGAGGATCACAATAATCGACCGCCAGGTATAAAAATGGCGATTATCGTCAGTCATTTTAGGTATCGTGATGATTGAGAGCATGGCATTTTTCAATAGAAAAATGAGTAAATTGTAAAACACAATTTTAATATTATTTAAGGTTAGAGTAGTAAATCACCAAAGCAATTGAACAACAAAAAACAGAAACCGCCAGATTGGGACTCAAAATCGCTAGATTTTGTTTGTGTATCGCTGTTATAGGAAGCTAATGGTAAATAAATATAAAACTAATACATATTAACACTTACCCTGTATATTGCGAAACTATAAATGAGTCATGTCATGTCCAATCAGATTTTCCAATTCTTACAGTAAGTAAGAACAAATGTTAATACGACCGACGAAGCTCTCTCTCACATTCTGGAGGATTTGTGGTGTAATTGTTGCACATTTTGTACGCACATTGTGTTTCAGCTCTTCCAAAGTTTTCGGGCGTCCTTCTATCTGCGCGTCTTTAAATAGCCCCACAAGAAAAAAATCAAGGGAAGTTAGATCAAGGGACCGTGGCGACCATTCCACAGGGCCACGGCGTCCAGTCCATCTCCTTGGAAGGGTTGTATCCAACCGTTCACGCGCGGATCTGGAGAAATGTATTGGCGAGCCGTCGTGTTGAAAAAATATGCGGCGCATTTCACGGATGGGAATATTGTCCATGTTATTGCACCAGCTTTTCCTGTAGCATAGTTAGGTACATGTCAGAGTTGACACTATGGTTAAAGAACACAGTCCCCACGATCCTGTCACCGTGGATTCTGCACCACACGGTCATCCGCGGATCCGTTTCATAATGCCTTTTGTTGACAAAGTGTGGGTTATTGGCTGCCCAGTAAATGGTGTTAAGGCGGTTATCGTGCCCATGCAAGTGGAAGCACGCTTCGTCACTGAACATGATGTCCGCTGCTAACGTCGGCTGATGCCGCCTACACACTTCGAACCATTGGCAGAACTGAAGGCGTCTATCAGCATCGTCGGGCAGTAGTTCATGTACTGCGTGTAGCTTATACGGATGAAACGATACATTTTGAGAATGCGTTCCACAGCTGTTAGAGGAAGTCCTGTTTCCTGTGCTATTTTTCTGGTTGAAAACTGTGGACTAAAAGTTACTTTAGCTAGTACATCGACACACGACTCCGCATCTGTACTTGTACGAGGCCGTTCACTGCGTGGTTGTTCAAGAACACTGCCTGTCTCCTTCAAGACTGTATTTGCCCCACTACCCGATGATTCGGCTTTGGCTTAATAGGGTGATGGTGATGAGATGAATTCTTCACATGCCTCTGACTCATTCCAGCAATGTGCAGAAGCACGTCCCATTTTTTCTGACAGTATACTTCATGGGGTCAGCCATTTCCAGTAGTTATCTGAAACATGAACAACAGATAAAAACTTCCATTGGACATGACTTATGACTTGCCTTGTATACTGATAAATTCACAATCCAGATATATAGATCACGTCTCGACTGTATATACAATTTCAATATATTATATTGATATATAAATTTTAGCCTAATTAGACATTATTAATTATTAGAGATTATTTATCGTGATAATCGCAATAATCTCCACCCATTCACTGACGATTATCGTGGGCCATTAAAAGTGTTGTCACCCAGCCCAAGTATGATCAGTGTTTTCAACAGAGGAATCACTATATTTCTGCCCCATCTTTCAAAGGTTCTCACATTTATCCAGTTATTCTTTTTGTTTTGTTTATTGCTATCTTATTTTGTTTCAAATTCCGCGTCATCAGTCATTATTATAACTCGTAAATCTATTGCTTTTAGTTTCTCTGAATTTCCTGTCCATTTGGGGTATAGTATTCCTCCCATCTTCCATACCTTAAGAGTTGAAGTTTTTCAGTGTTAAATTTCATATTCTTGCCTTCTCACCAACTGTAGGTTCTATATCATTTGGAGTTTCTTATTTTCTATTAATTTTTGTCTCATCAGCAAAGGATGTTACTGTGTTAACATTGGTAATTTCATTATCTGTATCAGTTTGCATGATTATGAAGAGTAATGGGGGTAATGTGGTACTGAGCTACAAGCCCTGACTGAAGATGATATTTCTTGGATTGTAACGATTTACTACCGCTCACTACGGATGTTATATATCCATTTTCCTACTTTTCCTGCTGTTCTTATATACTGTATTTCAGTTTATGCTGAGATTTCATTGTCACACTTGTCAAAAATCTTGGCAAAGTCTATATATCACATCATAGTTTTCATTATTTTCAAATGCATCAATGATGTTATAGTGTTCAATTAATTGTGGTAGGCACGATCCTCCTGATCGGAATACATGTTGGTTATTATTTAATTATCAGGTCATCCCATAAGTAATGTCGTTTTTTACGATAGATTAAGTTTAAACTAGTCCTACTCGGTTTAAGCATAAATTTTCCGAAGGTTATATCTAAGAGGAGATCTATCGTGTTTCGCTACATACTTTACAGACCTCGACCAGTGAAGGCGTGTGTTTTGCTTTATATGAACCCCCTCATAAACATGGCGGTATCAGAAGAGCGTATCAGGCATATAATGCTTTACGAGTTCAAGAAAGGGAATAGTGCTACTGAAGCAACACGAAACATTCAGGATGTTTATGGCAACGATATTCTGCATGTGAGGAAATGTCAGATGGTTTCAAAAGTTTAGGAATGGTGACTGCTGTTTGACAGATGCAGCACGCTCTGGACGCCCTGCTGAGTTTGATGATGATCTGCTGTTAGCCGCACTTGAAGAAGACTGTTTAACAACTGTCGAAGAATTGGCCCAGAAACTCAATTCATCCTCGTCCACCATCCATCGACATTTGCAACAACTCGGGAAAGTGCCTAAGTTAGGAAAATGGGTGCCACATGAATTGTCGGTCGACAATCTGAGGGTGCGGGTAAATATTAGCACGGCTCTTCATTCCCGTGAACTCCAAGATCCGTTTTTGCACTGTTTAGTGACTGGTGATGAAAAGTGGATATTGTACCAAAATGTTAAGCGCCGTCGACAGTGGGTTTGTGCTGGAGAACCAGCGACACCACAGCCAAAACCAAATCTTTATCCTCGGAATGTGTTGTTTAGTGTTTGGTGGGATAAAGGTGGTGTAATACACTTTGAAACCTTACCACACATCCAAACAATCACCGCTCCAGTCTACTGTCAACAACTGGATTGATTGAACACTGCACTGAAAGAAAAGAGACCTTCTTTGGTTAATCGGAAAGGAATCGTGTTCCACCACGACAACGCACGTCCTCATACCACCCGGATCACTTCTGCAAAAATTGAGGAGCTTGGGTGGGAAAAACTAACACATCCTCCATATTCTCCAGACCTTGCGCCTTCAGATTATCATCTCTTCAGGAGTCTGCAAAACTATCTTGACGAGAAACAGTATACTTCTTTAGATGACCTGCACACCAGTCTCTCTACGTTTTTTGCCTCAAAACCGCCTGAATTTTATAAATGTGGCATTGAAAAGCTTGTAGGACGTTGGCAGAGTGTCATTGATTCCGATGGAAAATATATACTAGATTAAAAAATTTCAGTAGTTTTTTTTTTTGTCCTTCAAATTCTGATCTAAAAAAACGACATTACTTATGGGATGACCTGATATTTATGAGTCTTCAAAAAGTTGCAGATTTGTGTTTTCTAATTATTCTTTCAAATATTTTGGTGAGATGAAATGTCGGTGATCGTCTCCATATCCAATACAAGCGCTCAACTATTTCGTTCTTTCAGTTTTCAATCAGTGTAGTGTTCCACTTCTCCAGGCCTACTGCTGAGTGTGCTCTAAATCTCCCTGTAGCTCTTGTGATACCATCTGTTGTGAAGTCAGTCTGTTATACGAGTTCCCCCTTGTAATTCTTCAAAAAATGCATTTCTATCGCGCATTAGTTAATCAGTTTTGTGGATACTGAAAGTTGATTCATGCTGAGCTCTTAGTATTTGAGATAATTTTAGATCATCGGTTAATGTAGTGTTTTTCATTCTTCAAATGTCCTATAGTCGCATGATTTTTCGTCTTCCTTTTTGCAAAATTATGCCAGTAGTTTGAGTTAACCTTTATTGCTTCTATAGCATCGTCGTCATCTTTGTCTTTCCCTTTCTCTGTATGGTTCTCAATTAGACCCTGTGATGCAATCTGTGCTCTCCAGTTTTTATTTATTATATTCCTGATGTCTTTGCGGTGTAATTTTTCAGTCTCTCGCAGAATATTGACATCTTTTATCTCTCAAATCATTTGCTTCTTCCTCTTTGTCGCTTTTTGGGACACGTTTTTCCATAATTTCTAGCGACTTCTCAAGGATTATTAGCATCTCTTCCATTGTCTTATCCTTAAAGATGGTTTTCCAGTCTATTGTTTCCATGCTAGATGTATAATACTCGTATCTTCCCAATTATAGCCTTGGAGGGAAGATTAAAAATTATGAATTTGCCTCTTTCTATAGTTTGTGTTCTTTCCTTCCCATCAGAGAATTAAATTTATAGTGGGTTTTCATCTAGGAATTTTGAATTTGGCTGCCATCATTGAAACTTGCATTTGTTCATTTGCCGTACCATTTACAGTATGCATCTTGTTGCATACAGTATTATAAATAAAGTAATACATTTGCAGTAACCAGAGGGGCCAAAAAAATTTCTCTGAATCCTTCCTTGATTTTTAGGTGAAACTAATTCTTTTCAGGATTCTGAATTTAGGCGTTATGACTTTTACCCTGGGCAGCAGTTGGTTGGACCAACGAGGGCATTTGAGGAAGCAGAATGGATTTATAAGACCAAAGAGAGAGAGAATTATTCTCTCAAAAACCAGAAGCTTATCAAGGCCACTGTGGAGGAAGTTCAGGTCAGTTTATGGCTACCCAAATAGTAAGGATTCTTTGGGTCAATGCTGGTATTTGGGATACAGGTATCCCTCGCTATTGGAATGTTCGATAATCGAATTTTCGCTTATCCGAATATCCTATATTGACACCCAATGTTCAGTAACCGAACGCAACCCTCGCTTGTCCGAATCTTCTGACACAAGTACACCTGCCCGACGTGCCCGTGCCAAGAGACGGCGCAAGGCTATCACCCTGGGAGTGAAATTAGAAGTTAAGCTGCATGAATGTGGTGAAGGCTCGACAAAAATTGGACATGCCGTTGGATTACCAGCTTCGACAGTGACAACAATAACGAAAAATGCAGCAACGATTAAGGAAGCCGCTGAGAGTGACGGTCAAGGGTGCCAGCAGACTAACAAGATTAAGGGACTAAGTTATGGGAAATATGGAGCGTTTGTTGATGCTGTCGATCGAGGACCAAAGTCAGCGCGGCATGCCACTGTCTATTCTAATACTGAAAGCCCCCAAATGAGCAACATTTTCTCCCCTTAAACGCAACCCCACTTAATACATGGGTTCTTCTGCTCGCTATCCGAAAAATCACATCCGAAAGCAAGTAGCCGAACGTAACCCATTTGAATAGCGAGGGATACCTGTATTTCAAATACCACCACATTGGTCCACTGGGTCCTTGTTGTCTGGGCATATATTTGCGTATGCATTAGTAACAACTTTAACCATAAAGTTGGAGTAACCCTTTTACTAGATTTCTAAGTAAAATCAGTACCAAGTACTTGAAAATTTATTTGATTGATTTTATTTTTTACACCGAGATATGCAGTTATGCATTGGGCATCTTTACCTAGATATTTGTATTACTGGTTCTGATCCCACGTAAAGCTATAGGTCCCCTCCGCTATATGAATTTAGTCGTTATTTATTATTGTGATGCAGTTCACATTCACAAAGAACTTGCTCTCAACTGTAGTCTCTTCCTTCTTCAGGTCGTACAATTGGGCGTTCGATGGCAGTGCAGAGCATTTTCGAATGATCCCAATTTCGATAAGGAACAGCCAAAGTACATCGTGCAAGGAGACGATCTCAGGAGGTGAGCCTTTTGAACGGCGTAGTTCATGGTTTGTCTTCTGAAGAGAATGAGCAAGAAAGTAATACATTCATTAATTCTTTGGTCATTCTCTTCACATTGCGTCTACGCTTCCTCAGGAACGAGTCAGTATCTATTATTATATTATTGTAGAGAAGGAGTGTTCTTAGGGAACCGACATTTAAGAATAAAAGGATGATCAACGCCGAAGTCGACATAATGAAGATTTAATATCACGTTTCGGAAGTCAAACTCCCATCATCAGTGGCTAAAACAATAAAAAGTAAAAGTAATATAAAACTGGTGAAAGACTAGTTAGACAGGTACATAATTAACTGTTATAAATTACTTTCAATAGTACAAGAACAAGAAAAATCACACTGATGACACTGTCCTTAAGTTCAATTAAGTTTAATTACATAATACAGGGTGGGGCACGGGAACCAAGTGTTTTTGGAATAATCAGGAAAATGATATTTATTTTTGTAAAGAAAATATATTGGTAGAACAACATTCGTAAGAACATAGCATTTCATGTCATAATAATCATGTACCGAAAATTATATCTGGCATATGATGTCCTTGGCCGTCGACGCATTGTTGAAGGCGTTTACGAAAATTGGCCTCCACTCTTCCCAGCAGGTCTCTGTTGATTTGGATGATTTGTTGACGGATCGCTTCCTTCAATGCATCTAATGTACGGGGCTTGTCCTCGTAGACACGTGACTTGAGGTACCCCCATAGAAAGAAGTCACATGTGGACAAGTCAGGGGACCGAGGGGGCCATGCAATGTCACCAAATCTCGAAATGAGATGGTTGGGAAACAGGGGGGCGAAGAACAGCCATTGACGCTCTGGCGGTGTGTGGCGTGGCCCCATCTTGCTGAAACCACAAATGTCGACGAGCAATACGCCTTCTTCGTAACTCAGGGATGAAAAAGGTGTTCACCATCTCAATGTAACGCCCAGATGTTATGGTAACGGTAACCCCATTTTGTTCGAAGAAATAGGGACCGATGACGCCAAACTTTCCCACCGCGCACCAAACTGTAACCTTAGGGCTATGCAGCGGTTTTTCATGGAGTTGTCGCGGATTTTCAGCAGCCCAATACCGACAGTTTTGATTGTTGACGGCCCCATTAAGGTGGAAATGGGCTTCATCACTCATTACCACCATCATGTTTTCATTCTGCTCATAAAGTGCAAGCATTTCCTGTGCAAAATTCAGTCGTTGGGGGCAATCGTTTACATTCAATTCCTGCACCATCGCTAACTTGTATGGGTGAAAATGTAATTCTTCATGCAAAATCCGTCTAACAGTACGATTGCTGATTCCGAGTGCAGCTGAATGTCTCCGAGCAGAGCGGCCTGGGCTTTGCAACATCGCTTGTCTGACCCTTTCAACGTTCTCTGGAGTACGCACAGTGCGTTGCGGCCCCTTCGGTTTTGTTTTCATTATTGAGCCTCCTGTTCGAAGATTGTTAACCCAACCGTAAGATTGTGTCACGAGCGGGAACAGAGTCATTTCGATGAATGTTGAATCTGCGGCGAAACGCACGCTGAACTGCTGTCACTGACTCGCCACTCCTAACAAAATGATCATACGCGAACATGCGGTGTTCTAACGTCCACTGCTCCATGATGGCACCTGAAAGATAAAGGTGAGTGTTAGTTAAAGTTAAATGCTATGAACCCAGGAATGGAATGCTACCTACCGCACGCCCCTCCCATTCCTAATGGCCGATTACTAGCTATTCAAAAAACACTTGATTCCCGTGCCCCACCCTGTATATAGGTACCGGCTGATTACAAATGATCATCCCGATTTTAAACATTTATGAAAAACTAACAAAGCTACAGCGAAAAGCAAGATATACAAATAAAGAATATTTCAGGGAATTTTTACTTGTAATATTGAACACGTCAGAGATAGCCCTGAAGTTAACTTGTTTTGTGCTCTTACCGCTGAGAAAGTGTACGGTCCATTCTTCTTTACCGCGATATGCTACAGCGGTGGCTGATGCCCCAGCTGCTGGAGGACAAAGCTGATGTGTGGTTTCAGCAGGATGGTGCGCCACCCCATTTCCACAATGAGGTTACGACATTCCTGAATGAACAATTACCCGATCGTTAGATAGGCCATCAATGGCCCATTCCTTGGCTGGCTCGTTCGCCCGATCTAACCCCCCCTTTACTTCTTTCTCCGGGGCTATGTCAAAAATGAAGTTTTTGTTCCACCAGTGGCAACAACTTTAGAAGATTTGAAGGAAAGGATACGTGAAAGCTGTTAGAAAAGTTCAGTATGATATGCTACAAAATGTATGGAGGGAAACAGAATACTGCATTGATGTCTGCAGAGCCACAAATTGAGCTCATATTGAACTTCAGTAGCTTGTAAATAAAACTTTTTGAGTTCTTTATTTGTATATCTTGCTTTTGGCTGTAGCTTTTATTTTTTTCCTAATAAAAAATTTTAAAATCGGGAGGATCATTTGTAATGATTATAATATATGTATATATAAATATATTGTAAATCGTTTTAGTTTAGTTTGATTTTATGTAGTTACGGGTAAATAGATATTTTGTAACTCGAAAAATCCACTGTTATCAGATCAGAAATAGATCAAAGCATGTCATAATTCAATTTAGATTGTCTTCATCTCAAAAACTACCCGTTTTCATTGGATTGAAACTATGGAATGGTTTAAATGCCGATATAAAAAATATTGTAAATTTAAATTCGTTTAAAACCAAGTTGAAATCCCGATTAATAATGGCATACTAAAAAAAATCTAGGATTAATGTACATTACTATTGTTTACTCATTTCTCGTGTGTAATCTAGTATTAAAAGATGCATTTATTATGATTGTTCAGTTCTTATCTCGTGTATAATATTGATTTCCATATATTGATACCATATTGATTTCTTTGTACAGTATTGATATAATATCTTCAATACTTCAATAACGACCTTGCATTTCTCGTATCGATAATGATAATTTAAGATTAATAAATACTTTAGCTATTAATAATACTTAGTTATTATTAATTAATTAATAATAACTTTTATTTTTAATAAGAGCCCAGTAAAGCCTAAAACTTAAGGGCAAAATAAAATAAAGTAGTCCAGCTTCACAATTATTTGTCATTGTAAAAACCAATGTATTTATTTTATTAACAAAGGTTATTCAATTCAATAATTAAACTTGGACAGCGTCGTCGGTGTGATTTTTCTTGTTCTTGCTATTGAAAGTATTTTCTAAGTTAATTATGTACCTGTCTAAATAGTCTTTCACCAGTTTTATAGAATTTTTACCATTTACTTTGTTTTACTGATGATGGGAGTTTGACATCCGAAACGTCTGATGTTAAATCTTCATTATGTTTAATTGGGCGTTGATCATCCTTTTTATCATCATCGAATACGAGGTAACTTTATTTAAAGTATCAAAAATTGTACTGTACATTTTTTTTTTCTTTACAGAGTTCGAATGCTGAATGTGTTCGAACCCTGTACCCTCCAGCTTGGTGACCGAAACTATTACGTGATGCGAGACGGAGATCTGATGTTAACGAGAGACCAGTGGAGGAAACTAACTGCCGCCAGTCTCATGGCGGACCAAACCAATCCATGTCCATTACGACCTAGACTTTCCAAACGGAAAAAAACAAACAATGGAATTAAGTCTCATCAAGGTATTCACTTATGAAGTACGAGCGAGTATGTTAAAAGGGTTTTCCGTCCTTAATATTATTCAGCATGAAGAATAGAATCCTTTGGTTCTATACCATTTGTAAATGTTGTGGTGGTTCGCGCTTAATTCAAAATTCGCTTACGAAACATCTGTATCAACGCGTGTATCTAGATGCTGATACATACATCTTTTAACCCATTCTCCATAGGGTGGACACGATGCTCGATCTTGGGATCGAAATCAATTCATCTAATTAGCTATATACATTATAAGATATTGCCACCACCCCAACAACTTCAGAGATCCAGCGTTACCTTACATGGAAAAAACCACACGTTGTCATCATTGTAAAAACTTAATGGTTAAAAGTAGGTATATTGTTTTCATTAAAGATGACGTCGTCGTCGTGAATTCTAAGTCGCCGGGTGACGTAGCACAGAAGAAATCCACTTCAGAGACGTTTTCTTCGTCAACCGGGGAAAAAGCGGAGAAAGAGAAGGACGCGAATCTCGACAGTGACGGATTTGTGGATGTCGATACCGATGATATATCCGATTCGGCCTCCGTCAGTAGTGAAGCTTCCACAGGTTCCCAAAGTAAGGTTTTGTTTCTGTAATACTCATTCCCAGAACTCTCGTGGTTCGGTAGTATTATATAGGGATTAGATTGCTGCCGCTTCGGTTTTACTTCAGTGGGACACCTCACCACCAGAGGTTGAAAGAAAAGAGCACCAAAATTTTCGAGTTGTACGACTACGAGTACAGTATTTTTTGAGTGGTCGAACATGACTACAAGTATAACTTTTTAGTGCTTGAGCACGAGTACGATTTTTTTAGTGTTCGAGTACGAGTACACGTTTACCTACCTATTCAGTAATAAAACGCACGTTCTTCACTAAGGTTTTTCGCTACGTTAGTTGCCACTTAGTTATTAATAATATTATAAATGTAAAGTATTGCATAAAAATATGGTAAATAATTGTGAAAATATAAACCATGTTGAAATTAAAGTTGTAAACTGTTGCTTTCATGGTACATTGGTAGTGTAGGACAGATCCTCTTATTTGAAATTAGTTTGAGTGCAAGTACGATTACGGCAATTTAAGATTACTTAGAGTACGAGTACAACACAAGCCCGTACTCGAGTACAAGAATACCCAAGCTCGGGTAATTTACGGAGTTCAGGGTTACGTCGTTGCCTCGTCGCAACACCGCTTCCTGTTAGAGAGCGAGATTGAGCGACGTTCGGTCTGTTCAGTGGTTGGATGGGTGGCTACTGAGTTCATGTGATATAGTAACTCTTAGGCGGTTCGGATCCCACGTAAAGTGGTAGGCTCCCCTCCCTCACATGACCTTTGTCGTTCCGTACGAGGTCCAACCATTCCAAGCACTAATATTCTAAGGGTTCATGCCCACCCACTCCTTTCTTAGGGGTGGTGGTTAAATATTGTTCGGAATATTACTCGTTCTTCAATATTCCTTCCTATTTTTCGCAAGTGCGGTAATAGAGGATTATTGAATTGAAAGTCCAAGAATGAGTCACGAAATATTCGACCTTAGTACTGTAGTTTCGTTCCAACTAATAATTAACCGGTTTTCGCACCAATAAAGCGAGTAGGCGAAATAAGAAAGGTCCGGCGCTTATGACCAAAGTGTTGAAAAAACGCAAGCTGAAGAGAGCCAAGCGGAAGACTGAAAGACTGGACGGTCCCGTCATCAAACCCGGGGACAGACTCGTCGTTGAAACGCTAATGACAACTTCGAAAGCGGATGTCGTTTGGCAAGTGAGTAAAAAATCCGTTTGGAATCTAAATAAGGGTACATTCGAAGTAGGGCTACGTGGTAGCCACGTCGCAACAGCCTTTCCCATAAGGTCAGCAAAGTGAAGAAACGGTGTGTGTGTCTGGGTAGTAAATGAATGGGTCCAGAGTATTTAGCGACCCGTAGTTCGGATTCTACGTCAAGCTGTAGGTTCCCCCTCCCATATGAGAGAATCAGTATAGTTAAATTGAAGTTCTTTAGTCGAACCATTGAGTCATACAAATTTTTCGTCCTTAGGATGGTTCGGTCGAGAGCAACATCGCCTCTACCGTCTTGTACCCGATCCACCACTTGGACGATCAAGAGTTCTTCCCCGGCGATTTCGTGGTCGAACAGAAGGACTCCGTCGATACGCACGAGTACGGGGTCGTCCAGAGGGTGGACCACGCGGGGCGTACCGCCAATATCAAGTGGTTCCACACGTATACAGCTGGGAGTGAACCGCAGTAAGCATCCAATGGAATTGGTAAAAGTGGCTTGTTTACAGTTTACATCCTTAGGTTGTCCTTTAATTTTAAAAGTATGAGAAGATGGAATGTACTCTCCCTCCGTCGTATGATCTTAAATGTTACGTTGGAGGTGAAAGAAGCCGAAACATCATTTATTAATATTGAAACATAATGTACGCTCCACAGCTCAGATTCGTCCCAGCTGGAGTCGGCGGCTGATATTGTTAGACTGATGACGTCATTTAGCTCGAAGAACGATCTGTGAAGATCTTGATTATTTACAAAGTAGCCTCGACAAATGACATTCTTGTTGTTTTATCGATTAGGCTCTTGGAGTTTTAATATGAACCAATGCAAATTAATGATTGATACAATAAGAAACGGAGAACTTAGAGAAACATGATGATGATAATATCTAGCCCATAACTAACACCTAAGATGATGCGATATCTCGAACCTTGTCAGTCTAAGATGCCCAACATTAGGTTCAATTTATAATAATCACTAATTTTTGTCTCCTGAAGGGAAATTCAAAGTTCACGTACGATCTTAACTTTTATCATATTTTGCCAACATTTTACGTTATCAAGGGTCCGGCATGTAGAGACTGTTGTCAGTGGATTCTGCTTTTCAGATGTATTTTTTTTCTCTATAATCATAGATTCATCCTCCATAGTTCTCTTCTGGAACTGGAATTCAAGTAGGATCCTCTGTCCAGTCATCAGATTCAAGAGCTTTGCAGTTTCTTTAATTCGTGTTCTTTTACATTTAGGACTGCATATTTTATATTCTCAATTATTTTATAGAAGTTTTACCTTAAATATATACCTGTGGAGTATAAATATGTTAAAAAAAAATTAATAAAACTGGAAAATAATTTTCCACAGATGACGGATATTTTGCCCCAGCCTAAATAGCATTACTGCTGGGGGCTGTGTCAGTCGAAAAATAATTTAAAATTTTTTACAACTGAACAGCATTATTAAAGTTTAATTATACTAATCGGAAGGAAAAGCAATCGCGCTTTTTAGTACATTTCTACTTGGTAGTGAATGCATTAAAGTTAATATAAATCTTGTTCTGCAAAATAGGGCAGTGGTTCCTAATATTTATGTACCCACTACACCTACACCCTAAACGATCCATAAATTTTTCGCGGCACCCCACCTACTTAGCTGCCTCCTCCCCATATTTGAGTGGACTGCTATATTTAGTGTATTCAATTAGTATTTAGATTGATGTGAAAGGAAATATATACAGGGAAGTATTTTATTTCAAAATACAAGGTGGTCCAAAAGTCCCTATCTATTTTGCTGAAATAATGGTATTTTAGAATAAAAATGTAGTAACATAATTATTAGATGTATATTTATTTATCAAGCTTAGGTCTAAGATTCGACGTGAGCACCATCAGTGTCCGTAAATCTCGCATCTGTCCAATGCATTGCGGAACACATTCTCAAGCATCTCTCGCGTTATTTTAGCGACTGCCGCGACAATGCGAGTTTGCAGGTCTGTAACTCTTGTTTTGTAAACTTCAGACTTTATAAAGCCCCACGCAAAGAAGTCTAATGGTGTTAAATCCGGAGATCGTGCTGCACGGGGCCTGTTTCCACCACGTCCAATCCATCGATTTGGTAAGAGCCAAAAGTGTCGAGAATGCCATCTAAACAAAGCTGGGGTTCAAGAAACTGCTGAAACATGTAAAGATAAATTAGCCCTGTTACTGTAGCTTCTGCAAAGAAAAAAGGTCCGTAAAACTTCGATCTTGTCATACCCAACCAGACATTAACTGTCGGAGAATATCTCCCCCGTTCGTAGAACTCTGTTGGTTTTTCACTAGCCCAGATACGTCAATTATGTCGATTAACGTTTTTGTATGTGTGGAATGTCACCTAATTGCTGAAGAGAATGTGGTTTAATAAGGTTTTGGTATGAATTTTTTCAATCAATTCTGTGCATATCTGGGGGACTCGTCTTGGTTAATCCTCTTCGTGTAATTCGTGTAGCACTTGAATATGGTAACTTTTCCATTTTATTGTTTTTAAAATCCTTAGAACAGTAGTTTTTGGTATGCTCAGTCTACGTGATGCTGTGCGAGTTGACATTCCTAAGACTTGTTTCAAAGGCATTTCTTACCAATTCGACATTTTCTCGAGAGGTACCTAAACGTCCAGATCTTGCCTCACCATGAACAGAGCCTGTTCTTTTAAATTTACTCACCAGCTCGCGAATTGCTTTCTGTCGGTCCTGGTTTGTGAAATCTTCTTTTGAATTTTCTTCAAATTTCTCTGCTCTCCTTCCCTTGGATATGTAGCGTTACTACCATCACACGTTCTTGTACATCCATCATCATCTATGTCCTGTAGAAAATAAAATAGAAGTATTATTTGAGCAAAATAGATAGGAACTTTTGGACCACCCTGTATGATGTACACTGTTACCTTTTCATTACTTAATTAATTGCAAAAAAAAAAAACCGAGAAGCTGAACTAACAACTGTTAATTCAATCAATCCTTTGTTTTAATCAGGCATCCTGACCACACTGAAATTTCTTAACCATATAACAGATATTTATAAAGTAAACCCGGTCCCACATCATAATTAGAGGGCAAAAATGCGAGATTTGATAAGCGTTATTATTCTGAGCAATTGTAAAATTTGCGTCTCTGTTCTCCAGTTGTATTCATTTATATCATGCTAAATTTAAATTTCTAAACCTTTGCGTTGGTTATTCCTTCGTCATATTGTAAGAACCTTAATCTTTGACAGACCTTACTACAAATGCGAGCAGGAAGTGAGCGTCTACGACCTCAGAGATCATCCTGATTTTCGGTATCGTCCTGGTTCCGTCGTTATCAGAGTTGCCAACTATGAGAATGGTCAAGTGTGTTCCACGGGGCAAGTCTTGGATAACTTCCCAACGGGAGAGGTAACTTGTGCGCGCGCATTTGAGACGGCAATTAATAAAAAGTGAATGTTGGAATGGATTTTAATTTGGTCCGTTTCGGTACTTCGGCTGGATATGAGGGGGTTTTCACTAAACTGGAAGATCCAGAAATATCGGAGAATTTTTAAATTCCGAAGTCGGGGAAAGGCCACTGATCTTTGGTCATAGAACCTGGATTTTTTTTATTCGTCGTTGCCTTCGTTGTCATAAAGAGTCACTACATCAGACGTAGTGGGTTTTATAGATACATTTGAGGCCGTATTTTCGTATTTAAGCTGGAATTTGTGGAGGCGTAGAATTTTTGCCAATACTTGCAAGAATATAGTTATATATTTCGAAAGAGCTTAAAATGTACAACTGGTTTCTCGAATTCCTTTATTACTCATGGGTATTTATTTAATTTTCTATAGATAGAATCGGCTGCATTTATTTTCAGGGACGATATTTTTCTTATGTATGTAGTGGGCGAGCGTAAGAAACTAATTACTAATGCACCGTTTTAGTTTTCATATTTATTGAAAGGAGATTTTTCTCATATTTAAAGAATAGTAGGTTTTGGTACCCAAGGTTTAACTTAGAGGTTTTTTGCTTTGAGTGGTACAATAGTTAAATTTTAAGTTATAACTAGTGAAACTAATTCTCCTTGATATTTTCATCGTAGAAATAAAATGTACTATTTATAATTATGTATATTTATTCTTTCGCGGTTTTGATTCTGTATTAATTTTACTGATACAATAACAATACCATCTAATTACTGTACCGAAAGATACTGAAGAAATAAGAATTTAATGTTAAACTATCATTTTAAGTTATTAGGTTTGCTTTTCGATACAGGGTAAGTCTAAATTGGGAAAATGAGCTGACTTCAGCCAGTTTAGTAAGTCCCCTTTTTGAGAGGCGTATACTTGTTTGGTCGATGAGACGAAACATCGACACTAAAAAACCAACTAACTATAATCTAAGCGAACTTGTCGATCGGATGTCGTTAGGCCGCCTGTATCCCCATTTCTTTTGTTAATGCAGTGACAAAAGTTAACGATTTACCGTACAGTTGTTTAAATATGATCTTTAAAATCCGTGAAAAATTAAATTATTTTTCTGGTTTCAATTTCAAACTATTTTTAGGTCAGTGTTTGGTGGGTGGATGGAACAAAGTCGGTGTGCTACCCCCAAGACCTTTATAAAGTGGGTGAATACGACTCCGATGAGGGAGAACTATGGGATGATACTGCGTCAGACGAGTCTTGGGAGACAGAAAGCGAACATTCCGTCATTGCAGAGTAAGAAATTTTGCTACCTTCATACGCAGTAACACTACAGGGTGTCCATAAAGTCACGCATCATAGGAAAATGCGTTTTTGTTTTTATTTTTTATTTATTGTTCGAAATGATTCCGACAAATCTCAAAACGTGTTTGTAAACGAAAAAGCGGGTTTATTTGAATGTTCCTAAACATATTTGGCCTGATGGAGACAAATAAATAGACATTATGTTCCTATGATGCGTGACTTTATGGACACCCTGTATATACCGTATAGGTTACCATACGAGGATACCATATCCCAGGAATGGAGTCAACCCGTAACTCGTGAAGCCCATTTGGCTTAACGGAATTAACGGAAGACTAGTAAGGTTGAACACCTAAGGGCTCGTGATCGGGCTACACTTAACAAGCCAGGATTGGTACTTATACTATAGTGTATCCTATCTACTGAACATCAATTAAAACTTTTTTTGTGACGTGTTTTTGGAATTACTTTTGTTCTTGTTCCTTAATTGGAAAGTTAGTCGTGTAGATACGTTTAGTTTTTTTTTAACCAATTTTTTGCTACCGAAATATAAACTAAACTTCTGAAGTCTAAAATCGTACACTGATTTACGAACAGGTTTTATTATTTAAAGTTTGATACTGGCCTCTCACTCGCTTCTTTGTTTCAAGACTTAAATTTGAGGAGCTTGTGGCGAAGAGAAGATTATACACTCGTGCCATGCACAATATCATACTGTATGTATCCCACTTTCACGTACAGTCTCGAAAAAACGTTCGGCGAGAAACAATTTTTAAACCATAAAAAATTACTTATTGGTATTGACTGGGTTTTATTTGTGAAATTGTATTACTTTCACCAAAAAGAATAAAATATCCGAAGAAAAACAGAATATTAGTAATTGACTTATGCTCTTCAGAAATTTTGTTGGCGAACTTTTTTTCTGAAACTGTACCATGAGGTTGTATACTTGGCTAAAACCCGCATCGCTCTTAGTTCTTAAAATAGAATTATTCCTCATGTATTCCTAATTGGTGAAGAGCTAAAAGATGAAATAAACGAAAGTCGTTCTTCGAATGAGCCTAATTCTTCGCTGATTGTGAATGCGGATTTAAGGGTTTGAGTTCCGTGTATGAATTCCTTCAGTACTACTATTGTTTAAGGAACGACTCTATTTTAGTTGTATTTGAACTTGGGAGTGACTGAAATTTGTTTTAAAGTAATACTCGCCTTTAGCCGTATGTTATAGCTAATAAATTATTATACTCGTTGGTAATCAAAAGTTTTACGAAGTTTTTAATGTTTTGAAATATTGAACGTGGATTACGTCATCTGGTTAGTCATCTGGTTTTCCTCCGCCCCAGATGATGATGATGATGACCATCCTTACGGTATTTTATATTATGAGTCGGTTTTCATTCATGAATTACAGGGAAAGTGAAAGTGAAAATGACAACCAACTAAAAACTAAACTTGTGGCAAACATTGAAAAAGCGAGAATAGCTATGAGTCGGTTAGAGGAAATCTTCACTCAAAACCCCTCGCTTCAGACAACAGCTGTGATGAAACAGCTCTTGGATTGTTACAAAGAGTGTAGGTAAGGAACGCAGTTACCCATATCTTGTGGTGAGTTTATAATTTGGTTAAAGTTACTAGTTGGATAAGCACTGTATTCTCTCTAGTTTTGTAGGAAAGTACAAGAATGCGAAGTCTTGTTTATAAATAGACCCCCAAAACTTTTTTTTGAAAGAGTTATTGTAGTGAATCATCACAGAAATGCTTGCGACTGACGTTCGTTCTTAGTGTTCTGGTCAAAGTATTAAAACTCTACTGACCGGATTAATGAAGGTTATTTATGATAAAGAATTTATGGTTAAATAAGTTTGTTTCTTCAGATGCATGGATAAGCTGATGGGAACTTGTTTTTTCCACGAGAGCAACTTCCAAGGCCTAATTGAAAAGGTGAGGGAAAGAGGCCGGGCCTCAACCAACCAGCGAATGGCAGAACAATTTAATAGACTCTTTTCCACGACTTCGGATGCCGATAATTTCACGTCCTGCAGTTCCTTGTTAACGGAGAAATACGACATGAATGGTTTAGACTACGAGGAACCTATAAGCAAAAAGGATTCAAATTTTAATAAAAAAATTAAAAATGACCGAAAAATTACTGAAAATTCTGTTCAAAATTGTTTAAGTTCCTTGAATAAAAATGACATTTTGAAAACGAGTAATAATCTGTGCGAAAACTTAGCTAATTTGTCTCTAACGTCTGGTAGTCATAAAGCGAAGCAAGAGAGGGGCAAAGAATCACTTCGTCACAAACGAATGAGCGAGACAGACATGCTGAACAGCGAGAAGCAAACCTATTCCGATGTTACTATGAAAGACTCGAAGAGTTGCGGCGATCTTAAATCGGGCGCATCTCTCTGCGCGGCTGCTTGCTGCGGCTCTCTGGCCAGGAACCCGGCGGAAGATCTCAAAACATCGCACATGTGCGCCCAGCTGTGCTCTCTGATGAAAGCGCAACTGCTTAAAACCTATGAAGAGGTAGTCTGTCGGTATGGAGGACACTTTGACATGAGTCTGATGCAGTCGTGTCAGGTAAGTACAGCATTCTAAACGTATTAGTTTCGAACTTAAATTTACTCGGTAAGAACTATGGTAATGGGCTTAATCTTTTTCTTTTGAGGGGTATACTATGCGAGTGGAATAGGATTTAGTTGGTATTCATATTTTTAATAGTAATTTAGTTCAATTTACTCTATAATAACTGTCACGTTCTCAAGTTAGGAATTAACCTAAAAATCTCTGCATTGGCACGTAAATGTAAAACATGTTCCCATACACGTAGCCTACATCGACTTAAATTGGCAGATTTTAGGGCAAATGACCAGTGGGTAATGTTTTTCCCTTCCTCTCTCCAAACCAGGACACTGACGGAAGTATCGTTGAGCCGAGAGAGAAACTGTCGACTAGTGAAACCTATGAAATTGTGAACGACACAGAGGCGGAGGTGAAGGAAGAAAGTAATTGTAGTAGCGATTGCAAATCTCCCATTCAAAGTGATTTGAACAGTTTTTGTAACGATGTAGAAAACAAGGAAAATAAGCCGTCGTTCGGACCACAAGGAAATGAGGAGGCGTCAGTAGGCCCCCCAGATGGTAAGTAAAAAGTTATCAGTTTATCATTTTTGTAATTGCCTTCGACGAAGAAATTAAATAATTACGTAGACCTAATCATTTTATGAAGATGTTATGTTTGTAGACTAGTTATTACAGTAGTCTTTTCGTTGCATGAACTTGTACGTCATGAGAAAAATGATGTACAGTCAGTTCAGAGAGTCCTGACGTGTTTCCTGTTTCTTACTAATTAATTGTCGGTAAGAAAGATGGGAGTTCACTGCAGGACTCTGAATCGACTGTACGTGATAACGTGTGTTAAACATATGAAATGTTCGATAAGAATATTTTTTTCTTAAAATCGATTCGTAATGGCGCTTATTTTACTTAATTGGCATTCGTTTTTCTCTCTCTATTTGGATTAGGGGACTTGCTTTCTCCAGCATATCAACCGGATGGTAAAGTAGCTTTGCGGGTTCTCTGCATGCAAGCGTCTTTTAACTTCGTAGATTAGGTCTCTCTCATTTTTTTTTATTTCGTTCTCAGTTTTTTAGTCGCATATTTTGAACATGCTTATTACTAAATGGTAAACACCTGTGAGCACTAACGAGACGTGGTCTGTTTATCTGTAAAATTGTCTGGATGAATAAAGTGAAGGCTCTATTTTATATGTCTCCTTTCCGCAACCAGCAGAGCAAATGCCCCCATTAACCCCCTCACTGTAGGTATTTATGAACGGTGAACGTACTGTTACGCTCATCACAGTGAAGAAGTTAATGGTATGGGGTTTCGTGGGTGACACTCGAGACAGTTGAAATCGGCCATACCATGAAGAAAAGAATACCACCATTCCATGTTGATTCACCATGCTCATACCTGGATTACATGAATGAAAGCATGAATTATTTGAGGCACAAAGGAGAGAATATGGTGACCACACACACACACACACACCTCAATCCAATTAAGAAATCGAGAACTTTGTTCAAACCTGAAAAGCAAAAATGCAGTCCTTAACAACCTTACACATTTGTGGGAAGTGCTACAACAAAATATTACCACTCAAGATACCATCAATAAAGTCATTGTATCAATGTCACGATGGGTAGCGGTCCTATTCAAAGGAGTGACATAACGAAGGAGTGACATAACAAAGGAGTGACAAATTGGAGATAAAATTCAAAGGAGTGACACGAAAATACCAACAAAGAAGAAGAAAGAACAAATCCAGAGGGAAGGGAGGCTTGCAACTGTTAGGTTAGGTTAGGTTTCTAGTTTTTGAAATAAAATCTTAATTTTAACAATTCTGTCACTCCTTCGTTACGGTATTTATGTCACTCTTGTTATGTCACTCCTTTGAAATGTCACTCCTTCGATACAGACCCATGGGTAGCTGCTGTATTGGCTGCCAAAGGGAGATATACCAAAAGTGTGACTGTAGCTGTCATTTTATAGTCCGACTTAAATTTTTTAATATTTTTTGTTATCAAATTGCGAATTAATAAAGTTCCGTCGCATTTTTCGATATTATTTTGAACGTTATAATAACCTAACCAGCCATTAATAGTGAAACAACGGTGCAAAATTAGTTTTTATGGACAAGAACACCTTTACACAGTTAATTAAATCACTGAATGTCCGATAAAAATTACCTACGACTCGTTATAAACTCTGGCAAATATATTTTTTGTCATTTTTCGTTGTTCTTAGGTTTTCAGGTGCTGGAAGCAGCCCCCGATTGTCATAAGTTCAAACTGACGATGTTCCAACCTACGGATCCTCCGCACTTTTATCGCACTGTCAGGAAAGAGATGAAGTTGCTGAAAACCTCTCTACCTCCTGGAATTTGGGTTAGAGGTTACGAGGACAGGATGGTAATGCATTTCAGAGGCCGTTTTAGGGGAATAAAATTCAACTTTTAGTTAACCTATCAATCGGTGAACGAGTTTCTTATTTTTATATATTTATTTAAAACTTTAAACATTTGTTTGTAAGGTCTTTTTCCATCATTACGTTAAGAAAAGTTTTCGGTGGGTAATATGAAGAATTTTCTCTTAAAATATCAAAATTCTGATTTTACAAGTTGCTGCTGCCTCGGTTTTGTTCTCAAAGATCATTTTAATTACGAAAAGTCTCTCTACATCCGTAGACCCATCTCTCTTAAAATCAGGTGTCCATTCGTGGTAGCTAATAATAATAATCTGTGTAGAGGGCAGAAATTAGCACAGTGCTCATGCCAACTACTGGATTCAGATTCTCTCGCTCTAACTCCCACATTACTACCAGCATCATCGAAATTCGAATCCCTCACTTCAGTGTCTTCACTTTGCTTTTAGGAAAACTGCGTTACCTACCGAGTTACGGACGCTGGTAGTCGTGGTGTTTGGATTGAAAAGTACTAGGTGCTGATTTATTGTATTATATGTAGAGGTGAACCTTGTTCATGGTTTACGCGCACCAGCGCTGTTAAGTAAATAATGTCGCTTACCGTTCTTCAACAGGACTTGTATTCTGTGATGATCAGAGGCCCTGAGCGGACACCCTATGAAGCGGGACTTTTCTTTTTCGACTTCCAACTCTCGGCTGACTACCCGAGGGCGCCCCCTCTCTGCCACTACGTTACCTACTGTTCAGATAAACTCAATCCTAACCTCTACGAGGATGGCAAAGTAAGTGCGATTGCGGGACAAACATCTTTCGCTTAACTGGATGTTTTGTAGTTGTCGCAAAGACTTTAATGTCTCTCAGAGGTGTAAGAATTCTCCATTTTTGTAATCGTTTACCAGAACTTCGTGCGAACTCCCTCGCAATTTGGCGTCGCAAAATTCCTTTTCAGATGGTCATAAATCGAGGGTGGAAAAGGAAAGCAATGTGCGCGTCGTTTTTATGAACATTATTTTGTGATTTTGAGGGTTAATTTGTGCATAAAAATTAACTATGATTTAGTAACAACAGTTTTCATCGCAGACAATTGCAATAATAGACTCGCAGTTCCAATTTTTCATGTAAATATCAGGTCATCACATAAGTAATGTCGTTTTTTACGATAGATTAAGTTTAAACTAGTCCTACTCGGTTTAAGCATAAATTTTCCGAAGGTTATATATAAGAGATCTATCGTGTTTCGCTACATACTTTACAGACCTTGACCAGTGAAGACGTGTGTTTTGCTTTGTGTGAACCCCTCATAAACATGGCGGTATCAGAAGAGCATATCAGGCATATAATGCTTTAAGAGTTCAAAAAAGGGAATAGTGCTACTGAAGCAACGCGAAACATTCAGGACGTTTATGGCAACGATATTCTGCGTGTGAGGAGATGTCAAAGATGGTTTCAAAAGTTTAGGAATGGTGACTGCTGTTTGACAGATGCAGCACGCTCTGGACGCCCTGCTGAGTTTGATGATGACCTGCTGTTAGCCGCACTTGAAGAAGACTGTTCAACAACTGTTGAAGAATTGGCCCAGAAACTCAATTAATCCCCGTCCACCATCCATCGACATTTGCAACAACTCGGGAAAGTGCCTAAGTTAGGAAAATGGGTGCCACATGAATTGTCGGTCGACAATCTGAGGCTGCGGGTAAACATTAGCACAGCTCCTCATTCTCGTGAACTCCAAGATCCGTTTTTGCACCGTTTAGTGACTGGTGATGAAAAGTGGATACTGTACCAGAATGTTAAGCGCCGTCGACAGTGGGTTTGTACCGGAGAACCAGCGACACCACAGCCAAAACCAAATCTTCACCCTCGGAAGGTGTTGCTTAGTGTTTGATGGGATAAAGGTGGTGTAATACACTTTGAAGCCTTACCACACAACCAAACAATCACCGCTCAAGTCTACTGTCAACAACTGGATCGATTGAACACTGCACTAAAAGAAGAGAGACCTTCTTTGGTTAATCGGAATGGAATCGTGTTCCACCACGACAACGCACGTCCTCATACTGCTCGGATTCACTTCCGCAAAAATTGAGGAGCTTGAGTGGGAAAAACTTCCACATCCTCCATATTCTCCAGACCTTGCGCCTTCAGATTATCATCTCTTCAGGAGTCTGCAAAACTATCTTGACGAGAAACAGTATCCTTCTTTAGATGACCTGCACACCAGTCTTTGTACGTTTTTTGCCTCAAAACCGCCTGAATTTTATAAACATGGCATTGAAAAGCTTGTAGAACGTTGGCAGAGTGTCATTGATTCCGATGGAAAATATATACTAGATTAAAAAGTTTCAGTCGAGTTTTTTTTGTCCTTCAAATTCCGATCTAAAAAATGACATTACTTATGGGATGACCTGATACTTTGTAGCATTGCATAGAAATATGATAAATTGCAGAATGAGATTATTGCGTAACACTTAAACCATTTTTGTGTAAAATAAATATCATCGTAGTGTAAACTGTCATTTTCTCATTCTCTTTCCTTGGGTATAGTTTCGAAAAAAAGTTTCAGAAAAGCAGGAAGAATTACCAGTTGGTAATGTTGGTTTACTTTGAATATTTTATTCTTGTTTGGTGACTGTAATAAAGTTTCCAAAAACAAAGCTGTCATTACTGATTAGTAATTTTGTTTCGAGATAAACTTTTTTTTCGCAATTGTACATTTTAAGCAGGTTTTATAGAAACTTTTTTTTTCTCACTCCGAAACGAGATATGTATGATTGATGTAATAAAACTTCTCTCGGTAAAATAATTTAACATTTACACTCTAATTGACACTAGGTTTGCGTCAGCTTACTCGGAACTTGGAGTGGGAAAGGAACGGAAGTCTGGACTAGTCAGAGTAATCTCCTACAAGTTATTATTTCAATCCAAGGTATGGCCAGTTGTGCGTGTTATATAGTAAAGAAAACTGCGTAACAAGATTATATACATCTTTTTATGGGGCCCAAAATGGGTCGGTAGTTGGTATGCTTGAAAACCCTTCATTCTTCGCATTAAAAAATTGAAAAAGTTAAAGGAAAAGTAGAAAAATGATTTTAACCTTTATTATTATTATTTCCTCCTGATCAGGGTTAATATTAGTGAGCGAACCTTATTTCAACGAAGCTGGTTACGAACGGCAGAAAGGAACCCAGCAAGGGAGGGAAAACTCCAGGATGTATAATGAAATGGTGGTGCTAAAGCTCATTCAGGCAATGTCCAAAGTGATTCAGAGTCCTCCCGAGATATTCAGAGAGGAAATCTTGCGACATTTCCAGAGCAAGGCTTTCAGGTAGGTATTGGACGCGTAATTTTGATGACATCAGCATTATTGATGTCAACAGAAACCTCATCAAACCGGCCCCTAACAACCTTTGAGCTATACGAGTATATTTTTTTTATATACATTTGCCGTCCATGACTCGTATGGTTGTTCAAATATATGGTTGTCTTTCAGATAGCTTTATCAACAAAACTGTTTAGGTAGCTATAGTAACTTTATACAGGGTGTCCCGTAAGTCTGGACCCATAGGGAAAAATAATAAAATTACAAAATAGTCCAAAAATTTATTACATAATCTGTTCAAAGTGTCCGCCGTTGTGTCGCACACATAGTTGAAGACGCAATCTCCACTGCGACAGCACTTTCTGAATCACAGTCGCAGAAATTTCTTGACACGCCTCCACAATGTTTGCTTTAAGGTGGAAAATGTTCTGAAGTTTGACCTCGTACACTTTGGCTTTGAAGTGGCCCCACAAATAAAAATCATAATAAAAAATAATAAAAAAAAATAATAATAAAAAATAATAATAAAACAATAATAATAACAATAAAAAAATATATTATAAATCCCTATGGGTCCAGACTTACGGGACACCCTGTATATAAAATTGTTTTGTTTCGAGAAAGGTGAGATTTTTTTATATGCTTATATTCAATTTGAGGCTTTTGCTGATTAACCTTGTAGGCCTGTAATTTTATGTAGTGTGAATATAACCGGAAAAACAAATGCTTGTAAAATTCTTAGGGTTTGTTTGCAGCCTTCAACGTTAATATGACTTAAGTGTGTATAAAAAAAACTACAGTATCCACTTATCAGAAATCTGCGTATTGCAGTTAGAAAAAGTGTGTGTGTGGGTGTGTGTGTGTGTGTGTGTGAAAAAAAAAAAGGCCTCGAAATGATTCGTTTATAATGAGGAGGTAAGATGCTTCCTTGACGCTGTCCATTAGGGATTAGATTCGGAACGTAAAGGTCCCGGGTTTGACTCCCATCTCCGCTGCCACCTCGGAGTTCACGCCCACCCACTTTCTGGAAAAATGCCGGTATCAGACATTACATGCTTTTATTTAATTGAGTCGAGTGTGAGCCACCTGAAGTAATGAATACATGTAAGGGACTTATCACGGTTGTGTTTCAGTCTCGTCTCTCAACTGGAGAAATGGTTGATGATCTCTGAGAACTACAATGATAGTCATCCGCTTTCCCCAACAACACCCACCACTTTTCGCCAAATTACCATTTCCGGTTAGTGCTGCCCGGTTTCTCCTGCATTTGGTTAAACTCGTTCGGAATAAGTCAAGAGTTGGATTGCTTCATGAATAATCGTAGTTTTATATCCAATTAATAATACTTCACACACGCATCTATTTATATAACAGGTTAATGCTGTTTGTCTGTCCCACCCTAAAACACGAAACGGCTTTCTGGAGAAAAAAAAATTAAATAAGTTGCTTAAAATTAATCAAAATCTACGGGAAAATTGTAATTTTTTTTTTCAATCGGACAAAAATTTGAATTTTAAAAATCTATATAATATATTCTCTGTCTGCCCCACTCTAAAACGCAGAAACGGCTGCTCGAGAGAAAAAATTAATAGGTAAAAGTTGCTTAAAATTAATCGAAGCCTACGGGAGAATTATAAACAAAGCTGAAATCGGATAATGTTTGTTTGTGTATGTGCACTTTCCGGTATACATTAAAAAATAAAATTGCCCCTCTTGATTGTTTAAGCGTGGTATTTTTACCACGAGCTTCTGCTAGTTGTTATTCGAAGTGCGTTTCTCTCGTTTCATCCTTTAAATTGGGGTTACATCGATGTGCAAATTCCGAATTGGAGAAACTTTTGAATAATGTTACTACGCATTTTACAATTTTAAATGAATAATGATTGTGACTCGTCAAACAGGTCTTATTTTTTATATCGCGGAACAAAATATCGAGTCGAGAACAACTTTTATCCTTTTTAACTACTTGACTATAGGTCTTAATTCGCTTTTAATTAATGAGAATGGCAGTTCAGTGCGTATTCCTTAGTGTTGATTAGCTAGTTATGTGATATTGTTTTTATTAGTTGTATACAGACAACTCGCGAGTCATCGTACTAATGGGGCGGTCGAGGTGTCCGACCGACGAAACGAAAAGTGCGATAATGCGAAGGTCCATTATAATATGAAATACTTTACAGCGTACTCACCTTAACACTTGACATCTGTGCGCGAATACGATAGGCATAGAGCGGCTGACGTTATTTAGATTTTAAAAAAGCGTTCGATACAGTTCCGCATAGAAGATTAATTGCGAAGGTTAAAGCGCACGGTATACGCGGTCAGGTAGCTAACTGGTTAGAGGAATGGCTTCGTGCCAGGAAACGGAGGGTCGTCGTTAATTGTAGGGAATCGGGGTGGTTGGACGTAGGTAGCGGTGTCCCTCAGAGTTCAGTGTTAGGCCCATTGCTATTTGTAATCTACATTAACGACATAGATGTAGGCTTGACCAGTAACGTGTCAAAATTCGCGGACGATACTGAAATAGGCGGTAAAGTTCTTAACGTGAACGATAGAAATAGGCTCGAAGACGATGTAAATAGGATTATGGAGTCGACGGATAAGTGGCAGATGCAATTTAACGTAGACAAATGTAAAGTTTTGCATATAGGTTCTCGTAACAACAATTACACGTACACGATGGATGATAAACAGTTAGTGAGCGTTGACGAGGAAGTAGATTTAGGCGTACGCATGGTAAGGATTTAAAAGTTAGGAACCAATGCCTGGAGTCTTGTGCAAAAGCTAATAGGATGTTAGGCTTCATAGCGCGTAATTTCGAATTTAAATCGAAAAGTATTACGCGGGTTGTTTATAAAGTCCCTATCTATTTTAGTGAAAACGTAGCAAAAAGGGTAAAATTTAATAACAATATAGTAGAAGGCATACATTTAATGAATACTTAAGCATATGATTCTACACGAGCACCATCAGTATCTCTACAGAGTTCGAATCTGTCAGCAGCATAGCGGCACACATTTTGGAGCATGACGGGGGTTATTTTTGTAACTGCTGTTACGATACGAGCACGTAAATGTCCCAGCTTCATTCAGATGGCATTTTAAACACCATCGTCCTTCAACAAGATGGGGCACCTTGTCATTACGCAAACATTGTTCGGGAGTACCTAAATGAACGATTTCCAAATCTGTGGATCGGGCGTGGAGGCAACAGGCCCTGGGCGGCTCGATCTCCTGACCTAACGCCCTTGGATTCCTTTGCATCGGGCTTTATCAAATCAAACGTCTATCAAACGAGGGTTACAGATCTGCAAGATTTACGTGCTCGTATCGTAACAGCAGTTACGAAAATAACCCGTCATACTCCAAAATGTGTTCGGCAATGCTGCTGATAGATTCGAACTCCGCAGAGATACTGATGGTGCTCATGTAGAATCATATGCTTAAGTATTCATTAAATGTATGCTTCTATTATATTGTTATTGAATTTTACCCTTTTTGCTACGTTTTCACTAAAATAGATAGGGACTTTATAAACACGCTGTATTGCCCTTTTACAAGTCCCTAGTCAGGCCTCACTTAGAATATGCCGTTCAATTTTGGTGCCCGTATTTGCGTGAGGATATTGATAGGTTGGAAAGGGTTCAGCGACGCGCTACGAAACTAATTCCGTCACTACGCAACAAGTCTTACTGAATATAGGATTAAAGAGTTAGACTTGCATTCACTCGAAACTAGAAGATTAAGGGGGGAGCTTATTGAAGTTTTCAAAATCGTTAATAAAATCGATAACGTAAATTTTGACATTGTTCATTTTCGATAATAGCAATACTCGTAATAACGGATTTAAATTACGGGGCAGACGTTTCATTACTAACATCGTTAAAACCTTTTTCCGTTTAAAGTAATTGATAAATGGAATAATCTTCCCGCGTCCGTTGTGAACTCTACCACCGTTAATATGTTTAAAAACCGTTTAGATAGGAATTTTAAAAATATTAACGTCGTTTAAAATAATAATAAAATTAGCAACAGGATTTGGGGATAATGGTTGAAGGTTTGAGTCTGTTGACGATAAATGCCAGTGTGTGATATGCCAGCAGTAAAATTATATTTAAAAAAAAAAAATAATAATAATTAGACTAACACAAACTTGGATGTACCTCGTAGTGTAAACTAACCCACTTTTTTTCTTTTCTCATCCTCTTGCATGTCTGTAGTTGGCATGGTATGAGTGTTTCTTCGAGTTAAGACTGTGTTTGCATGGTTTGTAAGCGTTCTTATTTTACTTTTTTATCTTTCATCTCCTTTCTTCTTCTCTCGACTATTTTCCGACTTGTCGGTTGTGGCTGGCGGATGATGATGGCGGCGAGTCTTTCTCTCTCTTTTCTGAATGAATATTAACCCACGAACGATAAGTTTTGTTACTTAATCCCTTATTCTCTTCTTTTAACTCCCTACTCTCTTCTTTCTCTCGGGTTAACCTTAGAGTGGATCTTAGGGTCTTTGTTAGCCTTAGCTTCTGTCGATCTGTATTAATTAAGGTGTACGTAATTGTGAATGAGATTGTATGAGCATCCAAAATCTCGAAAAGGCGGGGAAAGTGCGAGGATTCGGAGGATATACAGTATATAGAGGGGGTTAATGCGAAGAAGCGGATGTGCGACCGTTCGCGAGTTGTCTGTACCTTGTTTATAACTTATAGTTCAGGCATCACACTGAAGACGAAGTGGTATTTGGTAATGGGATATAAGTGATAGGTTTTTAGTAATGTGTATGGGCTACACCATTTCCACGTCGCGATACAGCTTCCCATTACACGTTCGGTTCCGTGGTTGGACGAGTGATTGTTCTCCGCGTTCAGATGATGTATTGACCCGATGGTGGTTCGGCTTTCATGTAAAACTGTATTTAGATCTCCTTTATCACGTTATCTTTGCCGTTAGAAAAGGTATAAAGCTAACAGCGAGGAAGCCCATTTCCTCACTATGTAAGGGTGAGTGTGCCCCAAGGATCACCGTTAGCCCGAGCAATAGCGGGGGTAAGTTGCCAACAACTCAACCCAGGAGCCAGCGGGAGGGAGGGGAACGAACCGGAGCCTCATTGCTCAGAGTCCACATAGAGCTCCACGAAAGTCGACCAACCCCAAAACATCGTCGTCAGTAATGCTTGCAATTGTTTCGAGTTATAATGAAGTAATCTTTTTCTTCCCACAGATAATAACTTAGATTTGCCCGAATATCCCTTGATCCCAGCCTCGAAAGGGTTCTGTCTCACACTTCACAAAACGCTGGAAAACTTCAAAATTGTTCTGAAACTAGTTGGTGTGAGTCCCGCTCCTAATTGCTTGGAAACGTTTAACGGCAAACCGGAAGAAAGTCATACGAAAATGGAAGACATTTTCACTAATCGTACATAGCTATTGTCGAAAATTAGTTCATTTTTTTCAATATTTTACTTAAAATTTTATTACGCGATCGAGGCTTTAATTCATTTAAATGTCATTGAACGTTTCGAAACGTTCCGTTCGGTTTTTCTATCATTTGTTTGTTATAGAGAATTTCACAAATTTATTATGGAAGGTTATTATACTAATAGAAATGCAAGTAATAATAATAATATTGAACTGCAGTCCATTGTAACGGTGATTACGTATTTTAGCCTAGATTGTTTTGGCAGATGTATTTATTTCCTTTTTAGAGGTCTGTTTATTAGTATCTCCGTTATTCTATTGAGGATAGTTACAAATTTTCATCGTCGTAAGTGTAATTATGTTTACTTTCTCGTCGTTCATTCCAATTTTTTTTCTGGTTTTTGTTGTTTGTTATTTGCCGTTCTTTCGTGCGGAGATGCGCTGGTTTCGCTCGTTTATGCTGTCTCCCTCGTTCGTGCACTCCGTAGGTCCACAGTGTGCGCCGCTCGTGCACCCCATAAACCCGTAGTATGCGCTCTTTCGTACTACGACATAAAACTAAATTTATTAGCGGAATTTCAAAGCAGTGACGTCTCCTCATGACACCACGCTCTGTTTTCATTTTTAGTTGCAAAAAAGAATACTACTATTTTAGCTGAATGTTCCCGGGTTACTCTAAACAGGTGAAATTGGGATACCTTTCGACGTATAATAGCTTAAAAGAAAGGTGTGCCAACTTTTGCCTTTTATTTTACTAAGCATCCCAATTTCATAATGTGCTCATTCGTGTAATCCGTAAATTAATCGACTCTTCTAATCCTAAAAAAAAAAAAAGCAATAACGCGAATCTTGTTAACCATATTTTTAAATATATAAATTTTTTTGGTTTATTTTATTATTTTAACTTTGAAGGAAAAGAAACTAAGGTATTAATGGTGACTCTCCACGAATCATCTACTTATCACACAAGTTATATATTGCATGTAAAGTTTATTAAGTCCGTGTAATCACGGTCACATCTAAACGAGAAGATGCTACGGTTATTTTATGCTAGTCAGTAAACTCTTATCTGTGTCTGAAATGACATTAAATGAACGTTGTAAGCTTTATTTTTGTTGGATTTATATCACGATATTTTTTTTTTTTAAGATGAAGAGTTTGTTAAGATACTCTTGTTTTGGCTGTCAATGTTTTATAATGTGTATTTTAACTATAGCGTTATACCGTATACAGTCCATTACTTATTTAAATATTTAATTTTATCGTATGGTTTTTTCATCTCATTTGTTATATAACGAAGTCAGACTCGTTCAGAAGTTGAACTATGAAAGCCAGTTTCCTCCCCCTTTCTATGGGTGATCTGTGTACGTAGATTACTTGGTAACGCGTTGAGTGAGCGAATTGTTGTTATATCCGAGTAATGCTTCAAACATGACTACTCCCTCACTGCGTTAAAAAGCGATCAGTATGTTTCAGAAAAAAGTTCGCCTAGAAAATTTCTGAAATGCTTTAAACATTACGTGGTAGTAAAATTTTCAAAACGCAATGTCACCAAAAGGTAACGAACTATCGAAAGAAAAACCCTAGTAATTCCTTATGCTCTTTAGAAATTGTCGCAAACTTTCCGAAATTATGTAAATCACCTGCCGGGAGAATGGGGGGGTGAAAACGAACTTCAGTATTTTCAAATAGATGATTGGCTTTCAGTCGTACAATTGGACGGTTGAAAGCAAGAATGATTCATCTGCAGAAACGAAAAAATACTTGTCCTTTTTTTTCCGCGGATAATCTATATACATAAATCATTGTAACACTGAGTGAGCGAGTAACACCTCGGTAACGCTTCAGGTATAACCACTCGCCTGCTGAACGCGTTACAAAGTGATCTATGTACATATATCCCTCGCTGAAAAAAATGACGGTTTCATATAGGTAGATCAGTCTGGCTTTCAACCAACCGTCCAATTGTGTTAACGATAATCTGATGTTTGTTTGTTTTAAAGAATGGAAATTACATTAAAAGTATATGAAAATAATTTAATTATTGTTACATCACGGACAACTTAACTTTTAGACAATTTCTTGAAACTATTTTGTACCTGCATCGATCTGTATATTATGTTTCGTTATACGATAAACTAATTATCAGTCTTTCTTTGAAGGAATCTTGTTTGAATGATTTCTTCTGTTGTAATTTAAAAGTTGCTTCAGTTTTCGCATCACAAATAAAAATTAAGGATTAAGTTGTTTTGTAATGCAAACTCTCCGCTTTTGTGGCGTAATTTCTTTACTTGGGATTAATCGCTTTAAAAAAAAAAAAAAAAAAAAAAACTTCGTGGCTCGGTTGATTCATGATTCGACTCCCAATCGAGAAATTGACCAAGACAGACTGAGAATAGCGTACATTCATAATAGATCCTATTCTTCCTAAGAGTATCCATCAACGAAGTTAAACAACATTGAGTCCGAGTAGTAGGTAGATGGGAGATGGTCCTCCGCGTCCAGA
This sequence comes from Bathynomus jamesi, assembly GCA_023014485.1. NCBI lineage: Eukaryota > Metazoa > Arthropoda > Malacostraca > Isopoda > Cirolanidae > Bathynomus > Bathynomus jamesi. The sequence goes on along the minus strand of JAJOZX010002267.1, from coordinate 246,406 downwards.
TTATGTAGTGACCCGTGTTCGGATCCCGCGTAAAGATTAGGTCCCCAGGCTAAACAACCGTATCATCCAACCATCTTCCCAACAAAATGACAGAAAACAGCCACCAAAAGCAACTTTTGATGGTCATTCGTAATAATAATGGAACTTATCTTTCAGTATGTACAGAAAGTAATCCCCTCTCGCAGGAATGAAGGTTTAAGTGTATGTGGTTCTTATACAATAATAATAATGAAAAAAAAAAAAAAGTGTCCTGTACATAGATTTCATCAGGTGCCTAGTAAAGTGATGGAAAACATTAACTAAGTGTTATTACACGATCGAAGACCTAGATTGCCACGTTTAAACAAAAAAGAACGCGAGTACACATGCTCAACTGACTTTACAAAAGTTTATCTCTGTGTATGTAAAAATTGTCGCACTCTATCGTTACTGGTTCGTGTTTTTAGGAAGCCTTAATAAGTATCAATTCTAGTGAAGAAATTTTACAAAAATGGCAGAGGAACAAGACACCACTGCCTCGGCCCAAGCATTCCCCCCTTTTCCCTCACCGGTAAGAAGCTCCATGAGGGAACAGAATGCGCTGAGAGAGGGGTATGCTTTCTCCCTCCACTTCAGTCGCTGCTTCCCCTGTATCCGAAGAGGTGCCCCTCCGTCAGCGATTTTTTTTTTTTTTTTTTGACCAAAAGTCAGTAATACCAGGCGTTTAATGAATGAAAATAAACAATTAGCTTTATACCGGGTGTGTATAAAGTAGCGTAAGTGAAGAGACAAATCCAATTTGAATTATATTTATTTACATGTACTTTATAACAACTGTATATTCGACAGTAAGGTTTAGAGGTGTTGAAAATGTTTTTAAAAGTCGAAACAACAGGTTCAAATCGATTTGTCTTCACTTGCGTTACTTTATACACACCCTGTACGTGAAATCAGTCTTTCATCCTAAACTGGGTGGCAGAAAAGGATGACGGCATAAATAAATTAGAAGAAAACCATGAATTAAAGCGCCTAAATGGAAGAGCAATCTACATTAGAATTAGGACTACAAAACCAGGCGAAAGGAACTAAGTTAAACAACGACCTTAAACAGGAACCTCAAAAAGACCTATACTTCATTGGAGGACCTATAATCCGACAGGGTTCCCAAATGAAAATCCTATTAAAATTGTGAGTTGTCAGAGAAAATCCCGTACAAACCATTGGTCTAAATGTCATCATGGAGGAAATCGAGTTGGGGAAAATTATTAATGACAATGAAAAGAATATTTATAAAATTCAAATTCGTGACCAACTTTGGAAATAAGTAGTGATGTTTATCAAACCAAATATATTTATTAATAATAATAATGAATCACTGTGGAAACAGAAAAGAAATCTTTGGCAAATTATTAAGATTCGAAAGAAAAAATAATTATTTATCAGTTACGTACAAGACGGGATAATATATGCCCGCCCAATGAGGGACAGCGTGTCGATTCGTATCGTACTGAACATGCTTTTGACCTTTCAACAGCATCAACAAATGGAATTGTCAGCAAAGCCTGTGTGTTTGGTAAGCTTATCATTACTCTTATATACTACAGGGTGGCGCAAAAGGCAGGAACCATAAGTACATTTTATTAAATTATGATAAATGATCGAATTGGTGGCCTTCCACTTAGAGACACTTTCTGACGCGTTGAATGCATGATGTTTGAACATTCCTTAACACATTGGTACTGATTTTGGCACACTCGGATGTAATTTTATCCTTTAGAGAACGTACGGTTCTGGGTTGATCATCATAGACTACCGACTTGAGATGGCCCACAAGAAAAAGTCAAGAGGCGTGAGGTCTGGAGACCTAGGTGGCCATTTGACGGGCCCTCGCCGTCCGATCCACTTGCTTGGGAATGTTTCATCTGAAGAGCTCTGGACGATGGTTGCGAAATGTGGTGGTGCACCATCCTGCCGAAACCACATCTCCGCCCGTTCTGCCAATGGAATGTCGTCCAGTATGGGCATTAGATGTGTTTGCAGCATATGCAGATATGTTTCACCGGTTACATTGCCGTCGAAAAAGTACGGACCAATTAACCGATCCCCCGAGAGCGTAGCCCACACCATAATTCGTGGATCGAATTGCACATGTCCTTCCTCCATCCAGTCGGGGTTCTCATTGGCCCAATAGCGAGCATTATGCCTATTGACACGACCGCTGAGATGAAATATCGCTTTGTCGCTGAACATGATCCTTCGTTGAAGCTGTCGATGTTCTAGAAACCACTGGCAGAACTCGACACGACGGTCTGTTTCGTCACCGTGCAGTTCCTGGACGAGTTGGACTTTGTTGGGGTGGAAACGATTTGTTGTAAGAATTCGTTGAATGGATCTTCTGGAGACACCCGCTTTCTGGGATAACTTTCTTAAGTATTTACGTAGGCCGTTTTCGAGGTGATTGAGTACCGTTAGTGATGTTGCTGCATCAGTTGAACTTTTTGACCGGCCACTACGCGACCGATCATGACCACTTCGTTTCTTTGAAGCGAGTGAACAGTTTTCCAACTGATGCCTGAACAATTGGCGGCATCTCAGGGTGTTTGTCATTAAAAGCAGTAGCAACTGATCTGTGTGTGTTACCACGCCTTGCACACATTAAAACTCTCTCTACCCGTTCATCTATTGTCAATTTCTGTGCCATAGATTCAACAACAAATCTGAAAACAACAAAACACAAACAAATTATTAAAATGTGCCTATGGTTCCTGACTTGCGCCACCCTGTATAATAATTTTTTTTTTTTCATAAATTCGTGCTGTCTTGCAATTTTATAATTCTGAAGGTCTAGTAGGAGATATATGAAATACCAGAAGTTTTAACTAGAGTTAAATGGGCATCAAGTCTATATAAAGTCTATATATACTGGACAGCTCAACGGTAGACTCGCTATAGCCTAATATGTGGAATGAAATGTTATGGGGGTCACCAGTTTGACCTTTCAGCCAAACAAAACAATATTTAATAGAAATTATTGTGGTGGTTCTTTTAATTAACAAAATAAATTAATTATTTGTTCACAGTGATTAACAATTATTTGGACGGTAATTGTGTAATATTGCAATGAAATGATCATTAAGAATAAGAAAGGATTCTTAAGGTAAGAGATACAATAATGACAAGAAACACTTATTATCTAAGATATTATTGTGTTTAATACCGTATAAGTAATTAAATAATAACCGAGGTAATGAAAGTACAGTATTGGTACAGTAACGGAATAGGCCGAAAGGTTGTCGCAATGGTGAGTTAAAGTGAACGGTATTGAGGACACTTTGAAGAGCCTAATTCATTTAGACAGCTTGTCGAGTTTGTAGGCTACGCAATAGTAGTTTAGCATGACGGAATAAATGGTAGACCAAATGAGCTGGTAGCCTACGTGACGTTTACAGACGAGATCTTGGTGAAAGGAAATGAAGCTTCGCAGGTCGCAGGGGCGGATCTACCGCCGGTGCAAAGCACTGGGGCCCACTACCAGAACCCAGTAAAATTAATCTGAAGAGTTATTCAAACAAATTACGATTGTGCAAATATGCTCATAGTTAACAACAGTTTATAAACATCATGCTTTATCGATATTTACGCCGTAAAGGTATTATTTCTGGCAATACCAGTAACAAATGCGGAGCGATCTTTCTCTAAATTAAAAATTATTAAAAATTATCTACGAAGTACAATGAGACAAAACGACTGCGGAACCTGGCATTATTGTCCATTGAAAACAACAGAGCACGCAAATTAAACCTACAAAACATTATAGATGAATTTGCTGAAAGAAAGACGCGCAAAATGGATTTTACATAGGTGACACTTCCATGTGTACAATTCCATGTCCATACTACTATTAAGCACATTATGCGGCGACATACTATATATATATGGAATAGGGGGTCCTATGCATAATTTTTGCACCTGGGCCTGTGAGAGGCAAGCTCCGCCACTGGCAGGTCGAATTGAATGAATGTTGAGTGAGGTGAAGGCCAGTTGCATCTTGCAGAAGTGATGTTGCTTCCAGGGGGATGAAATAATAGTGGGCCTCAACGGAGATGATTAACTTCGTGTATGCTTGAATGGAGTTTTGAAGGACGGCGGGCCGCTCTCTGACGAAGGCCGGAGAGCTGATGGTTACATGAAGATTGGAGGGAGAGGGAGAGATTTGAAGTGGATTGGCACTTTTATAGGCTCGGTGACGCAACAGATTTGGCGGGCACTTTCGAGAAACAAAAGTAAAATAAGCGTTATTTTGTGGTCTGTTCTTGACCACGTGTTTGGAGTTTTACAACCATGTGAGGGAGGCGAGGAAAAGGATTTTTCCGTTATACTGCTACGTATATACTTTAGTAACTAACTAGTCACAGTGTGGGCAGGCCCACCGAGAGGGTGGGGATGCTGTGGAAAAATCCCCTGGGCCCGGACCTCTACGGGGGCCCGGAAAGAGGGGGGGATAAAATCTAAAAATATTAATAAAGCAATTGATTAAATAACAGAGGAAATAGGAAATATAATTAATGAACATACATTTTATGAGGTTATCATAGTGTATGGTTTGAATAGTGACTTGGACATATAATCAGTTTGCTTGTTATGTACACAAAAAAGCATTCATAATAAAATACTGCGTAAACAGGGGGCCCATATACCAATCCTTCCCCGACGACCATAGCAGCTCTCGGCGGCCCTGATTGTGGGTACATATACATTATGTTCTTACGTACGTGTTTGCTTTACAAAAAACAACTTTATATACTGTTGATTACCCACTGTTACTTCTGTTACTGTATTACCCTAATCTCTATACCATGATCAACTCTAAATAAAATTAGTGAACCTGTAGATGTAATCAACAGTACATCTCTCAATAGACAACTTTTTAAACTTTAAAATACAACAAGGTAAACTTGTCTTTACTAAACTTAAACATTCGCAAATCACTGACAAACTGACATCTAATAACCCAAAATTATTGCAGCAAATTCACTTACATTATATATTAACTAAAACTTAACTAGTTAAAGAAGATATTTTTTAACATCCCCAGATTATACAAGCTACCAAATATGTAGGACTACCAACAGGGGCGGAAGCGTAAGTATATTTGTAGACCCAAACACAAAAATAAATGTATCGAAGAATTGACAAGCAAAAGCAATACCTCATAAAGACTCGCAAATGTAATGTATATTCATAACAACCAGTGGTGGGCACCGTTAACCAAAAAGTTAACTCCGATAACGATAATCCGATAATTTTACTACAAAGTTAACGGAAGTTAACGATAATCCGTTAACGATAACTATTTCTTTACTAACATTTAAAAAAGTCAAGGAAAAAAGCTTTAAAACCCATAGAAAATGTTTATTTATGCAAAATCCAACAATAAATAGGTATTTAACTATTTTTATCAGGTTTTGCAACTTTTTTTTTTTATTTTTAATAAAAAATGTACTGATTACATGTTTTGAAACCCTTGTAACCACTAACCATTAACTAAATTTTAATTTACCAGAGAATTATTATGGCGGGAACTGAAAGGTAAAATTAAATTTTAGGCACATTTATTAAAGATATGACACAATGTGCTGGTTGCCCTTCAGAAAGACCAACTTCTCAAAGTTAGGCCCAACTGCCAGTCTTGACCTCTTGTGCCTCAGGATGTCCTTGCCGAGAGAGAAGAGCCGTTCCACTGCGGCAGAGGACGGAATTGGCAGACTGAAGTTATGGCGGTTTGAATTCATTCGCGGAGCGGTGATCTTCCGTGAATGACTCCTCCAGTTAACGTGTTAACGGACTTTAACAGACTAAATATCGGTTATCGGAAGTTAACTGGTCCGATAACGATAAATGGAAATTAACTTCCGTTAATAGTCCGTTAAAAAAGTTAACTTCGTTAATTAACTGTTATCGGATTAACGCTTTAGTGCCCAACACTGATAACCACCAATATTCAATTTTAGGCATCTACCGACCACCAGCTTGAAACGTATCAACTTTTATCACAAATGTCGACAACTCAAATTTCCAATCATGTCGGTAACAATTGTGTCACTGCAGGAGACAAATACTAATCTCTCAAAAAAAAACATTAAAATAATAAAACCTTCCTTCACAACATCCTGACTAAGCAGTTTTAAATTAGCTATTACAAAGCCTAAACACGGACATTAGAAATTTGACTCCGCGAGACGATAGATCAAATCTGAGTACGATTCCCGTTTGACTCATCTCGGATATAATTCAGGGCCATAGCTTGGGGGCGGCCAGGGATGGCTGAGCCTCCCCTAGAAAAATTTGGGCGTCTCCTAAGCACTAAATATAGAGTAACTAAAATAAATACTTTACAGTCTTTAGTAAGATCAGTATTTTCACTAATCGTAATAATTAATTCTACTAATAACAATTTCCTCTGTCCTCCCACACCCAAATGAAAAAAATGTAAAAATGTAAAAAATGTTTCGAACCATTAACTAAAATTAAAAAATTTAAATAATTTTTTTTTTTTTTTTTTTTTTTTTTAGTGTACTGAAGTACTGTATTTTGTTTTTAAATTTGGGAGCAATGTTTATGTTTATTTTTCACTAATTATTAGATTAGAATAAAAGAAAAATGACCTTAATGCATTATACTATTTTATAATTACCAATTTTGTATTTTGTATTGTATCTAACTTCTAAGTCGTGTTTTGTTTGTTTAAACTTTCTACAGTACAGTACATATATTCTAACACGTTGTTTACCAAGTAGTTTTAGAATTAGAATTCAATTTTGTAATAGTCTAATTGAACTGGTCCAATAAATGCGTACATATAAAATTTTAACTTTAACATTCATTTTATTTTTACAAAGAATTCCCTATATTATCGGTACTATGTAGCTTTCCCTGGAGATTACCATTGGCTACGGCCCTGGTATAATAATTATATTAAATATCACAGATCACTTGCCTACGTACACCATGCTAATCTTACAGATATTATAATAATAATAAACTATAATTCCTTAGAGAAATAACAGCTTTTGACCTGACTGGAATAACCGAAAATAACGGTCATTGGAACAAAATTTCAAGCATTCTCAGGCACATTAATGAATATAGTCAACACAAACTTTCCTCTTAAATCAAAAGCTACTGTTATTGTTTCATATGAGAAGGTAACTCACTACAACTCAATCACCCCATTATTCATTGTATTAAATGCAAACGTACTCTCCCTAAATTATGGAAAACTATTATTACCGAACATACCTACCTATCCCAAAAGATTATGGCACACACTGAAGGATTTAATTATTGCCCCATTTCTGTATTGCCAACTTTAAAAGTAAAGTATTTGAAAAAACTCATACAATAAACTTAATGAATTCTTAATCAAATACGATATTTTAACTAACACACAATTTGGGTTTAGAGGTGAGCACACAACGGAAGAGGTTATAATAGGGTGGATAATGACCTTGAAAACCTTGAATTTGATGAATATCTGATGAGCCTTGAATTTGGATGTCCTTAATACTGAGAAAATTTCATAATTTTTATTTGCCTCCAAACTGTGCTCCAGAAAGCCACCTAGATGTAATTCTAATCTTATCCTGAAGTTAAAGAAAAATATTTTTTTTTAGCCAAACCAGAATTTTCATTTGACTCGATGGGTCATTTGCTTCATAAGAGAAGGTAAAGCAAGTTTTTTTATCGGACTGAAGCCTTCAATTTTATTGAAAACCTTGAATTAGCCTTGAATTTACTTCTAATCTGTTATCCACCCTGTAAAAATAAACATTCTGTTAGAAAATGTCAATCAGAACCTAAACAGCGAAAACCATCCATGGTTCTTTTTAAGGATGTGCGATTCGGGACTTTTCATTTCGACTCGATTTTAGACTCAATTCGGCCACTTAATTTTGATTCCCGATTTTTATTTCATTAATAAAACCCCTCAAACTTTTTCTGAACCTTCAAAAAGACAGTTTCACTCCTCTTGAACTAGGTTAGACAGAAAATGGGTCCCAGAATGATGGTAAACTATTTTTTAATGAAATCTTAACATTAAAACATATTAGAAAACACAAAAAACTATTTAATAAAAGCATAGCATATTAAATAATAATATTAGACGGAACTAAATCGGGACAGGCCGAATCGAAATTCCTTATTCACTTCGCGCTGATTCGAGTCAGGTTTAGATTCTTTTGCCGAATAGACCCGAATCGAGGTTTGCGATTCCCCACACACCCTTAGTCTTCAACTTGTCAAAGCATTTGATGCACAATATCTTATTGAATACACTTCACACATACAAAATAAGAGAAATTTAAAATTGTATAAAATAATCAAATACTATTTTTGTAAACTTTTACCTTTTAATAGTTATTATTACTTGTGTAATAAACTGAATCCCGTTAATTTTGCCTAAAAAGCTTCTAACGGCATATTCAGATTAGAATACTGTGAACATATTAATGTCATATCAGATATCTAAATTGTACAGAAATAGGTTTTAAAACTTTGTAACTTGTATTCTTTTTCTGAATTATTATTTTCCCTTTTTTTGAAAACTGAGATTGAAGCTTTTCTTCATGAAGATAAGCACACATTGCTCCCCATCGAAAACTAAGATTACTTGCTACTTAGTGAACACCCGTTAGAAGGAAGAATTCTGGGGACTAAGAAAAATTAAGGTTTAGTCAAAAGGCCCAGTAGGAGATATGTACAACAAATTTTGGATCACCTGAAGATCAGGGCCCCCAGCCTTCTTTAGTTAACCTTATAAGGCTAACTAACGAAAATATCACGACCTAACCTAACCAGTCGTTAGGTCAACTGTACGCCCTTGACGATTGGTTAGGTTAAGTCGTGATATTTTCGTTAGTTAGCCTTATAAAGCCAACTAAAGAAGGCTGGGGGCCCTAACTTCAGGTGATCCCAAACTTTTACTAAAGACTGATGGACATCAAATGAGAGATGAATATACTGTATAAAGAAGAAATTATTTCAAGACAGAAAAATTCCCTGAACAAATTCTTCAATTCCAATACGTAACAAATGTAAGCTAGCGAAAAAAACAGTTAAGTAAAACCTACGATCGATCATTTAAGATCGATCGTCCGGCAAATTTAAATGAATAAAAGAAAAATATAGGATTAATTAATTCACTCTTCAAATGTGAAGGTTCAAACAGATTTATAAACTATGAAAATGCGCAATGCAACTTTCAAGTATAAAATTCATAAGCGACATTCAAAGTAAGGGGGTACAAAAGGTGACCGAAATCAGAATAGCAAATATAGTGTGAAATGCGCAACGCATTTATTACCTTTCGTAGGAATATCCGTGAAGCGATTGAATTCTATACGAAAATATCCACTAAACGAATCGTTATGCATTTGGCAAGCGAGAATAGCTCTATTTCTGTTCCCAAATATCCAAAATTTGGATAAAGACATTTAGCCAAATTTTTGGCTTAGAGAAAATAAGTGGAATATTTTCACACAGTGTTTAACTGTACCTTTCCATGCCTGAGAACCGGGCTACGTCTAGCCAATGTCGTAACACAGCTTCCCGTTGATCAGCGAAGTTAAGCGCCATTTAGTTGGATGGGAGGCCGTCCGCTGCGTCCAAACTATGTAGCGACCAGTAGTTCGGATCCCGCGTAAAGCTGTAGGTTCCCTCCGTCATATGACCTTACATGTTGCGAAGGAGGTTAAACAAAACCAATAATTATCATGATGGCTGAGAAAATTCTCGACCAACTACCTAACTGCAGATTATAAAATAATGAAACCTAGAGCGGAAGCACGGGAACAAACAAACTAAAGGTATTAATGTTTTTTAAACTTATTGCAATCCTAAGAAAACTAACACAAACTATAGAAACCAGCTTTTCCCAATCGTAGTACACGAAATTTTATGAATACTAGTACAGTTCCCGCCGCTTCGCTGACGGTTAGACAGGCTAAACTACAAAAAAAGAACCCAGCCGTGAAAATTTTGAACTTCACATTGTGTCAACATTTCTGAATCTGGTATCTCCCAAAACCTCCTCACCCCCATTCATACAACTTGGGGGCTAACCCCCTCCCCATTACCCCACCCCCACCCTTCCCCCATTGCTAAACTACAGAAAAGAACAGTCATGAAAATCTTGAGCTTCACATTGCCGCCCGTAATACAATCTGAATTTTTTTTTCTCAATTTCTGAAAGTGTGACAAACGGACGGACGGACAGAGACAGACAGATCTCTTATTATAGTATAGATTGCAAAAATAAGGAATTGAAAATTCAAGAGAGATATGGAAATTTGAAAACAGGCTATGTTTGAAGTTACGTGGTGTTGGTGGATGGGGAACAATGTTGAACAACGAGACACTAAACAAAATTCTCCCCCTAGGGCCCCGAGGTACCGCGAGAGAGAAATGGTATTGGAATATCTTTAACCAGAAAAAGTTGGGAACCACTGCTATAGACTATCTAAATCTCGAAACAGTATTATAATAGGATGAGTATTAGTAGGGGACTTCGTACCTTCAGAAGGATCAGGGGTTCCAAGCACCTTAAAAGTGAATCAACCCTACACGAAGTTACAGTAAACCACGCGTTCTTTACTTTGGGTTTCAGTGGGTGTAACGAGTTCACTATATACGCAAATCTGATGAGAGAAGCAAATAGCAACCCTAATTAAATGTATTAAATTATAAGCACAAATATATACTAACCCCAGAATTTGTAGTTACATGGTACTAGTAACATTTTAACAAATGAGCAGAAACAACCAGAGTCAGTACAAGTTTTACATTAATCTTAAAGAAATATATTTACAGTATGAATATGCTTGATACTGTACATTAGAGTCAAACGACCGGGTTGCACTAGCTAAAAGGAGGGCACACCTAAAGCAAAAGCACCCCTCTGTGTAATTTATTTATGGTCAGATCTTTATGAAATTTTCAAATACTAACTGGGCCTTCAAAGTTATTCCGATGTCCGCCATTAAAGGCCCGGTTAGGTCAACTGTATGTTCTTGGCAGTTGGTTAGGTTAAGTACTGCTATTTTCGTTAAAACTAACGAAAATAACACAACTTAACCTAACCAATTGTCAAGAGCATACAGTTGACCTAACCGGGCCTGCAATGACGGACATCGGAATAACATTGAAGGCCGGGTTAAAAATGGTGTGTGTTATTCCGATGTCAGCCTTGAAAACCTCTATAGTGAAAATTTCAAAATAATCTGACCATAAATAAAGAAATTACACATGGGGTGCTTTTGCTTTAGGTGCGCCGAAAGGAGGAGCAAATGACTATAAACCAACTGTAACCTGTACAATACAAAAGTGTCAGTCCAGAACAGGGGTGGCGAACCTTTTTACAGTCGCATGTCAAAAAAAACATGTAAACCATAAAAAAAGTTCGCGTGCCCACCAAAGTTTATATACTCGTATATTACACCAAATTATAAACAATGTTTATTATTTATACTCAATTTTTGGAGAAAATTTTCTATGCTTAGGCGTGCCAGGCAAATTTGATCGCATGCCCAAATGGGCACGCGTGCCATACGTTCGCCACCACTGGTCCAGAAAGTATCAGGCAAATACCAACTCCTTTCCAACCCAGAAACACTATGAACAAGCATAAAATCAGGCCCCATAAATGAAGCCTATAAAATAATATATAATAAATACAAACTAAACCAATTGTCGGTAACTGTATTTAATATAAATTTACTATATAGACTAAATTATTGAACATGTAACTTCACAATATTCATAAAAATATAATTGTAAATCCTATTACATCACAATATACATACACAATGAAATTATGAATTCTTTAACGTTACAAATTCAAGCATATCCATAAATTTTAAAACTAAATGCAATAGAGAAAGAATAATCCTACCCATTAATACATAATCTTCATGAATAGGCTATCTCCAAATACAATATAATCCTAACATAAATATACTGTAGATTCCATGTAACCATTACAAATACTGGTACTTTCATGTTAACGGGAATACCCTAAAAAACGTTTTACGGTTTGTTATGTATTTTTGCTCTCGTCATTTTCATTTAAACTAACGAAAATATCACAACTTAACCTAACCAATCATCAAGAGCGTACAGTTGACCTAACCGGGCATTGAATTAACCTAACAGGTTAATATAACGGAAAAAGCACGGTTAGGTCAACTGAATGCCCAGTTAGGTTAATTGAATGCTAGGTTAGGTCAACTGTACGCCTTTGATAATTGGTTAGGTTAAGTTGATATTTTCGTTAGTTTAAACGAAAATGACGAGAGCAAAAATACAACAGTTTGGTAGTCCCGATAATACGTAAGTACCGAATTTATTAATTATTTAAATGAAAATAGTTAATATGTAAGCAATAATCAGTTAGTAGGGGCCCAAAATGTCTGTCATCTAAAATCGCAGAAAAAGCGTCGCTGCTTTCGGTACGTTGTCGCCATGTGAATTCAGCAAGATACGAGTCCAGATGATGGCGGGCGGTTCCATTGTGTTTCTTGTTACGCCATTTGGCGCTGCCCAACATCCTTTCAATGTTTTGAGTATGGACTGCACTAGTGGGATCCACGAAGTTGAAATGATGATTAACCTTGAAGTGCTCAAAACAGTTAATTTATAGTTTCAACCACAACTCGTTTTGAAAAATAAAAATTAGGTTTTCTGGTGGTTTCTGATGTGATTCATCCGAAAATCATGGAAAATGACATTCATTTCCGTCGCAAATTACTCGTTTTTTGTGATCCCCCCCCCCCCACACACACACAATATGGGGAAATGCGTGGGAAATAGGAGTTTTTGGTTGGGGGGGGGGATCAAAAACGAGTGATTTGCGACGGAAATGAATGTCATTTTCAGATGAATCGCATCAGAAACCAACGGAAAACCCAGGAACCGAACATGGTAAATTTGCAGTTTCGGCCCCAATTCGTTTTGAACATGAAACTTATGTTTTTTGATGAGATTCATTCGAGTTTGGCATCCGTTTCCGTCGCAAATCACTCTTTTTTGAGATCCCCGCCCCCCCAACATCAAAAGCCAAAAACTAGTGATTTGCGATGGAAATGGATGTCAAATTAGAGTGAATCACCTCAAAAAACATAGGAAAAACAAGTTTCATAACCCAACCCAACTTAATCCAATCCACTGGATTGAGTTGGATTATGACGGAGTGATAAGATAAACGATTCCTTCAGAATCGGTTCCACAAAACGATTCCTTCAGAATCCGGCTGTAAATTAGTTTAAAAAATAAATCGCAAACTAACGAAAATATCATGACTTAACCTAACCAATCGTCAAGGGTGTACAATTGCTCTAACCGAGCATTCAGTTGACCTAACCAGGCATTCAGTTGACCTAATGAGTCAATGTTATTAGTGATGGGACGATTAATCGGAATCGAGAATCTGAAGAATCGAGCATTTTTCAGGAATCGGAATCGAGAGAATTGTACCATGATTTCCGATTCTTAAAACGATTCTTTAACTTTTAATTGAACCAGTTTTGCAATGTAAACTTTAAAATTTAAATGAAAGAGGATAACAAATTTTATTTTTATTGTATTGTAGCTATACATTAAAACATGTATATCCATGATGTGTAATCAAGAAGATTAAAATGAATTGTTACAACTTACAGTTGATTTTTATTTTTAAACCAATCTATTATAATTTATAGTTTATATTACCGTACTCATAATGTAAATAGTTAATCTTACCAGAGTAAAATATGACAATTGCCAGAAAAACAAGTATAGAATTATATTTAAAAATATTGAGAATCGGAATCGGAATCGAGAATCGTATCGGAATCGAGACTTTTAGTGTATCGGAATCGTCGTTAAAAATTTTGGTATCGTCCCATCACTAAATGTTATTCTTAAAAAATTTATGAATCACTTCAAACGGAGTAAGAGCACAACCTTCTAACACTGTACCCATGGCTAGACTGAGGCAATATGGCGGAGGCGGACCAAAAATTATTATATGGCGGACCAAAAATTATTATATTTATTATCTCCGTTATTATCCATTTGCGACGGAAGTGGTATTAGAAAAAGTTGTCCGAAATGAAGAGATACAGCTAAACAACACATCAAATATGCAGTAATCAAGTTGTGGTTGAAACTATAATAATACCCTCAAAACCAGCACAAGTCAATTGAATGCCCGGTTAGGTCAATTGAATGCCCGGTTAGGTCAACTGTACGCCCTTGATGATTGGTTAGGTTAAGTTGTGATATTTTCGTTAGTTTAAACGAAAATGACGAGAGCAAAAATACATAAAGTAAAACTTTTTTTAGGGTATTCCCGTTAACAGGAAAGTACCCAAATACTGTATCTCCAAGTGTAGTAAAGCATTTACCTTTGTTGTAAGTCGAAATAGTTTTTCAAAATCAGTTCTTCATCGTAATTCACTGTCTGAATTAGCTAAAGGTTCAATAATATTTAAAACCTTTACGCTAATTAACACAGACAGTTACAGTTTCAAATAAAATGAGCTTATCAAAACATCAAAATGTCAATATTTTAAATCTTTCAAAAAATTGTTAATAGCCACCAACCTTTCCGATTTAGCTCAAATCAGGAGTGCCCTCAAAGGTTTAAGGTACATTCGCATCTAACAACATTATATGGTTATTGGTTACACTACTGATTATGATTAATTCACGAACAAGAAACTAACCATTTGAATATAAATGACATGAAATTAAGAAAATTGTACTAGTAATTATGCATGAACAAGGAGAGCAGTAGACGGTTCATATTTAACTACCGGACAGTCTCAGAGCTTTATTTGGAAGAAGGACGCAAAACAAAACAACTCACCAACTATCAACTGGCGAATAGCTCCGATTTTATATCAGATTTTACGTTGATTTACGTTGATTTTCGTTCATCTGGTAGTCTTTCATGGCATATTTTTGTTCTGTACTTTCCTTTCCTTTCTATGAGGTTTAAAATAATGAGATGTATATATATATATATATATACAGGCCCTCTCAGAGGTTCAGAGAGGCCCGGGACACTTCCAGCTTTTGAGGCCCATAGCTAAACCCAATTATTACTTTCACTGCAAAACATTATATTCAAACTTGAAAGTTTCTAAATTTGAGGCCCCCTTAAGCTTGAGGTCCAGGCCAAATGGCCCTCCTGCCCCCCCCTCTGATAGGCCATATATATATATTATATATAGAGAGAGAGAGAGAGAGAGAGAGAGAGTGAGTGTTACAAGGAGTTACACAGACAAGAGGAAGCCTCAAAGACCATCCGGTCCACTCTGGGAGGTCCCTGTTATTAAACTAGTTCATTTTTCTTTCAACTATTCTAGCAGTTGTAGAAAACTGGATAGAAAAGTATAAGGCTCTCTCCATCACCCTCCCTGCCAACGGCAGGTACGAAAAAAGGTTGAAGAAAACACCTTGACCCTGGAAAAGAAGCCAAGGAAATTTTACAGGAAAGTGGACCATATACAAGATATCTCTGTAATTACACATGCACACATAGAAACCGCGCAGACGAACTCCTGCAGAGTTACGTTATGTTTTAGTCTTAAACCATGAGAGTATTCAGTACTTTGTCCATTTGGTTTCAGATATTAACTATTTTATAGGAGAAAGAAAGGAATTGTCGCTGATAGAGGTACTGAAGAAGAAGAGAAAGGTTTTTAGGCGCCCGGTAGCCAGTGGCGCCCGGGTCAAGGGTAGAGAATGGCGCCCCCCTCTCGAGTTAGACGCTAAGGCGGGGGGGCCGGGGCCCCTCACCCGGGAAAATTCTGACTACGAAGAGTCGATTTCCTGCAATGTGAGCCCTATTTTCAACTATTTTAAATACCTATTTTCGAGGTAGATTAATAAGATTATCGGTTATTTTAACCTATTTTATTTTACTTTATAAATCACTGTTATCGTGAAAATTTGAAAATAGTCTACCAAAGTAATGAACAAAAACTTGAAAAATCAAATTTTGCACAGATTCAGTTTTGCCTTCATGTTTCGGTTTTATTTTTATCAACAAAACAAGCGTGTGGTAAGCAAATCACATTTGAATTTTCCGAGCTTTTACCCCAGCAAAATGGGTCAATGACAATCAAAGATGATGTTCTCAGCCTCTTCACGCTCGATGCTGAGGGGCGCTAACGCAATAAACCCAGAGCTGGGCACCGCAAACTCAAAATCACTTCCGCAATCGCAAATCCGCAAACTCAAACCTTACCTTCCGCAACCGCAAATCCGCAAACTGCTTGCCATTTTTGGTGCCGCAAACGCAAACCATATTTCCAATTTTTACGGTGCTGGGCACTTCCGCAAACCGCAAATTCCGCAATCGCAATTTTAACTATAAAAAGTATCCAAAACATTAAAGAGGTATAAAAAGTTTTTATATCTTTTTAATGTTTAATGTTTTAGCCTTGTTTTTATTAAAAACAAGGCTAAATAATTTATTACAATAAATCACTATTGTAGAAGAAATAAAAATACTACATATATTGATATATTATATTGAACAAAAACACCTCCTGCAAGTAAATAGTAAATAAATTAAATAATAAATTTAATCATTTGAATTTCATAAATTTTGAGACTTAGACACGTTAGAGAAGACTGTACTGTAACTGTAGTAACTGTACACACATTACATTACACAAGTTAAATTAAGTTAACACTGTGACTGTACACAACTTGAACTCACTGTACAACTCAACCCCTCTAGCCTCTACAAGTGTACGCCTCTGGCTTTGTCAACAAGTTCAGTCGTCCTCCTCCAGTAACTGAGCCAAATCCAGTTTTAATAAGTCCATGTTCCCTTCATGAACACGAGACGTTGGAAGTTGTCAGAGGTCAGGCTGGCCCTTTTGGGCTTCATTATATCTGACATTATATCGCTGCCTGCCAGCCAATTGGCGGCCAGTGACAGCAGCGTCACAGCACTAGCGGGCTTGGCCAGTGGCCACGTGGGAAATTTGCGGAAAGATTTGCGTTTGCGGTCTTAGTTCCGCAACGCAAATTCACTAATTTGCGATGACTTTGCCGCAAACGCAAATCCGCAAACGAAAAACATACTTCCGCAATTGCGGAATTTGCGGAAGTGTTTGCGGAAGTGCCCAGCTCTGAATAAACCTCGCTTACCCCATCGAGGCTCTCTGGTATGACAAGATAAGCTTTAACTTGCTGAACGAGCACTCACAACTAGAGATTGAAATTGCTATGGTCAACATGATTTGAATCGCAATTCGCAAGTTCGGAAATTTTAAATTTATTTTTTTTCCAGAAATAAACACTTATTATTATTATTATTATTATTACTACTACTACTATTATTATTATTAATACCCCTGTCTGTGATTAAGATATATGTCCAACCTTGTCTCCCGGTCGCGGATGTAAATAAAGCAAATGTCATGCCAAAAAATTGCTCGCTCGGCCGATTTGGCGCCCCCCAAATACCGGCGCCCAGGGTATGTGCCCCCCCCCTTGCTACGCCAGTGCCGGTAGCTCAATGGTTAATGGGGCAGACATGGTCTACATGGTCTCCGGCTGGTCAATTCATAATCTTTAATCCGACCTGATCTGAATACACTTAAGAAATGTATGTTACAGGCCCCGCCTCCGTTGGCGGGGACACTTCTGTAAACTAACAATCATTTTCAGAAGTAATTTCGTTACTATTCCTTAAGGATATATACTGTATATAGACAATGGTTATCTCCTATATTTGGTTTGTGGTTAATATAATGAGGCTAATATCACGCGAAGAAATTAGAAACTAAATTGAATACAAGATAAAGGTGTAATGAAACCACACATTTTATATAACTTTATTTATAAATAACATGATACAATAATTTATCAAATATGAAAAACGCCAAAGCCTTCTTTTTCCGTAAAGTTGAGTCTACCTCTAACGTAAGGCTCTCGAATGCTTTGTGGTAATTGAGGCAGGGCAGATATGATGTGTCGTCTCAAATAGACACGAAGAGGTTTCATGCTAGTTTATCATAATTTGGCATACGTAACCTCAGTTTCCATTAATTAAATGCAGGTAATTAGTACTTAGGTAAAACACTTAATAGATTTAAATCCCGTTTGAATTTAACGTAACAAATATGTTGAACTTTGCTTTTCTCGCGGTACTTCCGAGCCAATAAATGTTCAGAATTTTGTTTGGGTGCCATATTCACAAGGAGTCTACCTGGCTTAATAATATTATAAGAATATATTTTATTGCTATTTCCTAAACTGCGAAGAAATTACAATGGGTAATTTGTTTTACATTACAACGCGGGAGTAAAAAATTATAAAATATGTACAGAATACTTAATCCCTAAAGTAAGGTAATTCGTAACATAGGTATTACATTACTTCCCCTATGTTCTACAATATATATATATATATATATATATATACACCTAAATGTAAAGTTCAATACTCTATGACAAACTACATATACAATAAGGCATATTTAACAGTATATATGGCTAATAAACACGTACTCAGGAAGGTTTACATAAATAATCCCAACTACATAAATAAATGCTTCGTGGAGCCATTAGACACTAACCATAAACACACGAGTAATCGAAGGGAAAGGCAAAAAGTCAACAAAGTAACTCTCAAAGATACATTTATCGATTTCTAAGATACAAAGACCGAGTATTAGTATCCGGAAATGTACAGTAAGAAGAAGAAGAAGAAGAAGAAGAAGCGGAAGAAGACCTGAAAAAGATATGTTTTAAAGTTACAAGGGAGGTAAATATTTATTAAAATGTTTCAACTTTAAAATATGAACAAAACTTATCATCAAGATATACAATGTGTCATACTGATTTTAATACAATTTAAGTTTCAAGAAAATCTTACGAGGAAGTTGGCTAACAGTAAAGATACATTTCCAAAACTTCCAAAAATATGAAAAAAAAAAAATGTCCAAATTTAAACGACACATTATATTTACTATTCAAGTAAATGATATCTTGTCTCTTTTTTTTCAATTGAATTTGTGTTATTTGTAAGGTACAGAGAAGAAATATTCTGAAGGAAGCCCATTTCTAGAAAAATTTGAATCACTTGCTTAGAGAGATATGATACAACACTACATCCTGCAGTATCTAATATAAGCAAAAATTACTTCATAGATGTAAAGTATACTACTTTTCACTGAATTACAGTAACTTCGATTTCGTTAATATCAATAGCATCTGCCGTAAAACTACGTAAAGTACAGTTAAGTACACGAGAGAAATTGAGACCTAATTTATTAAGTGTATTGTCATGTACTAATAACTACATTATTATAAAGAGAAGAACCGAGTAAGTATCATTAAAAACAGTCCTCATTTTCAGCCTATTACTCGAGACTCAAGATTTCATTAGGTTCAACTTGCCTATTAGTTTCGTCAATTTTACCGTGTTCACCTACTTTCATCAGTAATTTACGGACACAAACACGTTAACCAGCTGTTGTTTTCATCAATTTTATTGATGGAAACATTTTTATCTGAGCCTTTGTAACCCTGAAAGAAAAAAAGTCAATAAAAGATATGAAATAAGAAAATTGTGAAAATCACATACAGTAACTGCAATTTATCTCACGTCCTAAAATCTAAACATTAATGAAAACGAATTATCCATTATAGTTAAGAAACTTAAGATTAACATATTTACACTTTATGTAATTAAAAAAACTTACACATAAGTACGAAACACTTAATGGATAAAATAATTATATAAAAACTATACGATATGCAATAATATAATGAAGCGATACGGGTACGAAGGGGACAGCCGACAGAATCTTTCGAATCAGGAGCAAATTTAAAGAATCAGGACCCCCTTCTATATTCTCTTAGGCGCGCGTGTTGGGCCCCCAGATTCACCGGGACCGGGACATCATCTGTACTGGGGCTGTACTTCGCTGTTGGCGACCACGGTTACGAATAGTGCTGAATCAAGATTATTAATAGTATGTTAATATGCTGTCACTTTTTCAACCAATTTTCTTGTTTTTCAGAATGAGGGAAGGGATTACAGGTTTTGTGATTCTTTACAGTGCATCTTACAGTATCCATATAAATTTATAAGTTAAATAAATGATAAAGGACAGCAGAAGCTAAATTTATGTTTATTCTAACCGGGAGTGATGTTAAATGTTACGTAAAGAGGAAAAAAATACTATGTCACAATAACTAAATTCTTTGACAGCAAATCCAAAATGGTTGATTCAACCTTACGATTTTTGCACCAACCATTTAAGTTTGTTACCAGAAAAATAAGCATTGTTAGACCAACCATCGCGTAGTTCAGTTAGCCATTTGGATTGGTTGTCAAATTATTAATAGTATATCTGGTTGTTGCGACCAAGTATTTTAATCGGGATCCTTGTTTACTATTCCAGTGTATGTCACATCTAATAAAGATCATTCGGTAAAGACAAACGTTAGTGAATTTTTAAGATTTAGGACAACATACATTTTATTTTTAAAAATATAATAAAAATTTCTGAACTAGATCTTTTTCATAGCGTTTGAACCTTTTTGTAGTTCATAAACATAAAGGTTTCGACCCAACCAGACTGATCGATGATGTTCGTTCAGTTGAGGAAGTCTTCGCATTGCTTGTGTTTCGAATCAGACCTTCCATGATTCTATTGACGAGTCTTTTGGCTTTCAATGAAGCTCTCATCAGAGATCTGTTTCTGGTCCAGGGCGTCTTCTCTTTCTCATCGAAGGATTTTCTACCGACGCGGCTTCCTCCTTCAGACGAAGTTGATGGAGAATTCCAACCAAGAGGTCGTCACATTTATGGTTCATCCCGACGCTTATTTCCATGAATTTCGCACCGTAGCTGATAGCTAGATCTCGTCCGTCTGAAACAAGTAAATAGCCCAAGCGTTATAAAAGCGGAGAATGAATTCCAAAACAACAGTATCGTTCTTCGTCAGAAAGTAGTAACTCAAAAAACACTAATCTCAGTAAATTATTGCTAATGATTAAAGGTAACAACTAGGAAGCTCATTTCCCCACAATGTGAGGATGAGTGTGCCCCAAGGGTCATCTTTCGTCCGAGCAATGATATGGTAAACAGCTAACTCAACCCAACTCGGGAGCCAGCAGGCGGGAGCGAATCAGGGCCTCACCGCCCAGAGTCCGCCACCGTAACCACTGAGCTACCAGACCCTTAAGTTATTACTAAATAATTATAATTATTTCTGTTATCCGCATGATTTAGCTGCGGCACTAACGCCGAGAGGGGTCATATGACAGAGGGAATCCACAGCTTAACGCAGAATCCGAAACACTGGTCGCCACATCATCCGGACACAGAGGACAATCCCCCATCCAACTACTACCCAGACTCAATGTCACTTAACTTCACTGATCTTACGCAAACCGGTGTAACGATATGGCCATCACGTAGCCCCCTTTGTCATGTACAGTACATATGACTGAACAAGTCATAACATGCATATAATACGTGATAAATAACACAACCAAGAAAGCTCATTTCCCCACGATGTGGGGGGGTGAGTGTGCCCCAAGGGTCACCTTTAGCCCGAGCAATGACAGGGTAAACGGCTAATTCAACCGAACCCAGGAGCCAGCAGGCGGGAGCGAACCAGAGCCTCGCCGCTCAGAGTCCGCCATCGTGACCACTAAGCTAATAATAATAATACAGGGTGTCCATAAAGTTCACTGACTACAATTTGGTTATATCTATTATGTTGGATTTTACAGTTATCACAAGCTAATATACAAATTCAGAAATAAAATATTTTACCAAACTTTTAGAAAAAGATTTCACTAGCAAAGCTGGGCACTTGCGGGTTTTTTTGCGGTACTGCGGTACTGCGGTACTACCGCACTACCAAACCGGTACCGCATAACGCAGTACCGCAAAGGATCGCTGAAAGTACAGGCTGTACTTTCAGCGATCCTTTGCGGTACTGCGTTATGCGGTACCGGTTTGGTAGTGCGGTAGTACCGCAGTACCGCAAAAAAAAACGCAAGTGCCCAGCTCTGTTCACTAGATGTTTCCAGTAAAGGACTTGACTAGATGTATCGAATATAAAATTTTATTAGACGTCTCTAGTAAAAGATTTTATTAGATGTATCTAATATAGGATTTTATTAGAAGTTTCTAATATTAGGTTTTACTGGATGTATCTAAGGTATGATTTTATTATAAGTTTCTAGTAAAATATTTTACTAGATGTATCTCGTATTATAAGATTTCACTAGAAGTTTCTTTTCCCTTACCGTCATAGGATACCGCTCGCGACCGGACGAGTTCACACTTGTTCCCTGCAAGAATGGCGACGCGACCTCTAATCAAACTCGAAGCCTGAAGCTTCCCTAGGTCCTCTGAAGCTCTTTGGAACGAGGACTTATCGGTGACGCTGTACACGATGAGCCAACCATTGGGCAAAGGGATTTTCTGCATTTCATCCTTGAAAGACAACACGTTCATATTAGGAACGTACGATTAACAAACATATTTCATAAATACATTATAAAAACCCCTCTTAATAAGCTTGTGCAGTACAAATCTCTCTCACTAAATACGACCAACAGGACCGCGAAAGGAATAATTATAAACAAACTAAAGGAGGAAGTTATTTAAAAGTTACGTGGTTAACCACGCGTGTTATAATACCATAACTACGATATTAACGTAAAACGGTGTGACTCCGAACCGCTAGGATGATTCCGAACGCTTAAGAATTTTTCATTTCAGTGAGTATGTAGTGTCATAACTTAAATACCAACGTTACGGAAACAATATTGGCTAAATTTTGAAGGGAATCAAGTATAATTAATCCAGTAAATATAATAAATAAACTTTGCATAAATTTTAATAATGTTCGAAGTCTCACACACACACACACACACACACACACACACACACACACAACGTTCGGAGTCACCCCATTTTATGGTACTTAAATTACAAAAATCCACTATGCGATATAAGCACACCGGACAAAAAATTAGTCACCCCTCTCAGAATGTACCTAATAACGTGTGACGGCGCCTCTGGCCTTGATAACCGCACGAATCCTGCGAGGCAGAGACTCTACGAGGTTGTGCATGTACTGAACATCGATTTGCTGCCACTCGTTCATCAGCCGGTCCCGAAGTTCCGCCAGAGTCCGTGGGTGTCTATTCCTGCGCTTCACTTTATGTTTCCAGCCTGAACAACACCTTCGACGCATTCAGGATTAAAGGCTTCATTGGACCTGCGATGTACTCGTCGCCTCCCATCATTGGAGAACAAACAAAAACGGGACTCATCGGACCAAATTACACGTTTCCAATCTGCCGCAGTCCAGTTTTTGTGCCTCTGAGCCCATTTATAACGTACCAATTTGTGACTTGCTGTTAACAGCGGCCTCTTCCGTGGTACCCTGCTCCAGATGTCCATCGCATGCAGTTCTCGTCGCAATGTCCGTTCGGAAATTGGTCGCTGGAGAACCTCATTGGTTTCTTGAAGCAATTGTTCTCTGGTTTGAAAACGATTTGCAGTTACTAGACGAGAAACATGGCGGCGGGCCCCTATTGTCGAGAATTGTTTTCCGGCCACAGTTACGCCGTCGATTGTCAGTTGATTGCGAACTACACCACTCTTTGTAAACTCGCTGGACAGTACGCGTTGACACACCAACAAATTGGGCTACTTCAGACATTTTGTGTCCGTTGGCTCTGCCAAACACGATGGCTCCTTTTTGCCACTGAGTAACGTCTGCCTCACGACCCATTTTGCAGACTATATCCAACACACACTTTGTTCTTCACCACCTCACGAAACAGATCTGATCCTGTGTGCTACGTCACCGCTACTTGTCACTTACCAATGCTACATCAGCGCCCTCTGTGTGACCTTGAACTTCCTACTATCGGTGCTATTAGGGGTGACTAATTTTTTGTCCGGTGTGCTTATAAGACAGCGCAGATGTTAGGGACTTCAAAAATATTTTGTACTTGGAGAATGATAATAATTCATGGTTTTTTTTGAGAGAGAACCGGTTTTGGATATTATAGCATTCGTAGTCCTCCTTTGTCCCAATTTCCTTTTCTTTTTTCCTTTTTCCTTGGCATAAGAACTTCCTGGAGGACGAGGTTTAATTTGTGTAAATCTTTACAATCCAAAATGATGGCGTACGTTTTTTAAAAATTATATATATATATATATATATAAATATATATATATATATATATACTGTAATTTTTTTCCAAAGCGAGATAAGATCTTAATGGTACTCTGCCAGGAGCTTAGTTCATCCGTAATGGAATAAATCCAGCACATTTACGACGCAGAAGAGATAAATGAGACAGTGGAAACGGTGAGACTTTTATTTATTTCTTCAGGAACAGATAAGCTTATTAATCTGTCAAAATGAGACGAATTTCCTCTCTTATCTCTCGCGCACAAATCATCTCACCCTCGGGCATGAATATATGTATGTAATAATTATAATCTACATTAATATAAGCACAGTGTAGACCCATTTTTGGTAATGTTAGGATAATGGACATTGGACACACTACTAGTTTATTCTAATCTAAAAAAAAATTTTAATAAGTATAATTTCTTTGTATATGAAGCACAACTTGTACGAACTCAAAATGTATTCTTAAGCCGTTCGCACAAAGGATCATCTTGCGACTCACGACTCACGACTCGAGTAGTCACGACCCAAGTCGTCAGTCGTGAGTCGCAAGACGATACTGCGCGGCCGGCCTTAAAGGGAGGTTGGTATTTGGCTAAGCATTTCTTCCTTTGTGTACCTTGTAACAACGTTTCCCAAACTGTGGGGTGCGCAAGACCGACTGAAGGGGGACGCTAGAATGTTAAAAAATGAAAAATAAAAACGTAAATACGTAGATATTTTCACTAATTGTATTCATTGTAACGATACTCGGTATGATACGTAAACAATGTTGGAAAATGTCACGTTCTACAGTATAATACATTCATAAATTAACCATTTTTAACGCTATCTCACCTCTGATTATCATATGAATGAATTACATTCATGAATACCATTTGAAGTTGAAATAAAGAGGAGCGCGTGAAAGATTGACTTCAGTTTGAAGTGTGTGTGTGTGTGTGGGGGGGGGGGGGGGGGGTCATTCGATAAAAAAATGTTTGGGAAGCTCTGCCGCATACTAAACATTTGAAATAACAACAATTATAACCGAAACGATATGACGTCATTTTAAATGTTTTGTACGATTCGAAATATCCATCCAAATATCAACCTTTTTTCAAAGTGTAGAAATCAATGTCAACTTTAAAATACATTTGGTTTATTAGTATTTTTTTTACGAACAGTCAATTAAAAAAGTCTCGTCATGAAACTCTACGTTTCGTTCCGATATTTATGGGTAGGAGCCATGGATGTTTTGAATCGACTGTATGAGAAAAAAAAACCTTTACCTGCAATTCAATTACAGTAGTCGCATTGACGAAGACAATCTCGGATTCTATGTTGTTTAACACGATTAAAACTGATTCTTCTTTCTCATCTGCAGTAAAGAGAAGAGAATGACAGTATTATCACACTATACATTATCCCTTTGTCACACTATACATCAACGTGTACAGTCGAATCAAAAGGTCATGAAATTCAATGTTTCAGTAAGAAACACGAGGTTTCACGACACTTTTTCAATCGATTGTACAGTTTCGAAAAAAGTTCGTCTAAAAACAAAAATTTTGAATTAGTAACTGATAATATTTTTTCTTTGGATACTTTATTCTTTTTGGTGAAAGTAATAAAATCTAAAAAACAAAACCCAATCGCTACCAATCAATAATTTTGTAATGGTTTTTATGCAGGTTTTTTTCTAGACGAACTTTTTTCCTAAATTATATATCAAAATAAAATAACGTAAATAGTAAAATTTTCAAACACTACAATTCTATTTTCATTTACTTCCCAAAGGTCCGACACCATTACACAATTATAAATCAAAATAACACCACGTGATCGACGTCATATTTAATCGACAAGGATTGTAGGTTAGATTAAGTTAAATTAGGCTTAGTTAAGTTACACTAAATTAAGATAGTTTCCTTTTAGTGCTAACACGATGTTTCGTCCACTAAATGGGACTAGCTCCTTTTAAAGCAAATGATTTTTTTTCATATTTAAAATTTGTATACTGATTTTTGGTCTCCGTATTTGATAATAATTATGATAACGATAATGATAAAGTTTATTGTCAGGCGACAAATCATATAAAAAAATATTTAGTTTTAGCTTTATTTAATAAAGAAAAAATTAATAGCAGGATATTAAGCCGAGTTTTGTTTTAGTGTTATATATATACATATATATATATACACACAGGGTGTTATCAAATGTTTCATAAATTAGTATACATATTCAGGACGTCAAAGTGAACAAAAAATTCCTATCTTCGTTTCCGAGATACATTGCTCTTTTGCTGAGCAAGATCCAATTAAAATGAAAGTCATTAAAGTTTATCAAAGTTTATTTACACTAAGTTCTCAAAATGGTTTCTCCGCATCAGAGTACAAATGCTTCAAAGCGTCGTTGAAATTTTTGCCGCATACGCTCGAAAACACGTACATGGTCGCGTATTGTTTCTGAACAATCTCGAACACGTTGCCACAATTCATCCATGCTATTAACTTCTCGCGCCTAAACGAGATTTTTTAAATCACCCACAAGAAAAAGTCAATTGCATTTAGGTCCCGAGACCCGGGTGGCCAAGCGACGGGACCATGCCGCCCAATCCACCGCCGAGGATATTCTTCATTCAGAAAATTTCGAACAGCAATATAGTATTTTTGTAAACTTTAATTGACCTTCATTTTAATTGGATCGTCCTCGGCAAAAAGGCGATGTATCTCGGAAACGAAGCGATTGCGGATTTATGTTCAAAGGAACTTTTTTATTCACTTTGACCTCCTGAATATGTATACTAATTCAGGAAACAATTTGATAACACCCTATAATATTATATACAGGGTGGCGCAAAAGTCGCGCATCATACGAATTTTCAGTGTTGAGTATATTTTTTTCTTTTAGGTAGGGGATGGCTACGAAATTAACAATAGACGAGAGGGTGAGCTTGGTTTTAATGTATGGAATACCAGGTACAACAAATCGATGAATGGGTACAAAATTTAAATTCTGTACCGATTCATCGATTTGTTGTACCTGGTATTCCATACATTAAAACCAAGCTCACCCTCTCGTCTATTATTAATTTCGCAGCCATCCCCTACCTAAAAGGAAAAAAATATTATACTCAACACTAAAAATTCGTATGATGCGCGACTTTTGCGCCACCCTGTATATATATAATATATATATATAATATATATATATATATGTATGTGTGTGTGTGTGTGTGTGTATATACAGGGTGGGCCGTAAGTTTCCATACATAGGAAAAATTAAACGTTTGTTTTTATGTTTCAGATACCCTAAGAATATGCGTTTGACGTAAGATCTTGTTTACTGATGAAGCAAATTTTTACGTCAATGGAGAGGTTAATCGGCAAAACATACGTTATTGGAGTATGCTAACCCTAACTGGCTGAGTCCGACGAAGATGCAAGGTGCCGGTAAAGTGATGGTGTGGGCCGGGATATGGGGTGACAGAATTATTGGACCAATTTTTGTCAGTGGAAATCTTAATGCCGAAAGGTATCTTAACATGTTGCAAGAAGAGATTTTCCCATCCCTGCTAAACGAGGAAGGTAACTTCCCAGTTTACTTCCAGCAAGATGGAGCTCCACCTCATTATGGTCTTCACGTGCGTGCGTCGGTATTTGGATCAGCAGTTTTCGGATGCTTGGATTGGTCGGCGTGGTCCTGTGGAGTGGCCTCCCAGATCCCCAGATCTCACCCCCCTTGATTTCTATCTTTGGGGGCACTTGAAGGCCATGGTGTATCAGGAAAAGATACGAGACATAAATCATCTAAAGGAACGTATCACCAACGCCATTACAAGCATAACGTCAACTGTGCTAATGCGTGTTCATCAACAGTGGGGAACACGTATTGAAATGTGTTTTCAAAACAATGGCAACCATGTAGAGCATATTATATAAATAAAAATGGTTGTCCATAACAAAATGTTTATTTTTCCTATGTATGGAAACTTACGGCCCACCCTGTATAATGAATTAATTTGGTTATCTCTCAAAAACAAATTATTAATTAATTCCTTTGGTAACCTTTGGTTTGCTTCCGCCCGAATTGTTCATTCTGACGAAAGTCAAGCTTTTCACTCAACCTTAGACCTACAGTTTAACGTAAAATCCGAACCACGCCCCCACCAGCAGCCCAGTGTTTTAACTACTAGGCTACCTAGAGTACCTATCTACCTACCAACCACTTTCTTTATAGTGTGGAAGGAAGAACAGCTGGGTTTTGCTGTGCGCAGCCTGCCGTCACAGGGTCTCGATCTCGGGGCCTATGGATTCGTAGTCAGCGACGCTAACCACTACAGCACCATATATATAATTGATTTAATAGAAGGAAAATTGATTGAGATATTGGTTTCGACTACCATCCTGGCTGGAGGTCGAAGTATTTTTATTAGAGGAAGATTGTGATTTAATATATTATAACTTAAATGACAGTGTATCATGGCATTTCACTCGGACGAAAATCTAGTATTTTATATATATATAACTTCTCAAGTAGTGCCAATAGTAATTCACCTTTTTTCTTACAGAACGCCCCCCAACTACTTTAACACAAGCGAAAGTGATTAAACATTTGAAAATATAAATATTATAACGTGGATAAAATATGAGCACGGACAGACAGAAATTTACACACTGAATAAATATATATGGAATTCAACTCAGAATGGTTCCCTGAGGTTTTTTCATGATACACACAGATCGTGCGTGGAACAAGGAACTCTTCTGGGAAAATTAAATCCACTATAGTCCGAATAAGTAATGGTAAATGACAAAGACTACAGTTTTTTTCCTTTTCATGATGTTACCCCGTCGTGGGCAGAGAGGCCCCAAAAATATAGCTTCTCTCACCAGCTCTCTGTAAAGCAGATAGGATCCAGCTTTGGGACAGGATCTAGGGGGTTACAGCTACACCTAGCCTACTATATTCAGAACCTCAATATAAGCAAAAGACTCACATCAAAGAAAAAGGGGTAACTATTTTATTTTTAGTCTAAAAACCAAAACTTAAACCTCAACTGGCAAAATTGAGCGTCCACTTTTCAAGGCACATAACATGTCTGTTTCATGATGGGATTGAACTCAGAATAGTCTCCTGAGGTTTTTTCATGATACACACACACACAATTACCATTACTTATTCGGACTATAGTGGATTTAATTTTCCCAGAAGAGTTCCTTGTTCCATGCACGGTCTGTGTGTATCATATATACATACATCTTACAAAAATTTGAGAATTATCAGGTCATCCCATAAGTAATGTCGTTTTTTAGATCGGAATTTAAAGGACAAAAATAACTCAACTGAAACTTTTTAATCTAGTATATATTTTCCATCGGAATCAATGACACTCTGCCAACGTCCTACAAGCTTTACAATGCCATGTTTATAAAATTCAGGCGGTTTTGAGGCAAAAAACGTACAAAGACTGGTGTGCGGGTCATCTAAAGAAGTATACTGTTTCTCGTCAAGATAGTTTTGCAGACTCCTGAAGAGATGATAATCTGAAGGCGCAAGGTCTGGAGAATATGGAGGATGTGGAAGTTTTTCCCACCCAAGCTCCTCAATTTTTGCAGAAGTGATCCGAGAGGTATGAGGACGCGCGTTGTCGTGGTGGAACACGATTCCTTTCCGATTAACCAAAGAAGGTCTCTTTTCTTTTAATGCAGTGTTCAATCGATCCAGTTGTTGACAGTAGACTTGAGCGGTGATTGTTTGGTTGTGTGGTAAGGTTTCAAAGTGTATTACACCACCTTTATCTCACCAAACACTAAGCAACACTTTCCGAGGGTGAAGATTTGGTTTTGGCTGTGGTGTCGCTGGTTCTCCGGCACAAACCCACTGTCGACGGCGCTTAATATTCTGATACAGTATCCACTTTTCATCACCAGTCACTAAACGGTGCAAAAACGGATCTTGGAGTTCACGGGAATGAAGAGCTGTACTAATGTTTATCCGCACCCTCAGATTGTCGACCGACAATTCATGTGGCACCCATTTTCTTAACTTAGGCACTTTCCCGAGTTGTTGCAAATATCGATGGATGGTGGACAGGGATGAATTGAGTTTCTGGGCCAATTCTTCGACAGTTGTTGAACAGTCTTCTTCAAGTGCGGCTAACAGCAGGTCATCATCAAACTCAGCAGGGCGTCCAGAGTGTGCTGCATCTGTCAAACGGCAGTCACCATTCCTAAACTTTTGAAACCATCTTTGACATTTCCTCACACGCAGAATATCGTTGCCATAAACTTCCTGAATGTTTCGTGTTGCTTCAGTAGCACTATTCCCTTTTTTGAACTCGTAAAGCATTATATGCTAGATATGCTCTTCTGATACCGCCATGTTTATGAGGGGTTCACATAAAGCAAAACACACGTCTTCACTGGTCAAGGTCTGTAAAGTATGTAGCGAAACACGATAGATCTCCTCTTAGATAAATCTTCGGAAAATTTATGCTCAAACCGAGTAAGGACTAGTTTAAACTTAATCTATCGTAAAAAACGACATTACTTATGGGATGACCTGATATATTCGCAGAATCATATTAGTTTTACATATATGATACATCACCAAAAATCTCATTCCCCAATTGAATTGGGGTGAGAAGGCATACATGCTCGGATAAAAATATAGGTGATGAAGGAAAGAAAAGATAGAAACTAAAGTATACACATTGATTCACACCGGCATCCTGGTGAACCAGCCACGCTTCATACGCCATGCGTGGTGGCGCTTCTAGGCCTTGTCAAAAATAAGAGAAACAGTCCCGAACTTACGAGTTACATACCTTTAACAAACCTCTTCCATTCCAACCTACTCGCAGTCACTTCTCGTGCATCACCCAGCTCAAGTCCACGGCGGTTCCTCACGCAATTATTCACCATGTCCATCCATCTCTTTGGCCTTCCTCTCCTCCTCCTCCTACCTCCACACACTTTTATACACACTTTTCACAACTTTGTCATCTTTCATTATTTCAACACGTCCAAACCACCTTAACACACTTTTCTCAATTTTCACTGACTCTCGTACGCCGCATCTATTCAGAACACGATTTATCACTTTATCAATCC
Source organism: Bathynomus jamesi (assembly GCA_023014485.1). Lineage (NCBI taxonomy): Eukaryota > Metazoa > Arthropoda > Malacostraca > Isopoda > Cirolanidae > Bathynomus > Bathynomus jamesi. Next base: position 215,089 of record JAJOZX010002267.1, on the reverse strand, counting down.
GACGCATGTCACACTCACACATATCACACACACTTCAAGTTATCCATCTCAGCTTCTCTTACCTTTGACTTACCTTTGTCAATGTTTCACACCCATACAAAAATGTCGGTAATAACACACCTTCCCGTAAACATCTCGCAAGATCTCAACCCAGTCTCCGTTTCCTCACGACCGTTTTTAGCGGACACGCCACCTTTCTTTCTCGCTTCCTTCTAATATTAATTTCATCCGCACTCCTCCTCGTACCTATTTGGTTCAGGAAACATCCTAAATGCTTAAAAGACCCCACTTCTGTCGTTTCATCGTTCACCATCACCCGACAGTCCATATTTCCCTCATTCTCCACAATCAATAATAACTCGTTCTTACCGACATTCACTTTCAACTCTTCTCTCGCACACTGCCACAAAACTCTTAACAACCTTTCGCAGATCACACTCACTCTGAGCGAGTAGCGCATTATCATCCATATACGACAAATTCGACGACGGGTCCCACACCTATTTCCATCACACACCAGATTCATTCCTTTTTCGAGGATTCGCACTTTCACCGCTCTCATCATCCCATCCGTAAAAAAGATTGAACGGCTTTGGAGACGTCGCACATCCTTCACGTACACCAACATTTATATAAAACCAATCACTCAATTCTTTATTTACTCCCACACACGCGCTACTTCCATCACAGAAACTCTTCATCACATTCACGAGTCTCTCACCAACCAATTTTAAAGTTATTAAAACTAGGGTTACGCAGTTCCATTCCAAAAGCTTAAATCAGTCTGCTAATATTTTCAAAATGAAAAGTGAACCAATAGAGCAAATACGAGACTACTGCTTAAGTATCTGGGTGAAATCATCACCAGCTCCTCGAATAACGACAAAAAGATAAGAAAACAATATCGAAATTTCTGTCCTAAAGCAAACATGATTATAAGGAACTCCAGATTTTATACGAGCGAAGCTAACGACACACCTTTCCGTACGTTCTGCACTATCTATGGGAAACAACTTTGGGATAATTATAAACAAAAAAGATTCTGTCGGATTCTTTAATATATTTCATAACAGATTTTTTAAACCGCCATACAAATTACCTCCAAGATGTTCAGCTTTGCAAATGTTCGCTAACCACAATATCGCAAGCCTCCCGAAAGTAACAAGACGTGATCAATACAGTCTAATACAAAGAACTAAAAATTCAGACAATCCAGTTATCCAAGGTATTGATCAGTCCCCTTTTATTTATTTATTTACTTTGGGTTCGAAATATGAAATAGTTTTTCTTAATATCGTTAAAGCTATTTTCATCATTTGCATTCTTTATTTTAGTCCTATTTTTGCTTTTTATTTGTTATTATTATTAATTGTACTTGGAAGCTATTTTTTCATATATATATATATATATATATAATATAATAATATATATATATATATATATATATATATATTGTAAAGAACGACGCTTTTTAGAAGAGTGTTCGCACAAGAGGGGAGGAGAAAACGAGCAATGAAAAATGAGGCACCTCCCAGGAATCAAACCCGGGATCACCCGATTGCCGGTCAGATATGCTAACCACTACACCAAGAGCCTCGACGATTTTAAAGCTCTTAATTCCCCACGTACCTCGAGCGAAATCAAATGCCTTTTTGAGGGGCACCTTGTCATGCAGAGAGAGAGAGAGAGAGAGAGAGAGAGAGAGAGAGAGAGAGGCTTCATGCATAAACCATTATAAATGCATAAATGTGGATAAAATAAAGTAAATATTAGAGAGAATTTTGTGAAAACACAATTCCCTTTTCAATTTCTCCCAAAATGTTCCATTTTTTAATTCTTAAAAAAATGTGAAAATAAAAGAAACATTCTCCTAAAATAAGAAATTCGCAATTGTTCTCATGACCATTGGAGACGCTCCGTTTTGTATATAATAAAGGACCAAAAAGAGAGAGAGAGAGAGAGAGAGAGAGGTTTGAATTTCAGATAATATATAGTTCAATATAACTATAAGAGTAAGCGCGCGCATAATATATATATATATATATATATATTATATATATATATATATATAATATATATATATATATATATATAAAACCTAGTTTAAGTAGGTTTTAAACCCTACAAAAAATATCCAAATAAATATTTCAATCTTACTAGACTTTTTATTTGAAAGAATTCCACAACGCAAATATTCTGTACAGGGTGTGTTATAACTTATAAGTCAGATTAGGGTTTCATTTAATCATTATCCTACACTGAGGGTGGCACGGCGCTCGTGTCAGAGGAATGCGGCCCATTGCGCTAATTCTCGAATTATTATTATTACAGCACTATCTTGAATTGAGCCTTCCCGGTAGCTTAGTGGTTTCCGTGTCTGACTCTGGGCGGTGAAGCTCTGGGTTCGCTCCCGGTTGCTGGCGCCTAGGTTGGGTCGGGCCGGGCCGGCCACTCACCCTGTTACTGCTCCAGCTCAGGTGACCCTCGGGGCGCACTCATCCCCACGAAATGGGTAAACGAGTTCCACGCGTTGCCCGTTTTTTTTTTCACTACCCCGAGTCGAACTCTCCCGACTTCAGTGTCTTCAATTCGCTTATAGGGAACCGGCGTTACCCACTGAGCCGTCACGGACACTAGCGAGAAATACTTTCATCCCTAATAATATATATTTTTTCCTATTACGATGACCAATTAATAAGATACATAATGATTATCAACTCGTATCTAATCCTCTATTACCCTTACTGACATCAATAATGACCCGGAATCTATTGTTTTCCTAATTGGAAATAAACAATAGTCGAGTCTTACAATAAGAGTAATCATGATATAGCCACTCGGAACATCAATGCAAATGTCAAATATTAACAAAGGATTTCAAATATTTTTATTGTGTAAGAATTATTATTGGGTTATAAGTTATATTTTAAGTGTTCATTCATTCAATGACAATTATCTGAGTAATGGCAAAGTTTGACGCTTTTGTTTTTGAGACGAGCAAACAATCATTCTATCTTATTATTTACGTCGTGGCCATGTCACAATACCGCTTTCCGCTCCATCAGCTAGTTTAAGCGATGTTGGGTCTGGCCGGTAGTTGAATGAGTGACCCTCCTTTGAGTTTGGATAATGTAGTGACCCTTAGATGGCTCGGGTCCCACGTAAAAGTGTAGGCCCCGTCCATCACATGATCTTTTTGTCGTAACGAGGGAGTTAAACAACCCCAAACAAGTCAGTAGGGCCAGAAACTGGCATAGCGCTCAGGCCAACTAATGTTGCCCATTGCTTTAGCTCCTCTATGATTATTACTAGCATCATCGGGGTTCGAACCCTCAATCTTTGTGTCTTCACTTCGCTTATAGGAAAACGGTGTTAACCCACTTAGCTACGGTGACATTTCATTTTTTGTTTTTCTGTATACGATGCAAAAGGTTACAAAACCTGACGTTAGTATAATCTCTCACTTGAAAGATATTTAAAATGACTGACGAGGTTCAAGTACAGATACGAAACGACTTTTCATGTAATTTTCACTTCTCCGATAAAAGGTAACGTGTAGTAATTACAATCATTTGTTTATTCGTGTGACTGTTAACAGAACTGTACATAAAAACGAATCGTCTGATTTCGACCAAACTTGGCAGATGGGTTGGGTCACAGCCAAGGAAGAATCTATTTGATTTTAGTCAGTATAGGTCAAAGGTCAGGGTCACAGAGGTCGGTCAAATACTCGCACATTGTAATTTCAACGGTGATGAATTAAAATATTTTCATAATATATAATATTGTAATGAAACGTAAAGACCTTTAAAGGGGAGACTCAAAGGGGAGACTCGTGAAATAAAAAATATGCTCATTTCTATTATTATTTAATCCGAATGTTTTCTCATTACGAAAAATACCTATTCACCATTATTATATACATCATTGCCTATATGACTCTTCAATGTGCCTGTATATGCTTGCATGCAGGGCTGGATTAACCATTATTAGTTAGGCTAATAAAGTTGTAGTCTTCGGCCCTCGAGTTTAAGCCCTAATTTTTATATCATAAAATCTTTGTCACGAGGTTGGTTAAGTAATATATAACTACGTAATTAAATCTTCAGAGGTGGAAAATAAGAGTTGTTTTTTTTAGTTAAGAGTTTTTTATGTCATTATATCTGATGGTGTACTATTGTCGATATGTATGTATGATTTTCATCCATTTTTGTATGATTGGCTTCAAAGGATTAATCTGTTTCCGAAATTGTTTTCCAGACGTTGGGAATTTGGGCCTAGTGTAACGATCATTCAGTATGTCGAAGAAAAGGGAATGTTTTGTTTAATATCACAGTTTAAGGCCAAGAAGGAAGAAATCATTCTTTATTTGAATTGTATGCTGTTTTTGCTCGGGGGTTTGTAATGTACATAGCTTTGATTTTTGTTAGTTGTTAAATTTGGATAACTATACATTTCTATTCGTTTGAAGATTTTATGAATTATGTACAATATATAGTACATACATAGGCCCTTCCCTATTATGAGCCTTAGGCCCCTCACAGCCTTAATCTGGCTCTGCGTGCGTGTAATTAATATACACGCTTAACTGGCTTGCAATTTACAATAACATACAGTAACGGTTGTAGTCTTTCTGAAAATGGCGAATATTGCCAGTAATGAGCCGTTCTTTAATTAAAAGGCGCCTACGAGAAAAAAATTCAAAGCTGCATTAAGAACAAAATTACATTAAAAAAGCGAATTAAGTCATTTTCAGTATTAAGTTTCAAAACTTTATACTGTTGTCCCATTATTTTGTTTCGTTTTCTATTTCTTAAAATGAAGAAGAGGTAAACTAATATAATTATGAAAAGTGACATTCAGCTGTCACTAAGCTAAAAATGTTTAAATATATAATTTCAGAATTTTTTTTTTTTTTTTATTATTCATTATATTCAAACGAAATTTCGTTATTTTTTATTTCTGAACTCTTACATAGGATCAGCTGAAGATCAGGGCCCCTTAAATACTATTACTTTTCGAGTCCTGCAGGATATGGACGTAAATCCTAAAATATAATTATTGTTTTGAGCTTTATACATCTGCTTTTGTCGTAACTTTGGATGCAGTATAAAATTAGAACTTAAAAGCAAGCCAAAATGTCTCGTCACAATTGGAGAATTTCCAAAATGAGAGATAATAATTTTTTTTAAATTAGAAATTGTCGAATTATTTATTAAAATTAAAAGTTAGTTTTCTTAAATGTCATTTTTTGGGAGGGTGGGTTTCTTTTCCTTTCTTTTTATTTGCAATTTTATTTATAATTTTTGGTTTTGTTACTAAGTAAATATGCAAATTTGCTAGTTCGCAGTTTTTCTCCGTAGCCTATTTATGGTAAGGAAACTTGGAATAAAGTCGCTTGACAATTGATTTTCAATGTAAATGATATATTTTAGTTTTAAGCGCGGTGTGGAGGTTATTTTTATAACATTGTATCAAATATTGGACGATAAATCTGAGTTATTTTATTATTAATGGATTATTGAACTTAATGATTTATTGATTAAATGCTTATTGTTTTTTGTTAAGAATTATCATACTATATATATATATATATAATTTATATATATATATATATATATATATACAGTGGATTTACGCTTCTTTTATATTATACGTTTTGCTATTTCAAAAGCTTGAAAATGTAGGATTTCTTTGCGAAACTAAGTCCTGATTAATGTATTGTGATTCTCTCTCTCTCTCTCTCTCATATATATATATATATATATAACCCTTATACGATGCAGAAATCGATATAAAGCGGTTTTCCTTGTCATATCGACTTTCTTGAATCAGAGAAAGGTTAGATTTTCTGTCTTTCCATTAAAAGCAATGTCGTGTCTATAGAACAGTCATTAAAGGCCTAAAAACCTCTTCTATTTTTTTTTCTTTTCCCCAACCATATAACCACTCCCAGACAGAATGATTTTAATTACAGTTTTGGCGGCAGATGGCGTGCGTGTTTAATGATCGTTAAGTGGGAAGACCGCTCCAAAATGTTCCCGCACTGTGATACGAAGACACTATGGCCACAAAACTGGGAGGGACTGAAGGAAAATAAAAATAAGGTTTTTTATATATATATACACACGTTGTTAGATTTATTTCATGAAATGTGATGGTGTATATGCGGGTGAGAATAGAGTTGGGCAAGTAAGGGATTTAATATCGCTTTCTTTGTAACAATGAGACTTGTATCCGGTTTTGTAAATTATTATCATTATTATATATTATTATTAACCGACTGATGGGCGTCCTCTTCTTCAAGATTAAAAAAACTTCAAGTATGGACAGAAGCTGCAGCGAGTTGTAAATGAAATACGAAGGTAATATCCGTAGATTTATAGATAACCATTCTTCGAGAAACCACTTTATTTGTGTAAAAGAACTTTTGTGGTGGGTCGAACAGGGTTTGTAGATTGTAAAAGGATACCTCGTGCAGATGGTGCTAGTGACATATCTCCGTTTACCAGTAGTTGCTGGACTGGACAACAGAATGGGTTGATGGTAAACGGTATAGAGGCCTATAACTTAAATATCTTGGCTTTGCCAATGAGAATTCGTCGCAGAACAGAATTTCTACCCACAAAAAACGAAAAACTACCCAACCACGAGGATGACCATTATTGGTTACGAGTCAGCGTCTGTGGCTCAGTGGGTAACGCCGTTTCCTTATGAGAGAGAGTGAAGACACTGGGTCGGGGGTTCGATTTCCGATGGTGCTGATAATAATCGAGGAGTCAGCGCAATTGGCCGCATTAGTTGGCCTGAGCGCTGTGCCAGTTTGTAGTTTTCCTGACTCGTTATCATCATCATTAGCTACAAAATTAGCATGGTTTTGTAGCTAATTTTGTAAAATGGTACGTTTTTCATCCAAAAGACATGTAATGGTGCATAGTAAGAAATGATGCATCATTAGCTACAAAATCAGCATAAAGAGCCCTTCCTCTCCAGATGAGTTCCAGTCCAAGCAAAAAGACCAGACATCTTAAATAATGTTATTTGCATAATTTGCGAAAATCCTTGCTTACAGCCGCCAATCTAAAATTTTTTGAAATAGGCCAAGGACATGATGCACAGACCTGTGTGTAACATTTTAGAAGTCTGCTCTTCTCTCGGAAGATAAACATAGTTTGGGAGTGTGGTTAAGCAAGCGCTTAAGAAATCCTGTTTGCACCCTGTAGTTCAACCCCGTGACTTTAGCAGTTTGGAATCTGGAAAGATACTATCTTCATCAAAGATGATCATAATTCTGTTAAATGCCCATCCAGTTTTGAAAATCATCATCTGGCTAATATTATTCCATCATGATGCTTTGCATTTAAATACACAATCACTACAAGAGGACTGTGCTACATGTCCCACTTCTCAACTAATCATCGGGGGAAGAGTTAAAAAGATCCGCACATTCTCTTCTGAACATTTTCAGAACATAACTAATACGAAGCCTCTCGAACGCATTTGGACACGTCTTGATCGTCAGCCGGGAAGGCTGAAGAGCTACTCTCAATTGTGACAGCTTTTAAGGAATTAAACTTTAACTGAACTCCGTCGTCAAAATTTGACCCTGTCAACTATGATACAAAAGTTCATTGTTCTATTCAAGAGGAGTCGTAATTCTCGAAGTGGCTCGTGAAAAAGCTACTTCATAATAATTGGCTTTTTTCTATTTTATCCGCATCTTAAGAGGATCTTATGGACCATAATAAATATAATTTATTATATTACAAAGTTTCATTTCATATTCCAGCAACGTCTCTCTCTCCTCTCTCTCAGTAAATTTAGTACGGTGCTGGTCTTGTCTGGTTTCAAAGCACTGAGAGTTTACCCCATTGGTAGAGAAGGGAAACTTGATGGGATCTCTCGGGAATCAAAACCTCCGAATAGAGCTTCGAGGAAGCTACTTAGCTCGAGTAGAATTTTAGTTTTAAATAATGTAATTTAATGTAATTAAATAGTGTAACAAAATTTCTTGGTGTAATGCTAGATAAGAATTTGCAATGGAGTGATCATGTAAATTATACGCGAAAAAGATTTCAAGGAGCGTTGTTATAATGTTTAAACTTAGAAATGTAATCCCTAAACAAGTTTTATTGACTCTTTATCATACTCTTGTTCTTGCTTATATAACGTATTGCACCCTTGTTTGGGGAAACTCCGCTAACAACGCATTAAATGGTACCTTTGTCATCCAAAAACGAGCAATAAGGTTATTATCTGATGCTGATTTCCTTGATCACTCTAGTGCATTATTTAAAGAGCTAAACCTACTAAAGCTCAATGTTATAACCAAACTGGCACATTTTTTTTTTATTTACGAGTGTAAGAAAATCATTAATTTACAATGGGTAAATAGATATTTTGTAACTCATCAAGAAATCCACTCTTATCAGACCAGAAATAGATCAAAGCTCGTTATACCTCAATTTAGATTGTCTTCATCTCAAAAACTACCCATTTTCATTGGATTGAAACTATGGATGACTTACATGCCGATATAAAAAATATTGTGAATGTAAATTTGTTTAAAACCAAGTTGAAATCCCGATTAATAATGGCATACTAACAAAAATCTAGGATAATGTCCATTAATTGTTTACTAATTATTAATTTCTCGCGTGTAATCTAGTATTAAAAACACATTTCTTGGGATTGTTTAGTTCTTATCTCTCGTGTATAATACTGGTTTCTTTGTATGGTATTGGTATAGTGCCTTCAATGGTGACCTCGTATTTGTCGTGTCAGTAGTGATAATTTAAGATTATACAGGTTTTAACTATTAATAATACTTATTTATTTAATAAATAACAACTAGCCGTTTATTTTTAATAAGAGCCCAGTAAAGCCTAAAGCTTAAGGGCCAAATTAAATAAATAAAATACATAGTCGAGCTTCACAATTATTCATGTCATTGTAAATTGTAAAAGAATGTATTTATTTTATTATTAATAAAAGTTATTCATTTCAGAAAGTTTAATAGAATTTCTTAAACAATATATATACACGCATACGTACACTGTCGGAGAAATTCTTAAATTAAGGGGGCACTGACCAGTTGGAGGTGCCTCTTCCTTATCTAAGTAATTCTAGAGCGAGATGACAATGAAAATAGTAAAATTTTAAAAGCAAATCTCTCTCGGCACAATAGCTTCGGCACTCAAAGTAGAAATGGTGCAACGATGAAATGAATTTTTGTACGTAATAAATAACAAAATTCTTTAAAAGAATGCGCGGTTGTAAATTAGATCAAGTGGTCTAGTATTTCACGCTATCCTTTACTTCCACTGTCCTCTAAAGCTATTCTTTTCATTATACTTTTTCCTTCTTTCCTATAATCTTCCTTCACAATTATTTTCCGTCAGCAGTGGCTGGTGGAGGACGGAGAGCCTCGTCTGTGCTATACTTTACTATTATTACTATTCCCGCGTGTGAAAGCTTTACACGTCGATAAGTGTAGGCATTGTATAAGTTTTCAGTGTTCTTTTTCATTGCTATTTCTAACTTTTCTACTTCCTTCTTGGGCCAGCCTAAAGTGGATTTTATAATCTCTCTCTCTCAACACAGAAAAGACCGAGTAACACAAAGTTTACATTTTAAGAGTTTCGTTGTTTTAGAATTTACGAGTGGTATATAAAAAAATCGGTCAAACAAGAGATTGAAAAATATTCTTGAATAACAATAATATTTCCTTCACTAATAACGAGTCCTTTTCATCACCATTAACTGGCTATTGGTTTCGTAACGAAGATTTGGTAATGAAGCTATCTTAATTGCATCTCAACGAGGTTACAAATGAGTATGGAAATATACACGGGTCATTTCATAATAATTAACATGCCGATATATATATATATATATATATATATATATATATATAGCCGTACGATTACAAAAATTTCACACAGTACGTTTCACATAAATACGCAACTTTCCCGACCCCAATTTTGAAATTTAAAAAAAAAAAATTTCACTCCACCCGAATGCACATGTTGGACAACCCGGACAACAACCCTAAAGATTAAGAATAAAGAACTGTAATGTATCTAAATATTACAATTCACATATATCATATGAAACTTTTAGGACATTGACTATTTACTGCGTGAATATTACATTGTTTGAATCATTCAATAAAAAATTATAAGGTTTCAAAGTTGTTTCATTTCGAATGGGACACCCGGTGTGTGTATATATATATATATATATATACACAGGGTGGGCCGTAAGTTTCCATACATAGGAAAAATTAAACGTTTGTTTTTATGTTTCAGATACCCTAAGAATATGCGTTTGACGTAAGATCTTGTTTACTGATGAAGCAAATTTTTACGTCAATGGAGAGGTTAATCGGCAAAACATACGTTATTGGAGTAATGCTAACCCTAACTGGCTGAGTCGACGAAGATGCAAGGTGCCGGTAAAGTGATGGTGTGGGCGGGATATGGGGTGACAGAATTATTGGACCAATTTTTGTCAGTGGAAATCTTAATGCCGAAAGGTATCTTAACATGTTGCAAGAAGAAATTTTCCCATCCCTGCTAAACGAGGAAGGTAACTTCCCAGTTTACTTCCAGCAAGATGGAGCTCCACCTCATTATGGTCTTCACGTGCGTCGGTATTGGATCAGCAGTTTCCGGATGCTTGGATTGGTCGGCGTGGTCCTGTGGAGTGGCCTCCCAGATCCCCAGATCTCACCCCCTTGATTTCTATCTTTGGGGGCACTTGAAGGCCATGGTGTATCAGGAAAAGATACGAGACATAAATCATCTAAAGGAACGTATCACCAACGCCATTACAAGCATAACGTCAACTGTGCTAATGCGTGTTCATCAACAGTGGGGAACACGTATTGAAATGTGTTTCAAAACAATGGCAACCATGTAGAGCATATTATATAAATAAAAATGGTTGTCCATAACAAAATGTTTATTTTTCCTATGTATGGAAACTTACGCCCACCCTGTAATAATATATATATATATATATATATATATATATATATATATATATATATATATATATATATATATAATCATATACACACACAGGGACTAGTATGTTTCTGGACTGCTCTCGATTTTCCTACGAAATTGCAAACAAGGGCAGTCGATGACCCTGATTTTGTTTCTGCAATCGGTTTTCTTGAGAAATGATAAAGAAAAATGTTATGGATATTGAAAAATTTACTTACTGAAACGACGCAATACACTCCAACATCTTTTTGAATAAGTCCGAGCTGGTGTGGCGCTTACGCCATACAAATTCACAAAGGTACGAGTCAAGTTGGTCGCGATCTGTTCCGCATCGCAGTTTGTTCGATTGTTTCAATGAATTCCACAAACTTTCCACCTGCTGAGTGTGAGCTCCGGTAGATGGGTCGATAAAGTTCATGCTGTGGTTAACGGTGTAATGCGAATAGTTGTACCCAGCGAGTTGATCAATGCCCTCATTAGGTTAGGTTAGGTTTCTCAAGAAAACCGATTGCAGAAACAAAATCAGGGTCATCGACTGCCCTTGTTTGCAATTTCGTAGGAAAATCGAGAGCAGTCCATGAAACATACTAGGTCATATATATATAATATATATATATATAATATATATATATATATATATATATATATATATAATATATTATAAAGACAAAATTATTTGAAAAATATTTAAAGCATTCAAATAATGTAAAGAAATTAAAGAATTCAAAGCAAAAATCTTTCGGCAAAAGCGGAATGCAGAGTTTAAAAGAATTCGGTTAAGTTCATCAAGTAAAAACAATATCTGTCAACTTGATGTAAAAAAAAAGTTCGTTGATTCATTGAATGACAACCAACTAATTGTTATTTTCTTTAAGCTATTCCCAAGCAGTCTGATTTTTCTTTACTCAAATATTTTTGAAAGTTATTGAATTTTTTTTTATTTACAATTAATAAAATATTACCTACTGGAAGTTATTAGGACTTTTCTTTTAGACTGTATACAATATTCCAACTTTTAATTTATTGTATATAAGGGCTACGTTGTAACCACGTCGAAACACCGCTTCCGTTTAGGTGAGTGAGGTTAAGCGACGTTGGGTCTGTTCAGTAGTTGTATGGGTGACCACCGTCCTTCGCGTTCGGATGATGTAGTTCGGATTCCACGTGACTTTTGGCCGTTACGAAAGACGTTAACCTCGAAGCATTATTATTATTATTATTATTGCGGGGTGAGGGGACAGGACCTATCATTAATTTGTTCACTCGCACTGTGCATGACCCTAAATTTCTATAAATAGAAGAGGTTAGTCTTCATACTGTAATACATTTTAATAGATTGACATTATGTAGACACGCGTGAAAGATAATATATTATAATGTTCGTGAATCTTTATCGTGGTGTGACCATACAGTATCTATACCCAAATCAAGACATTCTCATTTCAGTCTTTGTCCAAGAATGAAAATCCGAAAGCGAGAATTCCGAAAGAGGCAATTCCCAAATAGATTCATTCTCACTTTATAGGATTTTCCATTGATTTTTTTCATTAAAAGTACCCTCGGGCACCCAACTGAGTCATAGTCTCCGCAACTCTTTCCCAAATTAGAACTCTTTCTTCCTAAATCTGGAATTCCCATTTCCGAACTGCGGATGGATATGGGTATAGTAAATGGGAGGCAATTAATTTTTAAGTTTCGTGTATGCGAGTTAGTTGTTGTACGTTTTGTGAAAAAACGCTACTTCACATTTAAAATAAGGTAGTAGTAATAGGACAATGAATATTTAAATTACAATTATTATTACTCTTAACTATACCCAAGAATTATTATTATTATATTATTTTTAAAGTTATGTATTAGTTTTAATGTACAATTTTTACATTAAGTATAATGATAGGAAAGGCGCTTTAACTTTACTAAATCTTAATTTTACGTATTTATGTAATAATTTGAACAGACTTTGCAAATTGCAAAGACCTGAACGGAAATGAGAGAAGTTTAATTATATGTAATAAGCTTTTACATACGTTATTATTAAAGAAACGAGGCTTTTTCCATTCTCCATTGGGTGGTCACAACGCTTCAACCCGGGACCGAACACACACACACACACCACTGGGAATGGATCTAGTGTTACCTTTCTTGACACGTTTGGGGGTATACCTCCGGTAATACGTCAGATGAGACAAACATCTCCATTTACACATCTTAAAAAAATAGGTTCCATTTCTCTGGTTTTCATTACCTGTCGTGGCACGACAGGTATGAATTGCACATTTATTCATACATTTATTAATTACATCCTTCCATCTTTACATTTTGAAAAAAGTAACAGAAAAGGGATGTTGTCAAGGTGGACATTTATACAGTTTAATGGTAAAGAATACGCTCGGCACTTAAGATTCTGACAAGTCAAGTTTTTAAAGGTTAGGTTTCGTTAACTTAGGTTATACATCAATTTGTTTAAGTTGGGTTAAAATGAACGAAAGTAACAATGTCGATCCACACGAGCATCGACATATTTTTGGGGAGGTAAAACGTATATATATGGATATTGCTCCAAAAAGATTAGTGGCCATTAAATACTTCAGCCAAATACTCCCCTCGCCTCCTTAACCCCCAATTTCTCCAAATACACCCCCAAATTTCCATCCCCGCTACTACTTAACCATAATCTAACTCACTATTACGCCATTTTAAACCTCGAGACTTTATATAATCGCCCGGCGTTAGTCGGAATTAAATCGGTTAAGTGGACGCTAAGCGTATTATCGTAAAGTTTAAATTTTATGAATTTTGGAAATACGTTGTAGACCCTACACGTACGAGGGAATCTAAGTTCCTCTCGGACTTCATTCATCTGAAGTGGGTTTCTCTCCAGTAGATGTCGAAACATCCCCGGAAGATATGGTCATCCAACTTTAAGGTTTGGACAACTAGAGAGAACCCATCGCGAATGGATAAACACCAACTCGCATTTCCCGAACGCGCGTGAATCTCGCACATTTATTTCAAAATTCTTCAAACGTAGCGTTAACGCGTAAACGTTTTCGTAAAGGGTTTTAACTACACGCGAGAATAGACACTTACCGAACTTTTCCCCGAGCTCCGTGCGAAGATGAATCGACGAGCGAAACTCTTAAATAGAAACGATAGATACTTCTCGTAACAAAAAGATTCGACCAATCAACCAACTAGGACGCGTGTCTCTATATTCCGATTAAAATACGATGAAATAGACACTGCTTTTATAAGATCGCGAATTCTTTGCTCCGCATTTTTCGTAACCGTTTTTGGGCCATCCAAGGGAACAGAACCAAATGTGCAGCGCTTATCTACTTAAAAAAATATTTTGCGCTTTCGAGCAAGTATCCAAATTTCACGAACAAAGATGAACAAAGGCTTTGTTTCTGTTTATTTGAAAGAAATAAAGAGAAAGTTTTGTACAAGTGATAAATTTTGTTCGTAATGAATTTTACGGTGTGTTACAGTTGATTTTTTTTCTTTCCTGTACACTAGGACTGAACTGTATGCTATATATATACATATATATATATATAAGGTGTATATATCCCAGAGCGAGATGCGGTAGAATGAAGAAAAAGATTTCGGATTTTTAATGAATGGCAGTCATTTAAAGAGGACAGTCTGTAAGAGGAGAGAGAGAGAGAGAGAGAGAGAGAGAGAGAGAGAGAGAGAGAGAGAGAGAGAGAGAGAAATATCTGCGATTTCTTTGGAATGAAGTAAAGAGTAATGGAAGAAAAGTAAAACAAAGCTTGATTCAATGGCCTTCGAAGTTCTTTTATTAGATGATATTGTTTCCAGAATGGAAATCACGAAGTCAAAAAGTAGTCCCAAAGTGAGGTTCCAAGATTACTCAATTACTTTGCCCGCAATAATACATACATACATACATACACAGTGTGTGTGTGTGTAACAGACAGCAAAAGTTCCAATTCGTTAAATTAGTTTAATATAGATTAGCTATAGGTTAACGTGAAGCCCAGTTAGGTTATGTAGGCTCAAATTATCTCGTTTGTTTGGAACGAATTAAAAAAAAAAAAACTTTCCGCCTGAACGTTCATTCTGACGAAGACCAAGCTTTTTCTCCCCACCTTAGACCTACAGTTTAACGTGGAATCCGAACCGCAACCCGCCAAGGAACAATAAAATTACAAAGTCCTCGCCCGAACTCTATCTCACGACCTCTCAACCAGCAGACCAAGGTTTTAACTACGAGCTATACCCAGGTGAGTAAAATGAATATAGCTCCAGAAACTACCCTTAAAAGAAACTTAAAAGAAAATGGAGGTTTGATAAAACTTTTTTTACGGCTATTTTTTTTTTTTGACGACTCATTTGCCTCCGATAAATTAACGCTCCTTCGAGTTCGTTCAGCAGCAAAATAGGCTTAAAGAAAATGGACTCTTTTATAAACTAGAGAGTTCAAATGAAGTAGCCCGAGTAGGAACAAATAGCTTCTATGCGGTGTTAAATTATTTTCAATTAATTTGTGGTTTGGTTACGACTAGGGATACGTCGTGGGCAGTGTCGTAACAACACCGCTTCACGACGATCGGCGAAGTTAAGCGACATTGGATCTGGATGGGATGGGAGACCGTCCTCCGCGTCCAGACTGAGATTATGTGACAATCCCGCGTAAAGCGGTAGGTCCCCTCTGCGTCATATGTCCTTAGTTGTTGCGGAGGAGGTTAAACAACCCCGTCATTACATTTAGGCTGCGACCATTTTGCCAGCGACCGTAGCTCAATGGGTAACACAGTTTCAGAGTAAGAGAAGCGATGTCTGGGGTTCGATTCCCGGCGATAATACTAATCAGTTAGGAGATCCAAACACTGCAGAGGCTCGGATGAAATTGGAAATTAGGCGACTCACTGAGCTACGGACGCTGGTGAATCTCAATGATGTTGGTAATAATGAGACAGAATTAGGTGACGTGAGCGCTCTGCCAGTTTCTGGTCTCCTGACTGATTATTTTAATTAGCATCTATAGGGTGGCCACAAAGTCCCTTTGCATAAAAACCGAGCAACATACAGATATGCTGTAATGTCACTGCAATGGACTTTGTGGCCACTAAGTTGTGTATCGTCATTATAAGCTGAAAATAACCTAACCTTGCATGAAACCTATTTGGATTTCAGATTTCAAGCTGATTATATACGAATATATATATATATATATATATCGTAAAGAACGACGCTTGTAGAGGAGAACATTCCGCGCAAGATGAGAAGAGAGAACGAACAAATGAAAAAATGAGGTAACCACCCGGCAATCGGAAAATCCTGGGTTCGATTCCCGGGTGGTTACCTCATTTTTTCGTTCTCTCTTCTCATCTTGCGCGGAATGTTCTCCTATACAAGCGTCGTTCTTTACGTTATTTATACTGCGTGTTCTTTGCAGTTGAAATGTATATATATATATATATATATATATATATATATATATATATATATATATATATATACACACACTGTTGTGCTGAATATTTATCAAATCGAACTGTTATCATAACTCAACTGAATTAACAAAATGACGTCAAAGTCATATAAACGAGATAAGTGTAAGCATGGTATGAATGAACTCTGAAGCTATTCTTTCATTATACTTTTTCCTACAAATCTTCTTTCACCAGTATTTTGTCAGTATTGGCTGGCGGAGGATGGAGAGAGCCTCGTCCGTTCTGTACTTTGCTACCACCGTTATTACTGCGTGAAAGTTTTACACGTCTATAAGCGTAAGCACGGTATAAGTTTTGGAGCTATTGAAGAATAGGGACCCCAGCCTTCTTTAGTTAGCTTTATAAGGCTAACTAACGAAAATATCATGACCTAACCTAACCAATCGTCAAGGGCGTACAGTTAACCTAACGATTGGTTAGGTTAGGTCGTGATATTTTCGTTAGTTAGCCTTATAAGTCTAACTAAAGAAGGCTGGGGTCCCTATTCTTCAATAGCTCCTAAGTTTTTAATGTTCTTTTTCCCCCCCATTTTCTTTTCTAGTTTTTCTTCACTTTCTCTACTTCTTTCTTAGGCTAATCTAGAGTGGATCTTATAAGAGTCTTTGTTAGCCTATAACTCTGCCACTCTAAACGCTGTGCACTGTTGATTATATTAAAAACATAACCCAAATATTTCGGGGACACCTAAAAGATATGTAAAAGATATAAAATTAAATTTTTTAATCACTTACGTTACATATTCACGTTATTTATGGAGGATATCTTAAAGCATGACGAGATCATGGTTTATACTGTAGATCTCTTCCCAAACGTAGCTATTTCTATTTCATCCTTCGTCCAATTACCGTGAGAAATCCGGGAGAGAGCGCTTAAAGAAAGCGATTATTAAATGGGTTCACTCCCATTCATACTGTATAGGATTTAAGTTGGAGTTTGTATAGAAAATACCGCTAGGGGGCGCAATTGCATCACGGTCTCTTTCTACATTTTTCCCAAATCAGGAAATTCTTTCAAATTTGGAATTCTCATTTCGAGTACTCCCATTGTCGGAGCGCGAATGGGAATGGGGGAGTAAAGTGGTTTATATATAATTGGCGATTATAAAAACTTTTATTGATGTGGTGCAACTGAAAACTCGTAAACCGGCGTTCTTTTTACTGAAAATCCTCCTCTTAGGTTCAAAGTTTTAAAACGATAAATTTTTTACCATAAGAAAAAAATTGGAAAAAGACAAACGTCTTTCTCAAATTATTACATATTTTACCACTTTTCCATTCAATAGCTTTGTTTGAAAATACAATTAATACGCCGACATTTTTATGCCCTGCTTAAGGCGTAATAAAAAAATCCTTATATTAGATTGTCGTAATTACCGTGACAAAACTGGGGGAGCTTTTGTCCTGGTGTAGTATGTATGGTTTCAGTACGCTACTATCGCTTCTTAAGCTTAGCATGTAATTATTATGCCTTAAGGGTCTTCATTAGAGACACGCTTCTTATGGTCAAACTCGTAATCCTACAGAATGTATCTCAAATTAAGCCTATGACAATCTGTTTTGTCTCGCAGAATGTCAGAAGGGCTCAAATTATGGAGGGTTGAGTATTCTATCGTGCTTTAGTGGCTGACATCAAATCCCGAAATTAATTCATACCATAAATTTGTGTAATAGAGATTATATTACCTCTTAACTAAAGCATCAAATCTTCGGGAATGGTTTTGTTATACGATTTAGAAGTAAAAATTATTAATTCTGGCGTTAAAAAATTATTTTTATATAAAGAGGACATACCGATATGATATCATTTCCTAGAAATGAAAATCATTGTATATTGGGTGGGGCCTTAGTCTCATTATTTGTAATGGTTAAGAGTTTTAAGGGGTGCGAAGCCCACATTCCTCGCTCCTGTTTTAGGTATGGCTAAGCCAGTCCCGTTAGGTTAAGCCGGGGTTAGATTAAATTATTTCTAGCGACGAGTTTCTCATTATTGCTTATAATATAAACCTACAACTTAATGTAAAATCTGAACCACGGGTCGCTACATCATCCGGACGCGGAGGAAGGCCCCCTTATTCAACTACTAAACAGACTGCTCGTCGCTTACCTTCAATGATCTCCCGGGAAGCGGTGTAATAACGTGGCCAAGACGTAATCCTTACGATTTAACAAATCGATATAATTTAAAATTCTACCAAACCTGGCAACAACTGATTTATTGGCACACATAATATCAAATCATATTTTTCTTCACGAAAGAATCTTTTACGATTATTGGAAAAACTCGAGGGAAAATTTCTCTCTCCATTTCATAAGAATAAAAAAATTACCTTTAACGAAATTCGAAACAAAAATTAGCTTTAGTCAGAATGGAAGCCAATAAAAGGTACGATGATGAATTTAAAAGCTTGGTAAAGTTTAAATGGAAGAATATTTTGTCTTAACATGTTTCGAAGTTTACCTAACTTCGCATCATTCTCTTCCAAAAGAAATTGTCTGGTTTAAAAATGCTTTTCATAGTTTCTTCTCAACTTCTGATAACATCTAAACTTTGAAGGTCTCGCGCATTATGTGAACACTACCTTTTGTGAACAGTTTTAACGTTTCGCGTATTATGTGAACATTTTTTTGTGAACACTATCGAGGTCTAGCTTATGCGTTATGTAAAGACACTATATGTTTTGAACATTGACAATTTTTTAGGTCTTACGCTGTCGTGCAAGAATGTGAACACTATTCTTAGATTTTGATGGCAGTCTTTTATAACGTTACACACTGATACATTCACAATGCATATTTTTTTTATCCTATTACTGAAAATTTCCCATTTTTCCTTCACTCGTCAACATATTTAGACTAGTGATATATTATGTATATTTAGGCCTATTCAATCACGCGTCAACACCTTATCTTATTTTTATATTTATGGTGAAAAACTTCCCCAATTTTATACTTATTATTATCACCATTATTATTATTTGTGTTATTATTACAAATGGTCGTTTCAATAATGTGTTGTGGGAAACATGCCAGTTCGTTGCATTTGAACATTAATTTCTAGTTTTGACTTTATTAAAATAAATTCTACTGGTCTTAAATCATAAATTTTTTTAGTTTTAAAAAGGATGGTGAAATATTTCAAGATATTACCCAAGGGTCTTTTTATAACCAATTTTGAAATGATGGTTGTATAACCGAGTACGCCTTTTTGTTCCTGTAGTCGAGAAACGAGTACCATAAGTAGTTTAGTTGGTTTGTAAAAAACTTTTAATAATTATTCTTAATTATTATCATTTGGAAAATCGGTATTAAAATGATTGAAATAATATTAGTAGTACTAATATTAATAAAGGAAATAAAATTAATTATATTACCTTGTGTCACTTACAAATGTCTAATAATTATCTACATATATCAAATATATTTTATGACAAACACGTGACAGAAAATGAGGCATAATAAACTAGAAAATGTTGATAGAAAATTGTTTTGTTGCTATCCAATTATTTACTCTCTAAATATGCATTCTTATATACCCGACAGTTTTGGGATATGGCCAGAATACATTATGAAGGCATGAAAATATGAGGCCTCCCTCGGAAGAAATGGCGGAGCAATCCAAGAATAAGCACCCCAAATCAATTTAGGGTGCTTTTTCTTGGATTGGGGTCGAACGAGGGTGCTTATTCTTGGATTGCTCTAAAATGGAGTTAAAATGGAGTTAACTGCTCTAAAATGGTTAATTGAATGGCCGGTTAGGTTAATTGTACGCCCTTGACGAGTGGTTAGGTTAAGTCGTGATATTTTCGTTAGTTTTAACGAAAATATCAGTAATTTTACCGTAGGTTTCGATATATTTATAAATAAGTCCCGAAATGTAAAAACCATTCAGAAGTTTGAGGGCAAGATGACAGCATCAACTTTTCAAACTGAAGTGTTACCATTATTGGTTAAAGATCCATTGCCAGTAATAAATTGGTGTAAGGGAAAACATCTTATTAAAAAAGTGATGCCGTGCGCTAAGTGCGATCAAGCAATGACCTGGACAAAGTCTTCGAGAAATGTTGATGTTAAAATCCTTTAATTTGGATTGAGGTTGAACTGGGGTGTTGTTTCTTGGATTGCTCCGAAGTGGCTAAGCGACAAAACGCCAGAAAACTAGTTAAACGTTATACCACCAATTTGAAAGTTCCCACAACATTTGAACTCCTAGACATATTTAGCCGAACAACTCGGAACATTATCACGCGAACAATATAATTACCATGATACGAATCCCTCACGTTCGTGACAGTATGTACAACAAGATTAACAGTTCTCAACCCATTACGTAATTAATTTTAATGACTATTTTATTTAAAAGAAAATTTTTAAATTTTTTCTTAACCTGATACTTAAATTTTAAAAGCGAAAAATTAATTAAATTTTCGCTTTAACCGACTAAATTTAAACTTAAAATACGATTTTTTCGAGTAATAAAATATTCTCCAGCCGTATTATAACAAAAGATAACGCGAGCTCAAGAAATTTATAAGCACAGCGCTATTCCCACTTCCCGAAACTTACAATTTGTTAAAAAGAATGTCACGTGTCACGTTTCTTGAAAGGTTTTATAGTTTGACTATTGATTTATACATTTTGCATCCAACCTTCTCTCTTCCAGTAGTTCCCTTTAAATCAAAATACAAATTAAATCTCTATAAGAAGGTTGGAAGCTCGGTATACCAACAAACTTTTCTATTCTAAATTAGACTACAGGGTAATCAACAAGTCTTTAGACTACAGGGTACTCATAACTGCTTCATAGCTGAACATAATTACCAAATAAATTTATAAACAGGGCATTTGGGGTAGAATTCAGTATTACACCATATATATAATATGTTAATATATTTAATTTTTTCTTCATTGTTTACAAGTTCTTAAAATCCCTTCTCAATGATCCTTCAGAAGTCTTCAATTTAAACGGATTTTCTCCCAAATGTTTTGAAGATCAAGAAATCAAATCCCCAACAGTCCCAAATCACTCTTGGATATTAGATAAGGGGAAAACAATTTACACATATATACATACACACATTATTATATTCAGGGTGTCCAATAATCCCAGTCTCAAAATTTATTTTAAATTAATTTTACAAAAGTAATACATTAGAACTAAAATATTCAAATTAATGTCTTGTTTTGGACCTCCTTTTTTGTTGCAGGTAGAATAACACGCAATGGCTAATATGAAAGATAGTTACACTCGTGAGGAAAAGGCGGATGCGGAGAGGTTTTTTCCTCACGAGTGTAACTCGCTTGCATTATTAGCCATTGCGCGTTATCCTACCCGCAACCAGGTAATAATATACGGAACACCCTGTATAAGCCAATTACATTCAAAAGTTAAAAACAAGGACCTTTAAATGTAAGAGTACAAGATTTAAAACAATACTCCAGTAAGTAATTCAAAACAATTATAGCCTTTGTTCATAAACTGGGTAAAATACCCTCGATATAACTTACCATGGCTATGAAATAAGGGTTAAACAGAAAAATACATTACCTTACAACGTTTAGTTCAGTTGAGGGATCAACTGACGATCAAGGCCCCCAGCCTCAATTACCAAATGATATCTTTGTTAAAACTAACGAAAATATCACGACTTAACCTAACCTTGATCTAACCGGGCATTCAATTTATTATTATATTTGGTAGTGTAAAGCGAAAAACAAGAATAGATGGGGGGGCCCTGATCCTGGAGTGATCCCAGTTAAGAACCATAATCATTTATGGTTGATCTACTTTTAAAAATATAAATTGACTCCATAAATCTTAGTTCAGTTTCACCCATAACTTGTTAGTTTTAAACTATAACCTCAAAAATGGATGATTTAGTTGGTTCATTCAACGGTATAAAAGAGTTCTGCTATTAACTCGCGAGTGCTCATCGACCCCAATTAAAAACGAGGGTCGATGAGCCTTTGTGGAGTTAGCAGCGGGTCTTCCTTACGAATAATTAGAGTTCATCTCTAAAAATAAATATCGTAAAGATAATAAACTTTAATTTTTTTATTTTTTTTATTTTTTTAAATTACTTTGTTTTGTTTTGTTTTAAATCATCTACTCTTAAATTTACTTAATAATATAAAGAAATTTTGTTAATATTTTTAATGCTATTTTTTTTTTTAAACTTTTGAATGTAATTTTGGTTTATTGTTTTGTATGTCCACTGAGGATGGGGGTTAGGATTCCTGAAACGCTTGATGAATAAAAAATGTTAGTTCAAGCGTTGGTCATTTCAATAACCTTGAAATGCCATTTCAATAGGAAAAAGCCTTTGTCCAGAATTATTTTATATATATATATATATACCTCGTAAGTTTAGCGCGTTTTGTGTGTGTGTGTGTGTGTGAAGAGAAACCGATGCACAGAATATGTACAGGGTTACAGAATATATATGTATATAAAATAACACGCATGAGCACGCGTGGTTTTTGTATGAAACAAAATTGCAGGCAACATAATTGGAACCCAGGACCTCTTGAACAAGAATCATGGAATATTAATGTGGTGGTAGCACTCGCGACTCCTACTCAAGGGATCCCGGGTTTACATTCTGGTGGTCCTGAGCAGTTTAATTTTGTGATATACAGTGTATTATCTATATTATAATGGAGGTAAGTGCGATATATATATATATATATATATATGTAACCAAAAAAAACTATAGAAAAGAACGCAATCATGAAAATCTTAAGCTTCACATTTAAGTTCATTGTATCAAGATTTGTGAAGCTTTAGATTTTCATGGCTGCGTTCTTTTCTATGGTTTTATTGGCCAAATAATTGAACCGACAGTAATTGGGAAGGCAGCCATGGAAATCTTGAGCTTCACATTGTGTCAAGAAGATTTGTGAAGCTTAAGATTTTCATGACTATAGTTTTATTGACAAAATAATTGAACCCCCAGTAATTGGGGGGCCGCAGGCTCCCCAGTTACTGTCAGTTCAATTATTTGGTTAATAAAACTATAGAAAAGAACGCAATCATGAAAATCTTAAGCTTCACATTTGAGCTCATTGTATCAAGATTTGTGAAGCTTTAGATTTTCAGGGCTGCGTTCTTTTCTATAGTTTTACTGACCAAATAATTGAACCGACAGTAATTGGGGGGCCGCAGGCTCCCCAGTTACTGTCAGTTCAATTATTTGGTTAATAAAACTATAGAAAAGAACGCAATCATGAAAATCTTAAGCTTCACATTTGAGCTCATTGTATCAAGATTTGTGAAGCTTTAGATTTTCAGGGCTGCGTTCTTTTCTATAGTTTTACTGACCAAATAATTGAACCGACAGTAATTGGGGCGCCGCAGGCATCCCAATTACTGAGGCCCAAGGTGAGAGGGATAGGAATGATGTTCAAAATAAAATACGCCGTAGGCCCACAATTCGATTCGGTTTGGGCCGAATGCTCAAGTACCGCAGATCAAGCGAAATCTGGGCGTAGCGCCGATCTTTTGCTGAAAGTCCTGAGAGAAAGAAATGAAAAGGGAGTATTTGTTGACAATTATGTCTACAAGGAGATTCTTCAGTAATGAAATAAAGATAACAGGAAATAATACCTCGAGGTAAGAAAAATCATTTCCCAGATGAAGTAATTGGCCGAGGGCTCCAAGCTTTCCGCAGGAAATAATAATGATAATCATAATAATGATTGCAGATATTGATGCAGATATTAAGGACAGTATTGTATCATGCTTCGCAGATGACACAAAGATATGTAAGGAAATATTGAACGAAGATGACATAAGAAAACTACAAAACGAAATTGAAACATTATTCCAGTGGGCAGAAGACAACAATATGAGGTTCAACGAAGACAAATTCCAACTTCTAAGATATGGTAATAACAAAGAGCTACAGAAAAAAGGGTACAAAACTCCGCAAGCCAAACAGATAACACCAAATCCACAAGTCAGGGATCTTGGAGTAATAATGTCGTCGGATGCAGAATTCAGAGAGCACTATAAAATCAAAATCACAACGGTTAGAAAAATAATGGGAATCATCTGGAGGAGCTTTCGCAGCAGAAAAGCAAACATCATGCTCAAATTATGGAAGAGTCTAGTCCTACCAATAATTGAGTATTGCTCAGTACTCACAAGCCCACACAGAAAAAGAGACATTGCGAGCATTGAAGCTATACAAAGGACTTTTACGTCTAAGATAGAGGAAACGGAAGGTGAAGACTACTGGTCTCGACTACAATCCCTGGAACTCTACTCTCTTGAAAGAAGGCGCGAGTGGTACACAATATACATATGGAAAATACTTGAGGGCTCTGTCCCTAACCTCAGAAATGAAATAGAAACAAAGTGGAATGAGAGAAGAGGCAGATTTTGTACGGTCCCAGCTGCGATGGGACAAGGGGCCATGAAAACGAGGATGGAAAATACCCTCAGAATACGGGGCCCAAAGCTTTTTAATGTCCTTCCAAAAGAAGTGAGGAATCTCCAGCACACTGACCTGAATAACTTCAAGAACCAGCTGGACAGATTCTTGTGCAAAGTCCCTGACCAGCCATGCGTGGCTGGCTACGAGGGCAGGAGGAGATCAGAGCAATTCCCTCCTTCACCAAGTCCCCGCAAATGAGGCGGGATGCTGCAGGGGGGTCGACCGCAGGTCGATCCTGAACCGTCGTTCAAACTCAACAAAAGTAAACAAAAGTATATACTGTAGTGAAAGATTTCATCAGGACATATCAACCATGGAAAAGCGGTACCAAGGAAGATATAGCTCCAGTATGTTGGCCGATTACTGTTGAACACTTTTACAAGAGAAGCCCCTAGTACTAGTTATGAGCGAAAAATAGCTGCAAGGCAAGGCACTCTTCTTTTTTGTACAATTAAATATACCAAAAAAGTACATTGGAATCACATAAATTTATTCGAAGGAGTAAAAAATAGTTCTATTTTGTCGTTCAGTGTTATCAACCAATATGGATCGTAAATACCTTTCTATTTATGCGTAGGATATAAAAATTTTGAGTGACAGGAAACTGAGAAATTTTATATATATATATTATATATATATATATATAATATATATATATTTCCATGCGATGATTCCTTATTTCACGAAAGTCAAGCTTCTTGCCCCTCCTCTTATATATATATATATATATATATATATATATATATATATATATATATATATAAGAGGAGGGGCAAGAAGCTTGACTTTCGTGAATAAGGAATCATCGCATGGAACATTTGAAAGGTATATATATATATATATATATATATATATATATATATATATATATATATATATATATATATATATATATATATGCTAATAACCCAAGAAGAGACACTAGAAATTGTGGAAAAACATGTCCCCAAAACAACAAAGAGACAAAGAGGAAAGAGAACCAGATTTCAGAAACAAAAGGGGTCAATATTCCTCAAGAGAAAAAGAGTGACTATAAAACTAAGAAACTGCAAAGACAACAACATCAGAAAAATAATAAATGATAAACTGGAGAGTATAAATTACGCATACAGGGTCTAATTGAGAACCATACAAAGAAAGAAGATGACGACGCTATAGAGGGAAAAGTATAACGGACTTTGACTTCACAACAGGTAATATCATACAAGCTGTAGGGAAACTAAAAGCACACTCGGCAGCAGGCCTAGACGAATGGAATGCCACACTTATCAAAAAATGCAACAATGAAATTGCTAAGGTCCTATATTGGATATGAAGGTGATTACTAGACACGGGAGAAATACCGAGCATTCTGAAGAAAGCCTCCATTTGAATAATTCTGGATTGTATAGAGGTAGCCAGATAAAACCGGTTTTGTGTTATATCCTAATATAGCCTACAGTCATTCTACACGTTGGTTCAGAATCGATTACAATGGAAAGGAGTAAAGACGTTCGCTTCAAGCAACGTGCCGTAATTGAATTTTTTACTGCGGAAAGTGTTGCTCCCATAGACATTCATCGGCGAATGCAAACTGTGTATGGCAAAAGGTGTGTTGATGTGAGTACCGTTCGACGTTGGGCGAGGCAGTGTAAAGAAGGAGAAGCAGGGCAAGAAGATTTGCGAGACAAACCGCGAAGTGGAAGGCCTGTAACGGCAACCGACGAATCTCATCGGAATTACGTTGACGAACTGATTCGTGGAAATCGTCGCATTAAACAAAATGAAAATGTTGCAATGCTCGATATCTCCAAAGAGCGAGTGGGACACATTATCAGTATGCTCTGTTACCGAAAGGTCTGCGCCAGATGGGTGTCTCGCATGCTCAGTGCTCACTGCCGAGATGAAAACTGAGAGACTACGACTTTGCCAAGATAATCTGCAGTGCTTCGAAAATGGAGATGAATTTCCGCACAGCATTGTGAAAGGAGACGAGACGTGGGTCCACCATTATGACCCTGAAAATAACGGCAATCCATGGACTATCGGCACAAAAATTCACCGCAACCAAAAAAATTCAAAGTTCAAAAATCGGCTGGAAAAGTGATGATAACTGTTTTTCGAGATATTAATGGTGTTGTTCTCGAAGACTTTACGGAAAGAGGGACAGCAATCAACTCCGCACGTTATATTTAAACTCTGAAGAAGTTGAAAAAAACGGATAAGGAGGGTTCGCACCCACAAAAGCGCAGTCATTATTCACCATGACAACGCACGGCCTCACACCAGTGTTCAAACGCGAGAAGCGATTGAGGATCTGCAATTCACCTTCTTGCCGTATCCACCACATATCCCCGATTTAGCACCATGCGAGTTTCACCTCTTTCCTAAACTTAAAGAACATCTCCGTGGAAATCGCTACGAGTCTGACGAAGAAGTTAAGGGCGCTGTGAAATTTTGGTTCGTAATCAAAGCTCCGAGTTTTACCGAGATACATTTCAAAAACTCATTTATCGTTGGCATAAATGTCTGGAGGTAGAGGGTGATTTTATAGAAAAGTAAATGTATCGTTTTGAAGAATAAACTCTAAGGTACATATCTGCTTTTGTTTAGATAAAATCCTTCAACCCGTTTAAAATTTATTTGAGAGAAGGCATTACTTTTCAGCCCACTCTCGTATAAAAGAGGAGATCGATCCGAAGCTAAAAACTATAGGCCAGTGTCGCTTACATCTCATCTCACCAGAATATTTTAAAGAATAGTTACAGACAAATTTATGAGTTTTTGGAAACTCGGGGAAAAAATTAAATGACAACCAACATGGCTTCTGGTCAGGAAGATCATGTCTATCGCAACTAATGGAACACTACAACAACATTATTGATACACTCGAAAACAATGAAAACTATGATGCGATATACACAGACTTTGCCAAGGCGTTCGACGAGTGTGACCGTGAAATCATAGCAAATAAACTGAAATTTTCTGTAAGGCAATAACAGGAAAAATGGTTATAACATTTCCATAGTGAGCGGCAGCAGGTCATTACAGTTTGAGGAGTACCTTCATCGGAATCAGAGGTCCTTAGCTCAGTACCACAAGGAACAGTATTAGCTCCATTACTCTTCATAATCAAGCTAACTGAAATAGATGGGGAAGTTACCAGCAACATCCTTTGCCGATGACGCAAAAGTTAATAGTAAAACAAGAAACCCAGAGGAAGTAGAATCTTTGCAGACAAACGAACAGAATCTACAAGTTGCCTGAAGGCAATAATATAAAATTTAACAACGAGAAATTTCACCTATTAAAGTACGGAAGAATACCCCAAATGGACAGAAAATTCAGAGAAACTCTAAAGAAAAATATTTATGAGTTGTAATGACTGATGACAAGAAATTTGAAACAAAAAATAAGATGGCAGTTAAAGAGAGCAAAAAGAATAACTGGACAGATACTGAGAACCTTTAACCCTTTAAGGACTGACGGTACAAATTGCTAACGTTTCAAATACACGCATTTATAACTTAACCCTACAAAAAATTCAGGGCTTAAAGGGTTAAAAAAGGGATAGGAATATAGTGATTCCTCTGTTGAAAAAAACTGACCATACCCAAGTTGGACTATTGGGCGGTCTTAATATCTCCATATAAAAAGAAGACGTTAGTCAACTAGAAGGAATTCAGAAAATTTTTACAACCAAGATCAATGGATGCAAAGAGCTAAATTACAGTGAAGGTTACGTGAATTAAATTTATATTCGTTGGAAAGAAGAGAGATGCATACTATTATTTACACTTAGAAAATAATGGAGGAATTAGTCTCTAATCTTACTTTCAACACTATAACCACTCAAATAACAGTGGAAAGTAGGACAGGAAGATTGTATCGTGTTCCCAAATTAAGGGTAGACAGGGAACATCCTCAACCCTGAAGGAAATTAGTTTTGTTGTGAGAGGACCAAGACCGTTTAACCAGCTGCCCAAGAAACTAAGGAACATGATTGGTGTAGCGTTCGACACAGTGGCGTACTAAGGGGGGCGGTCCGCCCCGGGTGACAGCCAGGAGGGGTGCCATCGGGAGAGTTGAAATACCAGTACAGTATATATATATATATATATATATATATATATATATATATAGAGAGAGAGAGAGAGAGTGTGTGACAAAATATTTGCCTCTCCAAATATTATAAGATACTGTATATAGACCCCATTTTCTTCACTGGTTTTACAATGTGCTCAGTTCCCATGGCAACTGAAAATCATTCGCGAAGGAAACATTTGTGTATCTCTTTTTCTCCTTTTCTTTTGTGATCATGTGGTGAGTTTGGCATTTGTGTATGACGTAAAAACAGGGCCGTTTCCTGGCATAAGCAGACTAAGCGGCCGCTTAGGGCCCCGCTGCTACTAGGGGGCCCCTAGACAGGCTCCCAGGTCATAGCTCAGTGGGCAAGAATAGGAATATAGCTGAAGTTATTATTATTATTATTGTCGTATTAATTAAAGTTTTTGTATGAGACAAATGTGATAAAACGGAGACAAACGAAACGTTTTGGTCGTTATGTGTAAATAACTATTATGAGATCTTATTTCTATATTATTTAACTTTATTCTTACTATATGCTTATACTTTCCGAAATGCTTAATTTTTCTAGTATTGTAAAACATTATTTCACTAATTTACTAATTCACTGAACAACAAAATTTAAGTTTCAAAAAAATACATGAACCATTTTATGTCATATTTATGAAATCGAACACGCTGATTACGAAAATGAAAACCGTTTTTGCGTATCACATCTGTTTTGTGTAAAATATATATACATAATATTCAGTTAATTCAATGCTTTTCTATTTTTTTGCATCATGAAATCGAGATCTAACTATGCATTAATGATAAAAACCACATACAAAACACTACATTTACGCAACAATTTACCATACATTTACCATTTAGACAAAATACAAACATTTACCTTAAAAATGTTTGGCCTGGCTCTGACGTTTGTAGGATTTAGCTGAGTGATCCCGTTGCAACATCCAGCAGAAATCGGCAAGCATGGTAGGACTCCATTTGCCTTTATATCGCTTTTCCATGGTTGCGACATCTTGGTGAAACCGTTCACCATGCTCATCACTCACATCAGAAAGATTGCCAGGAAAGAATGATAAATGCGAATGAAGAAAATGCATTTTAAGTGACATATTGCAGCCAAGCCGTTGGTAGTTCTGTAGGAGCTCTTCCACCAGTGCCTTGTAATTGACGTCCCTGCGTTTGCCAAGGAAACCACTGCAGATTTTCTTAAAAGAATACCAAGCTGCCAGTTCTACCTCATTCATTGTCATTTCAAAATCATTGTCATGTAAGAGCTGGCGAATCTGTGGACCTACAAACGCACCTTCTTTAATCTTTGCCTCACTCAGTTTGGGGAACTTTCCAAGCAGGTATTTGAATGAAGGAAGATTCTTGTCCATTGCCTTTACTAGCTGTTTGATGAGGCCAAGTTTAATGTGCAGTGGTGATAACAGAACCTTGTCCTTTTCAATCAGTGGTGATGTGCTATATTGCTCGTACCTGGATTAACCGAGACACGAGGTGGCAAAACTCTTCTGGTGCAGTGCTGTTTTCGGGCCCGGCTGTCCCACATACATAGAAAGCACATATATTTCGTAAATCCTGTCTGTAGTCCGGTTAAAAGTGCAATAACCTTTAAGTCTGCACAGATGGATCAACCATGCTCAGAATATTTGATGCAATTTAGAATAAAACGAAGGTTATCATAAGTCTCTTTCAAGATAACAGAATGAGCAACTGGTACAGACGGTAAAACATTCCCATTGTGCAGCAACACTGCCTTCACACTATATGTTGATGCATTAATAAAAAGCCTCCAGTCTCCCGGATCATATTGCACTTCTAGAGTATTGACTAGCCCATAAATATCATTGCAAAAACAAAGATTGTCCTGCATGGAAAAAAAAGTCGCTAAAGGCTCGGTACGCTGCGATAAACTGTAATTTTCGTGTCCTTTTCCAACAAATTCCATTGTTGAACAACAAACAAATTCCAACAAATTCCAGGTTGAAACTCTGTACTTGTTGCACTAGAGCTATCATCACTCATGTCGGTATCACTGTCAGGTAATGCAGCTGGTGGTTTGGGTACTGGAATTTCAGTTGAGTGAGGCACAGGGCGGATGGCGGAGGGAAGGTTAGGATATGAAATAGA
The DNA here is from genome assembly GCA_023014485.1 of Bathynomus jamesi. NCBI lineage: Eukaryota > Metazoa > Arthropoda > Malacostraca > Isopoda > Cirolanidae > Bathynomus > Bathynomus jamesi. The sequence continues at coordinate 183,950 of JAJOZX010002267.1, read as the reverse complement.
TCCTTTAGTTTTGTTATTATAGCCCTTAATATCAGTCAAACAAAAATAAGTCACTGAAATGATCACGTTGCTCCCACCAGATCATTGGAACACCAAAAGTTAAACCGGGTCCAGATCCATTGAACCACAGAGAGAGAGCACTGGAACACTTCACGCAACAAATATGGGGAGCCCAAGACTTATCTTGGTCTCCAACTTTACAACCAAAATATAGTTCATATAGTTTCCTGACAAGGGCTGTAATACTTCGTTGATATTTTTTGAAAGTGAATTCACCACAGATGTAGCAAAAGGAATCTGTACGATTTTCACATACACGTGACATTATGTAACATAGGCTTAGTTTTATCTAGAAAATTAAATAAATGATTGTTTACAATGAGACTGATATATTTTAATATTAATATTAACGTTAAATAAACATTAATATTAATCACTTGATACAAAATATAATATTAGATATCACAAATGCGCACACTACGACACCCATTAGGCAACACGTGTTTACTGACGCATCATTGACTCCTGCGGTGCTAATATGGGGCAGAGGAGAGGGGATGGGGGTGGAGAGAGTGGATGAATGACTCACTCATGATAAAATCTTGTAAATTTGAGTCCTGTGATGAGTTCGGAAAGAGGATAGCAAGTACCAAAATGCCTTATATTCGGAGCAAAAGATCCTATAAGCATGCATTTTGTAATTTAACTAGTAAATACAGTACTTGACCCTGAAAATAAAAATTGTGTGATGTAATACAGCAAAATGGATATTCATTTTTTAATAAGCACTCTATGAAATGTATAAAATAGTTATTGTTATTTTGTATATTTTCATTGTTGTTCAGTGAATTATTAAGAGATTTTGTAACACTTTAAAACCATAGGATTATTTTCGTTATGTTTTCAAGTTTATTAATTCTTTTCTCATCTTTTTCAGATAATGTGAATTTTGGTTAAAACCTAAATGGTCTGATTATTTGAATGTATTTGATTAACGTTACAATTATAACAATTATTATTATTATTTAGCAGATTAGTTGTGGTTAACTAGATGTGACTCGTGCATCTTGGAAAATGAAACGACATTATCCATCAGGAGCTGAAAAACGGAAAAAGAAGAAAATAGAGGAGGAGAAGCTTTCCAGTAGCGCAGGTGAGATGTGTCACTTGTATATTCTTATGATTACAGTTCAGGCAACTAGGTTAGGTAGACCATGAAGCTAGGTAAGTGCTCAGGAATCGTGTAGAGTAAGCGTCTCTGTAATATTTATAATATTTCGAAATGTGAAATTTAATGGATCACATCACCTCAAATTCTGTTCACACAGATCAATTATCAAACAAGATAAGAAAGAGTATTTTAGCAAAAATTAACAGAATATGTAATGTTATGATCTTCTCAGGAGCATTACTGAAATATTTGGAAAAGCCATCCTCAGCAAAGCCTGATGAGCATCATGAGCCAACAGCAGGACCATCCTCTATGCAACCTCAAACACCAGTAGAAGTAGAGCCTGATGAACCAACAAGTGGCCCATCTTCTGTTCAGCTTCAAACACCACACTCAGGCATTTCCACTGAGCAACAAGAACCAAGATCTGCTCCACCGCTTGATCCGTATGACTGGCCAGTTGTCCTGTCAGATGCCTTGAAGACAGATCTGGTGTCTCGAGGACCATTTCAAATCAGTCCAGATTTCACATTCCCTAAAAGAGAGGACGGTAGAAGCGTTCATCACCATTACATGTACAGAACATTAATTAATGGGGAAAAAATAAAGCGAAGCTGGCTGATGTACTCTAGAAGGAATGATGCCCTCTATTGCTTCTGCTGCAAGTTGTTTTCAAGGAAGTCGTACAAACTAATTACGGATGGACTTTCAGACTGGATAAACGTTGGTTCGCTTCTGAAAGGCCATGAAAATAGTTCAGAACATGCAGATAGCATGGCAACATGGAAGGATCTGGAACTGCGGTTAAAAACTGGGAGGACCATTGACCAAACTGAAATGTCATTAATGGAGGTAGAGCGAAGACGCTGGCGAGATGTTCTCACACGTCTTGTAAGTATAATCCAATCACTGGCAGAGAGAAACTTTGCTTTCAAGGGGTATTCCTCTACATTGTACAATCGAGACAATGGCAACTTCTTGAAGGAGGTTGAGCTGCTTGCCAAATTTGATCCAGTGATGAAACAACACATCAGCAGAGTCGAAAGTGGCCAATATAGTCATTCAAGTTACCTAGGAAACATCATTCAAAATGAGCTCATTGGGTCCATTAGTGGGAAGATCTTGGATGCCATTGTTGCAGAAATAAAACAAGCTAAATATTACTCACTCATTTTAGACTGCACTCCAGACATAAGCCACCAAGAACAGATGTCGATTATTATCAGAACTGTTAAAATGGGTGAAGTACCAGAAATAAAAGAATACTTCTTGGGCTTTCTTGAGGCTTCAGAAAGTACAGGCCTGGGTTTATCAGTTCTGATTCTGAAGAGACTAGATGAACTGCATATTCACTTTGATGACTGCAAAGGACAGTCATATGACAACGGAGCGAACATGAAGGGCAAGAACAAAGGTGTTCAGGCAAGGTTATTAGAGAAGAACTGTCGTGCACTCTATGTTCCATGTGGGGCTCACACTCTGAATCTTGTAGTGGCTGATGCAGCTAAAGCTTCCACAGATACCATCAGCTTCTTTGGCAACGTACAAAAATTGTACAACCTTTTTGCAGCAGCTACACAGAGATGGACAATCCTAAAGAAGCACGTGAACATAACACTCAAGTCTTGGAGTGAAACCAGGTGGGAGAGCCGGCTTAAGAGCATTGAGGCTGTGCGATACCAGAGCCACAACATCAGAGAGGCCCTGTTGGAAGTCAGAAACAATGCCACAGATGCCATAGCCAGGACTGAAGCACAAGCACTTGCAGAGGAGGTAGGGTCTTATCGCTTTCAGATTTGCACAGTAGTATGGTATGACATTCTTCATGCAGTTAACCATGTGAGCAAACTTCTGCAGTCTCCTACAATGCAGTTTGATGTGGCAGTCAACCCCCTCACAAAAACAAAAGACTCACTCACCAGCCACAGAAACAGGTTTTGTTGCAGCACAAGTCGTAGCTAGGGACATATGTGAGGAAATGAATGTGGAAGCTGTGCTAAAGGAGAAGAGGCTCAGATCCACAAAAAAGCACTTTGCTTACGAAGCTCCTGACGAACCAGTTACAGAAGCCTTAAAGAGGCTGGAAGTCAAATATTTCAATGTGGTGGTGGATTGTGCCATCGGGTCAATAAATGAGAGATTTAAAACATTAGATGATGTGAGGGACATATTTGGGGTTCTCCTAAACTTCACCACAATGAACAAGGAAGACGTCCTACAAGTGTGAAAAGCTCTCTAAGATATTGAGCTCTGGAGCTGACTCTGACATTGATGGAAGAGAACTGGCCCTCGAAATTAAGAACTTGCCGACTTTACCTTCACACAACATGACTGCATTGGAGCTTCTCTCCTTCATTCATCAGAAGCAACTGGAGGAACTATACCCCAATCTCTGGGTTGCACTAAGAATTGCCTGCACGCTACCTGTGACAGTAGCGTCAGCCGAGAGGAGCTTCTCTAAGATGAAGCTAATCAAGAACTACCTCAGATCATCAATGGGGCAGGATCGCCTCAGTGGCCTTGGCATCATAAGCATCAACCAGGACGTTGGCAGGGAGATTTCATATGATGATGTTATTGATGATTTCGCCCAGAAAAAATCTAGGAGGCAAAAATTTTGAAGATACAAACTGTTCTGTATAACTGTTAGCTATTAAACGATTGTATCGTAGAGTTAGTAATTGTTTGGTAGTTGATAATTGCATTATTTTTTTATACATAGTTCTGTGTTATTTGTTCTAAATAATGTATAAGCTAATTTTCAGGAATTTCATAAAGAGTATTTTTTTCTGTTTGTGTTCTGAAAGTACATATTTGTTGTTTTGGACATAAATGTTTCATTAAAATTGTTTCATAATTGTTTTTTATTAACACAGACATTTTTGTATGTGTGTGCTGAGGTGATGTAGTAAGGCGTGAGTTGGTGGATGGAGTGGGGTGGGGCCTCAAATGGGTATACTGCTTAGGGCCCCCTAATGGCTAGAAACGGCCCTGCGTAAAAAGCAGTATAAAATCCGAAAAATAAAGAGAAAGAGGAAAATAATCCTTCCGAGTATTTTCGATTATATTTGAACCTCCTCGAAAGGAAATTATTTCTTCCTGCGGGAGGAAGAGTGGACGTAAAGTAGGAGGTACTCGGGAGAATTATTTTCTTTTTCTTTTGTGTTTAGGTTGAATGGTTGAAATGAATGTTAAGTATTTCACTTTTTGTGCCATTTGTAAACGTTAGCTACACTGAGAGCATCATTTCCAAAAGCTGTTTTAATCATTTCGTTCGTCTCCGAACGCGCGTTGTTCTATTTCAGAGATTTATACATACTGCAAAAACACACGCTCCAACCAGCTACTGACACATGGTAACAGATTTTGCTTCAGACTGCAGACGCCAGAGGGCAGGAAGACTCACATATGTAAACAGTTATTTCTTATTTGCATTCATTTGTCCGTAACAATAAAATTATCGATAATTTTTTATCACTCCTCGTGTATATATATATATATATATATATATATATATATATATATATATATATATATACAGGTTAGAGTAATTAATTCATTTAATTAAGTAATGTAATTCTCATAAGAACTTTTCGCACACCCTGGGGGGTTTTCTAAAAAACGAAAACTTCTGTTTTTTTTATAATTATGAAAAAAACGAGAAAAACAAAATTTGGGATTTTTATCATATTAAAAAAAAATCTCATTATTTTTAATATTTATTGTGGTGCTGATTAACATTTCCATTTTAGGCCTACAGTTTTAATACATTTCTCAAGTGCCTATCGAATAGCAGTATAAAAAGTCACCCATACGAAGGTTTTTCCTGCCGGTAGAGTATTCTTAATGAGGTCCAGATTTTTGAAGAAATTCCTGAGTAAACACCAACAAAAGCAGATTCATCACAATTTATGAACGATACAACAAATTCTCGTTACCAGCAGAACTCTATACAGTACTAAAGGTTTTCTAGGTACCAGTGTGAGGTTACGACAAGAGATACCTTTTGCGTTAAGAAACATTTCTCACCAATGTCTAAAACAGCGGTCAACTTCATGAAAGCATTCCCACGATATTGTAAGCAGACTTCGAGAAAATTAACCCGAAAGGACGACCATTAAATATCAAACAAAAGCATCATCACCAATGAATTTTGAAGCGAGGCAAACCAGAGGAAAGGCAACCATAAATAACGGAATCAACCAGTCTCACGTTCCTCAAGATTTAACAGTTGAAGTTCTACGTTAGTCTTCCAGCAATCGTGCGACAGAAAGTATCTCCTGCGTATAGGCGTTCATACATCATTTGCGTACTTTAATTCAATGACTATAATAGACTCTTCAACGCGTGTTTAAACATTCCGGTTGCTTTATGTCCGCGAATAGAATCTCGCTATGTGTCATTTATCGAGCTAGCAATCATTACTGTATTATTGTATAGTTTAATGTAATTTATAATACCGGGTGTCCCAAAAGTCAGTTTACCGAAGAAAATGTTCTCCTAAGGCGAGTTTACTATAAAGAAAAAAACTTGTTTCATAAATATATTTACAAAACATAAGAAAACAAAGAAAAAAAAATTCTGAAACATATTTACAAAACATGAGAATAGTTCTGGTTACAATAACTGTTCAAAATGTCGTCCATGTTGTTCGATGCACATCTTGTAAATGTCAACGGTTGACCGGCAAATTGCTTTACTAGTTCCTTATCGTTGCTTAAGAGCTGGAATTCTTCACAAATGTAGTCTTTAAGGTCCTGAAGACATGCCGGCTTTTTGCTGTTAAAAAAAATTGTCATAATGTTTAGAATAATCATCAGGAGAAAACATTTTCCTCGGTAAATTGACTTTTGGGACACCTTGTATATTGCTGCATCTGATATTGTGTATTCATACTGACAATTAATTCATTTTTGTGTTCTATGTACCGTACTGTATTAATCATTGCAATATTACACTCGTTAAATTAAAGGAAAAAGCCGTACAGTTTATTATTTTTCTTCGTGATTAATAAATCAACTAGTGACCCCAAATATTAATTAACTATAGTATTTAATTAACTCGACAACCTTCTTAAATATTAATTACCGTAGCCCATCTTCATATTAGTAGCCTACGCAATTAGGTTCTACAAACTTGCCGGAACTAAGTAGCCTATACAATTGGTACCTATAACTTGGGTATTATTTATTTAACTAATAGGAAATATTCCCCAGAGTTATCCTCAAATTATGTATGAAAAAATTAAATCTAAAATTGTAGGAAAAACAAATCCTTTTAAATTACATTTAGAGTTCGACAAGAAAAAGACTTTTGGGCCTAATTATTGTTTTTCGATAACAACAACTGTTTTAAGAGAATTTTCTGCACAATTTCCCCAGATATTTGGGCAATACAGAAAGTATGGAAAGGATTAGAGCTTGACACGTTTGAGTTTTTAGTCTTAACATTTTTTTTTAACTGTGCTCAAAATTCTTAGGAGTGTTTTCGAGTCTGGTTTTCTAAAGAAAGCAAAACCATTAAGGGCAATCGAATTGTCCGCAATCAAGCGTACCCCATCAAAACACCACTTCCCGTCGGATCAACGAGGTTAAGCAACGTTAGGTCTGTTTAGGAGTTGGATGGGGGACCGTCTTCTACGTTCAGATGATGTAGCGACCCGTAGATAGCTCGAATCTCGCGTAAAACTGTAAATCCCCCGCGTCACGAAAGAGGTAAAATAACCCCGAACAACCATTATTATAAATGTCATGATCGCTGTACCGACTATCGCAATATCCGCACTTCCGGGCGTTAAAGTGGGAAGAAGAAATAAAGCAAAGCCTGGGGAGGGAAGCGAAGCGAAGCAACACATTACCTTTAACTGTACGAGGAAACATCGCTATAAATTGATCAAATTGTCGAAAAGTAATTCTGTTCTCCAGATTAAAGTTTCGAGTATCGAAATCAATGAATAACTATATTTGGAGGCAACACTCGCTCGTATCATATTGGAGGCAACACTCGCTCGTATCATAAAGATTATTACGAAAGTCCTTTTTATCCTAGTTTGTAATTTGGCACTAAGTTATTAGTAGAGAGTAAAGAATATACTGTGAATATATATATATATATGAGAAAAAAAATCCCAAAATGGTTTATTACTTTCATACAAACAAAACTCGTTAAGCCACAGTCAGAATTTCGTTCAAAATACTTTAAGCAAGGTAGTAACCTATTATAGGCCTAATATACATTGATACGTTATACTCTCTCATTAGGAAACATTCAAAGTGAAATGAAGTATGTTGGGGTAGCTTGTCCTTTACATCATTAGTACTTAATTAAGCCCGTGCTGATGGACTTTCAAATTAGATTATTTTGTCAAAATGGAATGTTTTGTCAGGGCTTATGCGAATGGTATAGCATTTGGAAGTCCTTCAATTATATTTGTTTTATTGTCAATTGTTATTTGTGAATGAATGTACGTGGAAAAGATACAAAAAATAATTATATTAATTTCAGTGTTAATACAAAATCAATGTTACGCGTTCATTGCCCGCAGAATGTAGCAGTTTGTAGATTATGAGATACAGATACTGTATAGATATACTGAAATTTAGATACTCAGCTACCATTATTAACTATAATTTACGTAAGTAATTATGTGGACACGACAAAACAATATGGCAACCTCTGTTCTGGAACTATTAAATGAGTGGAATTTTAAAAAACGGTGCTCTTCCAATATGTGCTCTACCTTAAAATTTACATTCCAATACGTGATCTACCTTAGATTATTCGGATTAGCAGCAGGTACGTTAGTTAGCCTTATAAGGCTAACTAACGAAAATATCACGCCTTAACCTAACCAATCGTCAAGGGCGTATAGTTGACCTAACGATTGGTTAGGTTAAGTCATGATATTTTCGTTAGTTAGCCTTATAAGGCTAGTTTCACGGTAGAGCACGTATTGGAATATAGTAGATCACAGTTTCGCGGTAGAGCACATATTGGAAGAGCACCTAAAAAACACTAACAATGTGAAAGACGATGTCTCAAAATCTTTCATACACACACACACACACACTGTCAATAACTACGAGGAGCCTAAAAAAAGATAGTTGGAAGGAGATAGGAACCAAAACATTTTTATACAAGTCACTTAGGATCTTATACATCAACCACCAAGATGTTTGGCATCACAAATGTTTGCCAGACACAATATTGTTATGATTTTTCTGCAGTAGAGTTCCAGTACTTCAGAATACATTTTTATCGTGTCTGGTGACCTCAAAACAATGATTGGCGTCAAATATATTTCCAGTAAATTTTCCTCTTCTTAATATAAGATATCTGCTTCTGCAATTTATTCTTAAGTTCTTTAGTTTGAATTCTCTCTTGGGAGTCCGGTATGGCTCGGTGAATTAAGGCAGCACTTGGCTTCACTAGTTTTGCCTTTTCTGATCTATATATATATATATATATATATATATATATATATATATATATATATATATAGTTATATTTTGTATTGATTGTAACTGTTGTTAAAGAAGAGCCTCCGTTTTGCTTGGTTACTTTTCCTTTCTGGTTTTAACTATTTCCCGTCAAGAGAAACTGGCACAGCGCTCAGGCGATGCGGTCCGTTGCGGTAACTCCTGGATTATTAATTATTATTGCCAGCATCATCGGGAGCAAACCCTCAACTTTGTGTCTTCAATGCGCTTATAGGAAAATTGTTACTCACCCAGCTACGGGCGTCATATATATATATATATATATATATATATATAATTACACGTTCTCATCTTTGAGAGGCTTCGCGCGAAGATCCAGCTTCATACGGAACTCAAGCTCGTTGGCGTTTTTTTGTGTTGGCTCGGCAAGGGAGAGAGATGCTGCCCTTGGGGCCTTGACTTTTCATTTCACAGATTTGCCAAAATATTCTCATACAAAACAGACTTTTCTTTGTCTTGTGTCTTCAGTTTATTTTGATGCTCTCTCTCTCTCTCTCTCTCTCTCTCTCTCTCTCTCTCTCTCTCTCTCTCTCTCTCTCTCTCTCTCTCTCTTCTCTCTTCTCTCTTCAGAAATTGTGAACAGTTCCTCTGTGGATCAGTTCAAGAAAAGGTTAGACCAAATGTTGCACACTATTTGAGTGTGTAGAAAATTTTCCCTGGCACCCGTTGCCATTGGTACCTCCTCGGTATGGGCCGCAAGGCCTTTTGAGGTACTTCTTTTCCTTGTAACTCTCTCTCTCTCTAACACAACAACTCTTTCCCTGGAATCTTTGTCTTATATTCGTTTATAGGTTTTGACTATAGAGTCTTTGTATCCCTTATATATAATTTAATAGTAATAACTTCTTTTTATCTGTATGTGAACGTTTAAATAACTGAGCAGAGCTATTTTAACGTATCCAAAAATATAAGAAAGTGGTTCATTTCGTTTCAATTCTAAACTTTTCGGAAGGTGGAAAAGAATTCATGGTTTCTGAAGCGTCAAGGATGCTGTGGCAAAAGCATTACGCGCAACTTATTTTCTGATCCTCGAATTATTTGGCATTAGATTTTCTTCAGAATATTCCATAGAGTGGATAGAACATTCATAACAAATCGGAGATACCCATATAATGCCACAGCAAGCCCTGAATATCGTTTCTCTTTCTGCAAAATTTAAAATTGAAACAAACCAACCAACCGGTTACCAGTTTTGGATACGTCGATTATTTGTCGTTTTGTCATAAACAAATTTTTAAATTATACTTAAAAACAACTTTTAGTTCAGTGCTCGAGTTTTGTAACCAACGTGTAATTATGCGAAACAAGGAGTTACCCAAGGCTTATTTTACTTCCTTATCGCGTAAGTATAATGGTCCACAATTCGTAAGGAATGCATTCCGAGCGTATACGGTATACACGCATCGCCTCCTCTGTCCAATAACTTAGGATAAACATGAGCTTGAAACTTCAAACAGTGAGAATTCCAAATTTGGGAAAGCGTAAAAGAGAGTGACAAAACTGCAGGCCCGAAAAGTTTATATGAAAAGTCTAACTTTAAGAGGGAATTCCTATACACTGGGAATAGGAATGGATCGATTTGAGAATTACCTCCTTTGAAATTTTCACTCGTGGATTTCTTAAACTCAGACGAATAACATTGAGGCGAAAGAGACCTATTATTATTCCACGCAGAACTTGTGATTTGAAATATGTACTGGGGAATATATATACCAGATATGTAGTACATTTCTATGGGACAACATTTGGACAATGTCATCCAATATGAATTTGGTGTGTTCTATATTGGTTTAATATTGGCCGAAAAATGTAGTTTCGGAAAAAAGTTCGCCTAGAAAATAAAAGTTCTAAGAAATATTGCTACAGAATTCGATCTCGCTCAGTTTTATAACCTTTTTCCTCATATGTGTAGCAGAACTTCACTGAAGCTCCATATTTCGTTTGAATTATTTTCAATCTGTTATTTTTCTTTGGGTACACTGTATGGCACTAGCCTTTACTTAATAAATTACTTTTACTCATTCACTGAATTCACACACACACACATAGTATAGACAGAATTAACCGCCAAATTTATAGTCACTAGTTATTTTGATGTTAGCACAGAGCGGAAACAAAGCGTCCGTACACCACGAGGTAGAAACGTCTTATTTTCAAAATAAGGAACTGACATAGCGCTCACGCCAGACGAATGAGGTCAATTACACTAACTCTCGGACTATTATTATTACCAGTACCATTGGGAGTCGACCCCCCGACCTCAGTGTCTTCACTTAGTTTATACAGGGAAACGGTGTTACCTAGTGACCCACGGGGGACTGGGTATAAGTTTGATAACAACTATCTTACCGAAAATAAACCCTAAAAGTGCGGGTATAACTGATATATTAAATAGGGTTGCCAACTCTCCAGATTTTGACCGGAGTTTCTCCGGCTTTCGTTGCCGGTCTGAGGTTTATTTTCAATTTAGATAAAAATAAAATTTGAAAAGTTTGTTTTTAATATTATTTCACGGAGCGTCTCATGGGTCCATCGGTTACGGCGCCGCCAGGCAGTGCTAAGACTCCACCGAGTCGTGGGTTCGAACCTAGGTGGTGCCTAGAGCTGGGCGGTTGTCTTTTCCGTATCTTACGTCACGATGAAACGGCGGGCCTGCCACCCCATTTAAATGACTCTTACTAAGATAGTCTTACTCGGACTCCTACCCCTCCCTATTCCTCGGAAAATACGGGAAATGGATATTACCTTTTTTAAATTTTATCTCGTACATTATTTAGTCTAAGGAGGTCATTCAGGAAGCAGAATTGCCGCCAATAAATGTCTATAACTAATCAAAAGATACTGCTTAATTGCTACCGCTCGAATCGACTCGGCAGTCGAGCTTCAATTTCCGATTTTTCGATTTAAAAGTTGGCAAACCTAACACTGAAAAACGACCTTTTCTTTTCAAAGTATTTCAATCAAAACCATATCATTTGAATTTAAACTCGAACGAAAAATATATTGAATTTTACTTTCTTTCCAAGTTTGCTGCAATTTGCTTGTTCCTAACTTTTGTCAATTTTGGGAAAGTATTTTGTTTTTTTGTACGGGTTCCCGTTGCTGAGAGGGATTTGTATACGTTTTTCAATTTATATATATATATAATATATATATATATAATATATATATATACAGGGTGGGCCGTAAGTTTCCATACATAGGAAAATTTAAATTATGGTCTTCACGTGCGTCGGTATTTGGATCAGCAGTTTCCGGATGCTTGGATTGGTCGGCGTGGTCCTGTGGAGTGGCCTCCCAGATCCCCAGATCTCACCCCCCTTGATTTCTATCTTTGGGGGCACTTGAAGGCCATGGTGTATCAGGAAAAGATACGAGACATAAATCATCTAAAGGAACGTATCACCAACGCCATTACAAGCATAACGTCAACTGTGCTAATGCGTGTTGAAATGTGTTTTCAAAACAATGGCAACCATGTAGAGCATATTATATAAATAAAAATGGTTGTCCATAAAAAAATGTTTATTTTTCCTATGTATGGAAACTACGGCCCACCCTGTATATGTATATATATATATATATATATATATATATATATATATATATATATATATATATAACAGGGTGTTCCATGAAATCTAGAACCACTGAGAAGCATAGTTTTATAATTGTAAATAAAATTTCCAACTGATTAAAATTTTTTAGGCTATCTGATAATATATATATATATATATATATATATATATATATATATATATATATATATATATATACGAGTTAATAAACTAGTAGTAATAATGCTATAATGTACACACATTGAGCCAACATAAATAACACGAAATTGGATACCATAACAATGTAAACATTTAATTAACGTGGATGTAATTTTCTGTCGCCACATTAACCGAATATACGATCGGATTAATGGATTTTATTAGCTCTGTGTATTTATATACTATCGTCGTCATCCTATACGTGGTTTGCCCGAGGGTGTCACCTTTACAAAGAGGTTAAAATGTGGAGCCACCACTAATCACTAATATATATATATATATATATATATATATATATATATATATATATATATATATATATATATTGTAGTACGTATATATATATATAACATTCTTAACAGTGTGAGTAGGGATAATCTTAAGATAGATTGCAGCGAAACGCCTGTGGGAGGGACAAGGGAAAATACTTTGATATCAGTTCCTGAAGTAAAGAGGTTAATTAAAGAGTTAAAGACTGGTTCTGCGTCAGGGGTAGATGACCTATCGAATGAGCACTTAAAATATGCTAATGACGTGGTATGTCTGCGTATATCATTGCTCTTATCAGCCATGCTTGCTCATAGCTATATCCCTGCAGAGTTCATGAGGGTATATATCTTGCCCCTGGTAAAAAATAAGTACGAAGACATTCTGTCCAGCAATAATTACAGGCCTATTGCTGTCGCTTCCTGCTTCTCGAAATTACTAGAAAAACTCTTATTATTCCGATTAAATGATTTCCTATGGACATCTAATCAGTTTGGCTTTAAAAGGTCCCACTCAACTGACCTGTGTATCTATGTACTTAAAGAAACAATATCTAAATACATTGATAGTAATTCAACTATTTATAGCTGTTTCCAAGATATAAGTAAGGCTGTACATATTAAATTTATTGAAATTTTGGTATTCCCACAAATCTTTTACCGTTAGGTGGGGCAATGTACTATCCGAATGTTTTGGCTCCTCTTGCGGGGTGAGACAAGGCTCCTTGCTCTCTTCTATACTGTTTAATGTGTATATTGACGGATTAATTGCTCCACTTAACGAGGCAACAGTGGGATGTTGTATAGATAACGCAAGGATAAATAACTTAGTTTATGCCGATGATATGGTGTTAATAAGTCCCTCTCTTAAAGATGTGGATCGGCGACTAAAAGTCTGTGAAGTGTATTCGCAGAAACATGATATTCTTTTTAATGTTACAAAAACTAAGGTTATGCAATTTCATCCTAAAAGCTGTAATCATCCAACTGATGTTAGGTTTAAAATGAATGGTGAAGTAATTGAGGAAGCACGAGAGTTTAAGTATTTGGGTCAAACTATTACCAGCTCCTTGAGTGATGACTCGGATATAAGAAAACAATCTCGAAGCCTGTCTGCTGACGCGAATATGACCATAAGGAACTTTCGATTTTGTACGAGTGAAGCTAAAGACACACTCTTTCGTACTTTCTGCAGTAATATATACGGACAGCAACTGTGGGTGAATTATAAAAAAGGTTCTGGCAGAACCCTAAATTTGCTGTACAACAGGTCTTTTACACTTACATAAATTACCCCCCGATGCTCAGCCTCGCAAATGTTTGCTACCCGCAATGTTCCGAGCTTCCGGAGGTAACAAGACGCGCTCAATACAGTCTAATGCAAAGAATTAAAAAATCAACCAACCATCGGCGATTATCCAAGCATCCATGAGTCCTGCCGTTTTGTCCTCCGAAGCTTGACTTCTTGGTACGAAAACGTCTGTATATAGCTCCACTTAACTTCGACATTACTGTATTATTTCTATCAATTGTACATATTTCTATCCTTCGTATATGAACTGTCATTGTATTAATAACATTTGTCATATGGACTATAGTCTGCCAATAAACCTTTTCATTTTCATATGTATTATAATTTTATTATATATATACGAGAGAGAGAGAGAGAGAGAGAGAATTATCTATTTTTAATATCTATTAACAAATCGGTGAAAAAAAAGAATTTACAAATCTATTTGAAAACGTAATAATGAAGTAAAACAAAATAAAATTAATAATAAATAAATAATAAATAAGGCCATGTTGTGGCCTTAAACTAAACAACGTTTTAAGCTTTTATAAACATTAACTACAGTAATTTGACTACGGATTTCGAGCAGAAACTTTAATTCCCCCCTCCTCCCCATTTTCATTTCTCAATTGTTAGGGGGGGGGGGGGAAGTGAGGGAGGAAGAGGAATATTTGGGAGAAGGGGAATAACTAGAATTCAGCTTTAATAAACCTTCAGCTCTTATTCTCAATAAATAATTATTCACAGACTTGAAAATATTTGTGAGGTCAATTTGTCGGTTTTTTTTTTTTCCTTTTAATTGTCTCCGATTGCGCGGCGTCTCTTCATTCTTCATGCGTAATAAATGAGACACTTTTGTTATGCCTTAACATTTATAGTCATTGAACGCGTCGCCGTTATCAAACTCTCTGTACACACACACACACACACATATATATATATATAATGCAAACCCACAAGGAAAAATTAAAATCCTTCTGGTCTCCCGTTGTGTTAGACCCACCGATCGGACCGTGTACCCTTTTATACAAGCCGGTCGGTCCACAAAGACATTCGTTTTAAGACAATTACGTACAAAAATAAAAATCACATTTTTCGCATTAATCAACCGGGACTGCCGGACTTCATATAAGTCAGGCTTTCAATATACATACACAGGTACGTATTTAATACCGTAATACGTGTGTATCCGTACACGTGCGCGTATATTATAATGATACGTGAGTAGATCCAATATGACTGAGTAACACGCGCTCATTTTCCATTCGAGAGACGTAAAAAAATGAAATTCTGATAACAAAATTGGAAATTACTTTAATGGTTAATAAGTCGTCTATTACTTTATCAGAACTTGAAAAGGAAATGAAAAATTCATTAATGGTTTGAACGTGGCACGAAATAAGCCCAAAATATTAATCAATTTTCTTCTTCTCCTCGACAGAGAGAGAGAGAGAGAGAGAGAGAGAGAGAGAGAGAGAGAGAGAGAGAGAGAGAGAGAGAGAGAGAGAGAGAGATTGATGAACTTTGCCATTTGTTCTTCAGAGCAATCATAGTGGTGTCTATTTACTTTTGTCATCCCCCTACATATAATGTGTGTGTGTGTGTGTGTGTGTGAACAAATGATAAGCACAAAAGCTTCATTCACCCTGCAAGTGGGTGGATGATCAGATAAGTTGGGTTTAATCAATACGATGCAGCCAGCCAAATTATAGCGATTTTAATTTGCATTCATTTGAATAAAACTGAATAAAATAAAAAAAATAATAATAATGAATAAAAGACAAAAACTGATTTCGAACCAGGACGAACTCATAAATAAATCGGTTCTTATGAATGTAGAGTTTGACAAACTTGGCGATACAACCCTTGAAACAGACTGAACCTACGAACTTTAGAAATTAATGACTTATTTTGATTGGTTCCTCATCAAATTTCGGCTTAACAACGGGAAGTTGTCGTTATTAAATCGCTTTAATTAACATGCGCTCCCGAAAGAAGAGGATTAAGGATAATTTTAATAATTTCACTCTGAAATTTTGTTAGCGTTTAAAATAATTTAAAATTTAAATGAATGTTTAGGTTTTAAAAATACATTCGGAAGAAAAAATAGAATTTGGGCTTATTTATATAAATATTCCAAAGGAAAATGTAATGGTTTACATCAGGAATGGGGAACCTGCTGCCCGCGGTCATAATGTGTAATTTAATTGCCCGCGAACAGTTTGAGTATTTAAAGTCATACATTATTTACATCTTAATTATGTCCCAAACTATTTCTAAAGCCGCAATTTGCTCGCTACGGAATATCTTAGTTGAAATTTGCGCCCCCACCCCACAATAAAGGTTCCCCACCCCTGATCTATATAACGTAATGTCATTAGCCTCTTAAAGTAGACAGTAAATAGGGAAGTTTCTAAAGTATTCAGGTAGAAGCACCTACACGAGATGTTTGTAACTTTGGCGTTCCAAGTAATAAATAATTCCTAACATTGATTGTATTAGGGTCAAGGGTCAAGGATCAAAGAGTGAGTCAGTGAGTTGCTGTTTAGTGTTTATGCGGCTCTCAATTTGGAAACTAATTCGAGAGGAACCTTCCCTTAACCTATTTTGACGCGTAAAACGGGACAAAACCGTTTTAAATTTCAGCTATAACTTTACTATATGCAGTGTACATGAAGAATGTTCATATATATATATATATATATATATATATATATATATATAGAGGCGGGGCCAACAGCTTGACCTCCGTGTGAAGAGAGACCAACGCACGAAACAACATAAGGTTCATAAGGTAAGGTAGGTGTGTATATATATATATATATATATATATATATATATATATATATATAATATATATATATGGTGGTCCAAAAGTCCCTATCTATGTTTCTGAAATAATGATATTTCTATTTTATTTTATACAGGCCATAGATGATGATGTATGTACAAGAACGTGTGATGGTAGTAACACTACATATCCAAGGGAAGAAGTGCAAAGAAATTCGAGAAAAATTCGAAAGAAGATTTCACAAACCAGGACCGACAGACAAAGCAATTAGGTTTCGCAACGAATGTTGTTTGAGGAGCGAGGTGAAGTTTCGCCAGCTGGTCAATAAACTTAAAAGAACAGGATCTGTTCATGATGAGGCAAGATCTGGACGTTCAGTTACCGCTCAAGACAGTGTCGAATTGGTAAGAGATGCCTTTCAAACAAATCCTAGAATGTCAACTAGCACAGCATCACGTAGTAGACTGAGCATACCAAAAATGACTGCTCTAAGGATTTTAAAATCAACATTAAAAAAGAAAAGTTACCATATTCAAGTGCTACACGAGTTACACGAAGAGGATTATCCAAGACAAGCCGCCATATGCACAGAATTGATTGAAAAATTCATACGGAAAACTTATTAAACCCCATTCTCTTCAGCAATGTGACATTCCACACATGAGGAAAGGTTAATCGAAATATTTGCCTTTATCTGGGCTAGTGAAAAACCAACAGAGTTCTACGAATGGGAGAGAGCTTCTCCTAAAGTTAATGTCTGGTTGGGTATGACAAGAGCGAAGATTTACGACCTTTTTTCTTCGCAGAAGCTACGGTAACAGGGTCATTTTATTTTCACACGCTTCAGCAGTTTCTTGAACCCCTAGTTTCGTTCAGATGACATTTTCGACACTGTTGTCTTTCAACAAGATGGAGCTCCATGTCACTATGCAAACATCATTCGGGCGTACCTTGATGAGTTCTTACCAAATCGGTGGATTGGACGTGGTGGAAACAGGCCCTGGGCAGCACGATCTTCGGATTTAACACCATTAGATTTCTTTGCGTGGGGTTTCATAGTCTCCGAGATTTACAAAACAAGAGTTACAGACCCGCAGATCTGCGAACCTGTATTGTCGCGGCAGTCGCTAAATAACCCAGAGATGCTCGAGAATGTGTTCCGCAATGCAGTGGACAGATCTGAGATTTGCAGAGACACTGATGGTGCACACGTCGAATCTTTGACCTAAGCTTGCTAAATAAATACATCCAATTATGTTACTACATTTTTATCCCAAAATACTATTATTTCAGCCAAATGGATACGGACTTTTGAACCACCCTGTACATAAGGATAAAAAGTATGATCAACACCCACGTCACCATTATGAAGTTATGAGCGTTAATCATCCTTTCTATGTTTGAATGTCGGTTCTCTAAGAGCACTCATTTCTCTAAAATAATATATATATATATATATATATATATATATGTATATATTTTATATATATATTACTTTTGGAACATCGTCATATCATAGTCCGTTCTTTATAATATGACGTAATTCTAGAGCTGTAATCTTAAAGACGGAACAAGAGGAACTTAAAATAAGTAACAAAATTATAGCCTACTTAGGACGAAACACCACATTTTTTCCTCGCAACATTTTTAACACACTTGATAAAAAGTAGGAGACACACCCTTTTCTGAGTGTACACAGGGTTGCCAAAAATAATTAGACACCTTCGGTTTTTCCATATTTTTTCATTTGATAATAAAAGTTAATAGATAATAACAGATTTATTGAATGAATATATTTAGAATCGTGTTGCTTTTCCCTTTCCATTATGTAAAGATGACACACGTTCTGCATTCCATTGATGAGTTTTGCCATTTGTTCTTGAGGACAATCGTGTGAGGTTTATTTAGTGATGTCAACCCCTCTATATATGTTTGTTCAAAGGGATAACTGAGCCATTCACAGTTCAGTTAATAACTATTTATCGAGATTCAATATAAACTAATTATTAAATGGCTTTTATTTACACTGAGGAGACCCGTGAAAACAATGATCGGTCGAAAAGCGTAAACAAATCATTTGGCGATTATCAACACCGTAGAATGGTTTGCCAAACTCTGAAATGAGACAATGTCGCACGTCGGTTTGAAAACGGGTGTTACAGATTGTAAATACGGGTGAAATTGGCAATTATCCTCATTAGAGAATTTATTCCCGCTTTAAAATGAGATAATAACGCGCGTAATAGCGTTTGTGGGGTAAAAAAATTCCTGAAAATGAACAAGCAATATGCTTTTCCTTTTTAATAATTATCATATACGCGTATAGGGTCTATATAATGTGTATGTATGTGTGGGTCTTCTCAAAGAAATCGCGACAATTTTGAGGATACACACATCGCGACACCAACGTGCACATCAGACATTAGCAGTGTCGCTGTGATTTATCTTTATAAATGCTATATTTTATCATGAGAAAAGGGGATATAATTAAAGTTAGGCTAGGTTAGGTTAGGTAAGGTTTGGTTAAATTTATTAGGTTTTTTAGGTTCGGAAATGTCGCGATACAGAATTGAATACGTGAAAATGTCGCGATTTTGTGTGTGTGTGTGTGTGTGTGTGTGTAGTAAAGCTGGATAGTAGAGCTGGATTAACTAATCCGGCTTGTTGAATTCCATTTACACATCAAATAAAACATTTATTTGCAATAAAAGATAGTTTTCTTATTACAAAAGCCATTGCGTAATTCCGAGCCATAACATTCTCTATTTTAGGGGCAATAAACCCCGTAATTAGTGTACCATAAACTCCATACTTAGGGACCATTTAAACCTTTTTAAGCGGCTACTGAAAGCTCGCTCGCCGCCGTTCTTTCGCATCTCTCAACATTCAATTCCAAATCTGACTTCTATTACATCCTCTCAAGAAAAGAAAGAAGTCGAACCCCCGACCTCCTTGTATATTTATGCGTGGTCTCCTCCCGCTATTTCTTTCTTTACTCACATTGGAGTATTGGGACGAGACAAAGGAAAATACCAAAATTCTAATGAGTATGAGTGTAAACTAAATAATTGCACACTACACCGAACAATTATGACCCAATTATACTACGAGTATATATGATTAATTCAATCGTACTACAGTTCGACTAACCGCGGTTATCATTCTGAGAAAATAATCAAATACGCAACCGCGTAAGAATTGGATTAACCAAAGTATAGGTGGATTAACTCTTTGGTATAGTACGCACCAAATAGTTAACCAATTTTTTTTTAGCTTTTCAACCAAGGACTTTATTTACATAAAATGTCTTTTTTTGTTGATGACGTAAGAAAAAAAAAAGTTCATAAGCGTCGCCGGACTATTTTACCGAGCTCCAATTACTAAAATATATATAAAAAAATACAAAAAAACACAATCCTACACTACGCAACTCGACATAATTACGTCTAAAACTATACAAAAATTGCTGACGGTAAAAATGTTTTTGAAAAAAAAAGAGAGTTGGAAATTACAATTTACAAAAATGCAAATTTTTACACATTATAAATATGAGTTTTATACAGGTTTTTTTCTAATGTAAAAAACAACAACTTGTAATAATTTCTTTTACATTTATACTGAAAAATAGATGTCTTTTTCCAAAACTATTTTCTTTCTTACGAAAAAAACAAAATATTTAATGTAAGTTTTAATTATCAATTTGGAATTAATACAAAATTATAATTACTTTCAATTCTTATGTTAATGATAACGGGAAAATATTCATTTTGAATAAAGGCAAAAATCTCCATAATACAATAACAGCTGAATTGAATTAAAAAATATATTGATATCCTATAACTAAGGATATATATATATATAATATATATATGGGAATGAACTCAGAATGGTCCCCTGAGTTTTTTATGATACACACAGACAGTGCATGGAACAAGGAACTCTTCTGGGATAATTAAATCCACTATAGTCCGAATAAGTAATGGTAAATGACAAATACCATAGTTTTTTTTCTTTTCATGATGCTAGCCCGACGTGGGCAACGGGTCACTCGCAAAGAGGTCCCATAAATATAGCTTCCCTCACCAGCTATCTGCAAAGCAGACAGGATCCAGCTTTGGGACATGGATTTAGAGTTTAAAGCACCTAGCCATGCTACATTTAGAACCTCAATATAAGCAAAAGACTCGCTGCCTTCACGTCAGATTGAATGCATCAAAGAAAAAGAAAAAGGGGTAACTATTATATTTTAACCAAAAACCAAAACTTAAACCTCAACTGGTAGAATTGAGCGTCCACTTTTCAAGGCACATAACATGTCCGTTTCAAGATGGGACCTCTTTGCGAGTGACCCGTTGCCCACGTCGGGCTAGCATCATGAAAAGAAAAACTATGGTATTTGTCATTTACCATTACTTATTCGGACTATAGTGGATTTAATTATCCCAGAAGAGTTCCTTGTTCCATGCACTGTCTGTGTGTATCATAAAAAACTCAGGGGACCATTCTGAGTTCATTCCCATCTTGAAACGGACATGTTATGTGCCTTGAAAAGTGGACGCTCAATTCTACCAGTTGAGGTTTAAGTTTTGGTTTTTGGCTAAAAATATAATAGTTACCCCTTTTTCTTTTTCTTTGATGCATTCAATCTGACGTGAAGGCAGCGAGTCTTTTGCTTATATTGAGGTTCTAAATGTAGCATGGCTAGGTGCTTTAAACTCTAAATCCATGTCCCAAAGCTGGATCCTGTCTGCTTTGCAGATAGCTGGTGAGGGAAGCTATATTTATGGGACCTCTTTGCGAGTGACCCGTTGCCCACGTCGGGCTAGCATCATGAAAAAGAAAAACTATGGTATTTGTCGTTTACCATTACTTATTCGGACTATAGTGGATTTAATTATCCCAGAAGAGTTCCTTGTTCCATACACTGTCTGTGTGTATCATATATATATATATATATATGTTCTTTTCCATTAATTTAGTTTCTAAGTCTCCAAACATGTAAAAATGGGTACCGAAATCAAAAATAAAAGGTCAATGGGTACCCACTCCCTTTCTCGTTAAGTATAACTACACCGAGCGTCAACAGATGGCGCGGCAGAACTCAGGCCCACAGTGGGCGGAGTCAATTATTTAACTCCCCCCTTACCTTCTCCGCGTTGGATAAGAGAAATGTCGTAATAGTACAAACTTTGGTTGAGGTTTATATATCTGACTTTGAAATAAATAAGATGAAGGTGGAAAAAAGCATTTAATTTGTTTGAAGTTTACGTATCTTGACGATTCTACATGGTTGCTTTTAATGAACCAGACCATGTTCATTCCCTGCCAACGTCCGTAGCTCAGTGGGTAACGCCGTTTCCCAATAAGCGAAGTGAAGACATTGAGATCGGGGGCTCTACTCCCGATGGCGTTTGTAATAATGATCCAGGCGTTATCGCAATGAACCGCTTTAGATGACCTGACCGCCGTGTCATTTTATGACCCTCCTCGCTGGCTATTACTAAGCACATTCCCCTATTCCTAAACCATATCCAGAAGAATGTAAAATTTACATCGTAGTCACCTTCAAAGGGAAAATCTCGTTTATTAAATATTAAACTTACGTTATAAAAGACCAATAAAAGATTTTACCTTAATTGGGAGCCACGTACAAAACTATAAATCACTTATACTTAAAACGTTTTTATCAGCATGTAGAGCTATATAAACTACGCTTACCGTAAGAGAGGGAACGTTCTACCGACAGTGATAACCTAACCTAGCTTAATAAAACCAAAGAACTCGCCCATTAACTGTCACGTCGAGAGAATAACATTAGCCCGATCTATTTTACGGGGAAGACTTTAGACCAAGAACGTAATCATTAATGACTTCCCCCTAACATAAAATCGATAATACTATCAACAAAATATAATGGACTCTGCAAAAACAATTACCGTTACAATAATTAGTTAAAAGAGTTAATACAGAGTGGTCCACAATTTTGCAAAACAGTATGTTTACACAAATAAGATTTCTATGTATCATATAAAATGTACTAATTGGTAATAGTTTGCTTTATTTTATATATATATATATATATATACATTCAACTGCAAAGAACACGCAGTATAAATAACGTAAAGAACGACGCTTGTATAGGAGATATTCCGCGCAAGACGAGAGAGAGAAAACGGAACAAATGAAAAAATGAAGTAACCACCTGGGAATCGAACCCGGGATCTTCCGATTGCCGGTCAGACGCGATACCATTACACCATGGACTTCACTCTTCCAAATGCCGTAATTCTTCTACATACTCGCAGAAACCAATGTTGAATGTATATAATGTTACGGCATGCGGGAGGTGCCCCCTTGGGGCATTGGTTTCTGCGAGTATGTAGAAGAATTACGGCATTTGGAAGAGTGAAGTCCATGGTGTAATGGTATCGCGTCTGACCGGCAATCGGAAGATCCCGGGTTCGATTCCCAGGTGGTTACTTCATTTTTTCATTTGTTCCGTTTTCTCTCTCTCGTCTTGCGCGGAATATCTCCTATACAAGCGTCGTTCTTTACGATATATATATATATATATGGAATATCATGCACAAATCTGCACAATTTTTTTATGATGAAAAAAATCGCCCCCACCGGGGTTCGAACCCACAGCCTCTTCAGTGGAAAGTGTGGGCACTAGTCGTTACAGTGCTACGGGATAAAAGCTAACACAACTTATACATTTAAACAACCGAGATAACGCATAACGCTTTCGCGTACCGAGGCATTTTTACGTGTTAACTCTTCCTCACTCGAGGTAATGACTAGCATTTAATTCAAACTATGTGGTGGAACGCTGGCGTGCCATAAATGGAACATCATGCATGAATCCGCACGATTTTTCATGACTAGAAAGTACATATATATATATATATATATATATATATATATATATAATTTAGGGTAGGTTGATTTTGGAACTGTGATCTTGGACTAGTCTAGATAGAAAGGTATTAATGTATAAAAAACGTTGCACCAATTCATATTTGTGAAAGTGATTGTATTTTTTGAAGATTGTTAATTATTTTTAAGTTGTAAAATTGCCCAATTTTACGCGTAAAATCGCGCGCGCGGCATTCGCGCAATGTAAACAAACAAAATATCGGACCTTATTTCATCAAAATAATCAATTAAAATTCGGCTTTTTAACAAAACGATGCTTGAAACTTATTGTAAATGCATTATAGATGTTTATTAGTGTATTATTTTGTATTTTTTAATGATATTTACCTAGGGTTAAAGCTAGGGATCTGAAATTTAAAGCTAGGGATCTGAATTTTTTGTCAGTTATTATCATATTAAGCCCTGACTATCTCGACTAGTCCAAAGTCGATATCTAAAAAAATGCGGAAAATCAACCTACCTTAATATATATATATATGTATGTATATATATGTGTGTGTGTGTGTGTGCTACACAGATTTTGGGGGTTCTTTGCGAGTGACCCGTTGCCCACGACGGACTAACATCATGAAAAGGAAAAAACTATAGTGTCTGTCATTTATTCTTACTTATTCGGACTACAGTGGATTTAATTTTCCCAGAAGAGTTCTTTGTTCCATACACGGTCTGTGTGTAACATAAAAGTTTCTCGGGGAACAATTCTGAGTTCAATCCCATATATAGAGGGGTGTTTCAGGTCGACCCTGGAAATATGGAAATTTGGAAATCGGCGGAATTACTATGACAAACTTCAAATACCAAATACAAACTACAAATTCCGCCAATTTCCATATTTCTAGGGTCGACATAGAAATATGTTAATATACCCTGTACATTAACATCTATTATAAATCAGAGTAGAAAATTTGAAAATTAGTGAAGCTTCTCATCGAAATATCACAAACCGCCATTTTAAATATTTATTTAAACTTTATTTGATATAAAAGTTGAGTAAAAGGATAAAATGAATCGTTGTAAGCTTCAAAATGGATGACGAAACGTTTCATTAAATTATATTTTGCTTAAAGCAACCTAAACTTTCTCTAAATTTACAAGACAGAATACAGACCGTACAAATATAATTATAATAATAATTATAATAATAATTATAATAATAATAATAATAATAATAATGATAATAATAATAATGATAATAATAATAATAGAATGGCAAATTAGCTTCCTCGATAATATGTATAAATTGTATATATACAGTATGCCTAAATCCCCAAATAGCGCCAATAGTATCACTTTTTTACCAGTTAGCTCGTACTTTGTAAATAAGTTGGATTTTCTTGCGCGACCTACTTTTTTGAGGTTAGATTCGCTAGGTTAGTTAGGTTAACTTAACTCAAGTTAATCCAACTTAACGTAACCTAAACTAAAACAAATCAGAGGGTGCGTAAAGTCTAAAGAAGCATAAAGGATGACTTATTTGACTACGAGATGTTTTAATTAAAATCGTAACGCGGTGAAATTCGAAAAAAAATAATCATTGTATACGGTAGAAAAAAAAAGCTTTCTCGAAACTTTCACATAGAACCTCTTCCCAGCCCCCCCACCTCTTCTACTTTAACACAAAAGAAAGTTATTAAAAATTTTTAAATATAAAATATATAACCTGTTCGATTTAATAGGTAAAAAATGGTCACGGACAAAAATTTACACAATTGTTCAATCAATTTCATCAACTTTCTGACTAATATATATATATATATATATATATGTGGCAGTCAATATGTAAAATTAGACAATTTATAAATTGACTGAAATTCAGGCATTGTGTCAAATTGTTGATACACACAAAACCTAACGTAACCTAACCTTTCTGATAATGCTCCATATGCATACCCACTGGTATTTCCCAATATGGTGCCTAAAACTTCGTGGCTAGGTTAGGTTTAATTAGGTATTAAGTAAATCGAGCATTTAACAAATTGCCTAAAATTTCAGTCGATTTATAAATTGCCTAATTTTACATATTAACTGTAATATATATATATATAATTAAATACATATACACACACAACCTAGGAAATAAGGTCAGCGATTGTCCTTTTAACGTCCACAGAGAACGTCACAGATAGAACGATGACTCAAAACTAGAATCAAAGTAATTAACTTTCAATTACTGTCCACTCCAAAAGAGAAAAAAATATGAAATGACATGAAATAAAGTGAAATGTTTCAGTCATTTCTTTTATTACATTTTTAATGAATTTTTCCTCCGTGCTCTTATTTTTTATTTTTTTGCAGCAACTGTTGAATCAACCACGAATGTTACATAATTTAACAGTAATTGCATTTCCACTAAACTGTAAATTATTATATTATTATTTAACTGTAAATGTTTTATATTAGTTTCGGTTTAGTTATTTATAGTACCTCCATTTAAAAACAACAACTTTTTTTAATAATAATGATAGTAGTAGTAATAATAATAATAATAATATAATAATAATAATAACTTGCGTAATTATGCAAACTACCAAAAATTCAAGGGTACGGAGGAGCGAGATGGGTAATCTACGGTTAAGTTTGGCAAATATCACCCGCAATTACTCGTGGATTAGAGCAGCCATTCTTTCAATCCGTTTATCTGTACGTTCTGAAATCTTGCAAGATCGTCCACACCTTGGTAGAGTTTTGATTGTTCCAAAGCCTTTTCATTTCTTTATAAGTGCAGCAATCGTCGTAAATAGAATTCGAAGTTCTTCTCCTATTTCCCTCTAACTCTTTCCACACTCGTCCGCAGCAATAACAGATCTCTTAAGATCTGCAGCAGGGTTAAAAATTTCCAACCGGTTAATTTCGGTTAAAATCAGTCATTTCAATAAGTTCGTATAAAATGCACAAATCGTAGACAGAGAGATGTTAAAATATTCTCAGGAAAAAGGTTGTCGAGTTGACGAGATCCCATTAAAATAGTGGAAGTCCAGACGGAATGACTACCCGACATTGAGCCGCTTTGCGAGGCGATATTTGGCTGTTCACTCTACAGCAGCATCGTCTGAACGATTATTTTCTGCTTTTGGACTCGTACTTGAGAGTCGACGCGTGTCGCTTGAGAAAGAAAGAGCAAGCGCCATCATATTTTTACATGAAAACGGGCAGTAGTTAAGTTTATATCGATGCCTGTTCTTGCATCTCCAGGTCACAGACATGGCATTTAAATGTCAAATACTTCTAATAGGAAGTGAATTTATTGTGTAGCAGTTTATAAATAATTATCCAAATAAGTATATTGATTATTGATACGCATGCACTGCATACAACTCATTCATGGACCACACGCCACTTATATATATATATATATATATATATATATATATGTATATTAGGGTGGTCCAAAAAGTTAAAGCATCGACTAAGTTCTCTCCACAAGGTTGGTTTTATGCCTCTTGGGTGGACAGTATTTGTGCAAAGTTTCACGTTATTCGGTTAATATTTAGGGGTCGCCCCACTTGCCCCCTTTTTGAAAATTTGGGAAAATATATAGACAACTGAATAACTACATTTTTTTTTGGTTCTCAAAGAATATGAAAGAAAACAGTAAGACAATAGGACATGATAATGGGTGTATCTTCATTATTTCTTCTGCATCAGAGTCGCCTTGGATGGTATTGGTATCTGTTTTCGGTGGGCGGCTACGAGTTGTAGGAGGTACTGCTTCTGGTCCTCGTTTCGTGTCAAAGTGTCATTGTAGCGTTGTGCGAGAGCAATACCTCGCTCGGCAGCATCATTGACGACTTTCATCTTTAAGGCGCGATCTCTAAGTTCCCTGTAGTTCTTGTCATTTGGCCATTCCCGTGGATCTTTTTGAAGTAACTGGCGCGCTTTCCTCCTTACCTCCAACTTTCAAGGCATCAAAGAGGGTCAATGTCCTTTTCGTGACGAAGGATGCCACATCATTTTCAACACCAGCTTCCGCCATGTCGATTCGTCGGGGGCAGCCATTCTTTTGGGGATGTTGGAGGTGTTGAACCATTCTCCTTTTGGTATCAGGATCGATCCTATTATCGAAGAAGGCCAGTCCAATCAGATGCTCCGACAAGTACCACAGGTGGCGTCTTAGAGCTGTCTTCGCCGCTTGTGCAGCTCCTCCGTGTGGATATTTTTCCAGAAGATGCAGCATTTTGAGATCATTGAGAGGAGCTTGTGTCCCCATTGGCGCTTCATGCCAGTACTTGACGTAAATCAGACTGACAAATAAAGCCAGCTGAGTCACGTTTCGTTCTTCGCGTGCTGTGAGCTTGAATTGATAGTGAAAGAGGTAGATTTTGAGCGCATAAATCGCCTTCGCCATCCATCTCGCGTGGTGCATGGGACCCGGAGCTCGGATAAAGAGTTGACCACCAGTCTTTCCCCCCAGGAAGAGCAAAGATAGTTCAAGGAACTCCTTGTAGTCGTCACGAGGTTGGCTTGCCTGAAGAGCGTTAGGTAAGTAAGTGAGCATCTCTTTTCTCATCTCTTGGAGTTGAGGGTTCTCGAACAAGCTGTCCGATGCTGAGACAAATGCTTCGTGGGAGAGAGATGGCCATTCCTTTTGAAATCGCTTAAAAAGGCCTGTTTCAGGACTTCCTGTTGAGCCAATATTGAGGCAAAGACATCAGCAAGTACGACTTCAAGTATATGATGTCGACAACCGATCCAAACTAGCTCGTGACCCAATGCTTCTTCAATCCTGACACAGGCTCCGCGATGTAAACCCGTGTTTGACGCAGTGGTATCGAAGACGAGACCTCTCACATGCTGTTCCACGTTCCATAATTTCATAGTTTGAAGGCATGCCTGGGCCTGTGCTTCTCCAGTTCCTTGTTTCATCTTTGGGACACCAAGCAGCTTCTCCTGTCCATTGAATGTTATAAGGATTGCTATCCGATGCACATTCGTCTTCTTCCCTTCAATGCCGGGGAGAAGCTTTCCGTCCCAATGGAGAAGGACAGGGTCTTCTAGAGAGAAT
Source organism: Bathynomus jamesi (assembly GCA_023014485.1). Classification (NCBI taxonomy): domain Eukaryota; kingdom Metazoa; phylum Arthropoda; class Malacostraca; order Isopoda; family Cirolanidae; genus Bathynomus; species Bathynomus jamesi. Next base: position 155,215 of record JAJOZX010002267.1, on the reverse strand, counting down.
GATTCTAGGTCTTCTCGAGCTGCCTGTTCTCGCCCACTTTCTCTGTAGCGATGAATAGAGCTCCGAGAGCACGTCATCCCAGACAGATCATGCCCCGCGGCCTGTAATACAGCTCCAGTTACGAAAACAGCATTCCGGTCAGAAAGATTGGTGCGATCCATTGCTCCAATGACTTCTGGAGATTGGAAAATGTTCGTAACCTTGTTCTTGGGACGCTTTGGTGCCGGAGCTTCAGACGAAGAAGGAATCGGAACCGATGGTCTATAGTCGTCGTCGTCTTGCGAAAAAAGGGAAGAAGAAGAAGAAGAGGAAAGATCAATTGATGACACTCCTGCTTCTTCCAAATCTTTCTGTGTTGCTTCATGCCTTGCCTTCCTCTTGGCTTCCTTCTCCATTCTGGATCGCTTTCTGTCCTCTTGTGTAGTCGTTTCCTTATCAATGCCAGCCATGCTGCAAGAATTGACGTCCTTGCGCTGCATGGACAGGAAATTTCGGTCCTCAACGTTGACGATTGTGCTCATGGCATCACTGGTTGCGATGTCAAACAGTTCCTGGATGTCCGCTTTGAAGATGTCTTCATTCATTCTATCGCTGGCACGTTGCCTGGTCCTGTGCTTCTTGAGTGTTTTGTAGCGGTCTAAAAGCTTTGAAAGCTTACGGACACAGGAGTCGATCCGTTGAGTTGGGATCCGCGCTCGGGTCCAGACTTCAATCACCCTCTGGCATGCCTGGTTCAGACTGTCGGAGGTGGTTTGCTTTTGATTGATGTGGTGGTATTGCCCCAAAAGGAGGGCGTCAAGGCATGTAGGGCCTTGACGTGGATAAAGTTCCAGTTGCCATCCCTAGAAGCCAAACTTTTGGAATTGATCGAGTTTGAGCCATCGGACCTACGGAAGAAAAAGTACATTATATAATATATATATTCAGAGTGGGGCGACCTCTAAATATTCACCAATCACGCTGCAATGTTGCACAGACCATGTGGACACTAAATGGACAAAAACCACACTTGTGGAGACTATCTAAGACAATTTTGAAATTTCCCCCTATGGATTTGGACCACCCTAATGTATATATATATATATATATATATATATATATATATATATATACCGTATACAGATTAACCTAAATTAACCGATTTTCACCGGCATCCTGTTAACCAGTTAAATGAAAAATTAAACCGCTCCCAGCCCTGATCTGCAGACAGCTCTTTACCACGACGATCCATTGCTAACTAATGGCTCGTACATTCATCCGTCTTCTATAAAGATTCAGAGAGAAAATTCTAGAATTCAGAATTGCCAACAGTCTCTAATCAATAAACAACCAACTACTGATAACAATTTTAAATTCTTGAAGCCTGAGATAGACAAAAAATATTAAATAATTTTGTAAGTAAATGTACGAAAGCGTTTGCACTTTAACTTTATTTTCCTCAAATTCTTTAATGTTTGACATTATCTGTTGGAGTTGAACTAATTTTTTTATTTGTTAAATTTTGCCAAAAAAGGGTAAATTTTTCATGACTATCGTATGCATGATACGAAAGATAAGGACGAATATAACTGAAATACTGTATTTCTCTCTGTACGAATACTTATGAGCGCCACTGCATATACCTTATGATACTTTATAATGGTCTCAAACGACAGTTCAGGATCGACCCTTCCGCAGCATCCCGCCTCATTTGGGCGAATTGGTGGAGGAAAGAACCGGTTTTCACTCTCCTCCCGCCCTCGTAGTTAGCTACGCGTGGCTCGTCAGGGAGTATGCGCGAGAACCTGTCCGGTTGGTTCTTGAAATTTTTCGGGTGGGTTCGGTGGAAGTTCCTCAGTTTTTTCGGAGGCACGTTGAAAAATTTTGGGGGTCATATATTCTGATGGTACGTTCCATCTTCGTTTTCATGGCCTCCCGTCCTATCGCAGCTGGGACAGTACAGAATCTACCTCTTCTCTCATTCCAGCGTGTTTCTATTTCATTTCTAAGATTAGGAACACAACCTCAGAGTATTTTCCATACCTATATTACCGCGTACCGCTCGCGTCTTCTTTCCAAGAAAGGGAGTTTCGGGGATTGCAGTCGAGACCAGTCGTCTTCATCTTTCGTTTCCTCTATCTTGGACGTATCTGTCCCGCCCCGAGTAATTTTGTCCATACTAAGTTTCGAGGCTCGGTAATAGTCTTTTTACATTTCTTCAGAAACACTGGTAGGCCACGTGTCCGGCCCTGGTGCCGAATTTTCTCGTATTTCTAATAGAGCTTTTTACTTACGTCTCGCTTAATTACGTCTTACTCGTGAAACTCGAGGCTGCAGATTTCTCAAGAACAAAATAACATATAATAATTTATTAAAAAAATAAATAATAATAAATGATCCTTTAAGAGACTTCACAAAGTCTGGATTATAACGCGACATGAATTTATTTTAGCCATTAACATATTTTTAAATAAAAAAAAATATATATATATATATATATATATATATATATATATATATGATGCTATAAATTTCCAAACTTTTTCTCGAGATTTAAAATTTATGTGAACAGTAAGAAGTTCAGAAAGATTTTTTATAACTTAGCAAAATAACGTCAGAACGGCTTTAAAATTCTGTACTTGATACGAAACACGTATGATATATATATGAGGAGGTTTCGTTCCCGCGTCGTAGAGCCACGTCCCAAACACAGTACCTTACCACTACACCAACTTTGCTCGTTTTCTCTTGTACCTTCATCAGAAAATGCATTAGTTAATCCCTTAGTAAAATGTATTATAGAAAATTACAATATATATATATATATATATATATATTTAACTGCAAACACGCAGTATAATTAACGTAAAGAACGACGCTTGTATAGGAGATATTCCGCGCAAGATGAGAGAGAGAGAACGAAACAAATGCGCGGAATATCTCCTATACAAGCGTCGTCTTTACGTTAATTATACTGCGTGTTTGCAGTTAAATGTATATAATGTTACGGCATGCGGGAGGTGCCCTCTTGGGCATTGGTTTCTGCGCGTATGTAGAAGAATTACGGCATTTGAATAAGTGAGGCCCATGGTGTAATGGTTATCATATCTGACCGGCAATCGGAAGATCCCGGGTTCGATTCCCGGGTGGTTACCTCATTTTTTCATTTGTTTCGTTCTCTCTCTCATATCTTGCGCGGAATATCTCCTATACAAGCGTCGTTCTTTACGTTGATATATATATATATATATATATATATATTGTCGATTAGTTTCTATGTACGTATAACTGTCTTATTGTCAAACCAAAAAGGTAAATAAGTAATAGTTCATTCTGGCCTGATTAAATGCTATGCCATGGTATGGCGGGTATGGTGCCAAATTCTATTTATGATGCTTCCATATATAATATATATATATATAATATATATATATACTCGTACTCGCTGATAAATCTGATAACTCGTTCTTTAACGGTTTTGAAGAATTTAGTTTTTGCGTTCAGTTTCGATATCCGCAAACCGTATTAAAAATATATTCGAACCGTTTAAAAAAAATCCATGTTCAAGAACCGCACTTAATTTCCTTAATGAGCGGTGAGGCTCATGGTTCGCTCCCAGCTGCTGGCACCCGGGTTGGGTTGCGCCGACCACTCACCCCGTCAATGTTCGGGATCGGGTGACGCAGTTGGGACACGAGTTTCCAGGCTGTTTTATAAAAATGTAACTTATAACTACTAACTGTAACTCATAGACTAGTAGTTCAACCTTTTCTGACTCAAGGTACTCCAATGCCATCCGTTCTTCTTTCGTGGCACTCCCGAGGTTTTTCGTCTACCTCCGATTAACATCCAGTTCCCGCTCTCCTTTCAACACCACGTAACTTCAAACTGAGCCTAAAAACAGTTTCCGTATGGACGAAATAAATCGCGAATATTTTCTTTCATTTAAAATTTGCAAATGTTCAGTAACTTTTCAATTACTTTTTTTTTACATTTAGGTGAAATTTCGCGGCACCCCTAGGAAGCACGTACATATGGCACCCCCATTGGAAAAATATGACAGCTAGACACTAAATCCTAGAAATAACTGAATTTCATCATTCTAATGTTATAAGCCTAAAATATTTTGCATGAACCTTTTAGATCTCATTCTAAACTCATCACTCAAAGGCTTAAATGTGATTAAATCCGCGCGTAACTAATAAGTCTAGAATAGGAAAGGGCTTTATTTAGAAAAGTTGTATAGTTTTTCATGTACCACAGTGGTGGAAGCTAAACAACAACAACAACAACTCAACAGGATTATTCCGCGTTTCCTTTAACAGTTGGGCGTAAAGAAGAAGCGAAACAATAGTTAAAATGGGTTTAACTTCAAATGAATAGTAATATCCCTCCCAACTATACCACATTTGAAATCATTATTCTTCCGTCTTCTGAACTATTTGTATAGTAACCCAATTCCGTAAGAATTCTTAACTGCCAAATGTTCTTTACGAGATTAAAACGAGTCATGCAAAAGAACTTCAAAGGGTAAAATAAGGTTACACCAACGCCAATAAATATTCCCCTTTTTAACCATTTGCCAAAAGGCTTTTATTGGTCTCTTAAACCGATTTGTTTCCGACTTTACATCTGCATCTCGGCCGAGAAATGATAATTTATGCGATTGCCGCTTCGAGGCGCTCGAGTCGGCGAGTTTTCAAAACGGTGATGAGCCTTACTCGCATTTCGCTGTTCTATATTCATTTTGGATACGGTGCCGTTATATTTATATTAAACGCATAAAATACACTCTCATTAATAATGATCAAGATATAATATACAGCATGCATGCTATATAAATATACGTAAGTGTGCATGATAAATATATGGAAATATACCATATAAATGATAATTATGGAAAATGATTGGAAGTTCAGCTTTCTTGTGAAATAACCGATAGGTTTCATTTTAATAAAGTTATTATTATTATTATTATTATTATTATATAAATGTTTACAATACTATGCTTTCAAACAATTTATTCCATACTTGCGTTCTGCTTTGTTTATACTATGCTCAAAAAGCTTTAAATAGTACAACTATTTAAAGGCAAAAAGTAGACTATCAGTTATACTGTAATTTACAAATCCTATATTCATGTCATTACAAACATTTTCACAGTTAGGAGTACACCTACGTTATAAAAATAAACATTCCTTTTATTAACGAATTGGAGAACTACTGTATATCGAACAAAATTTATCAACTTTGTTTGATTTTGTAAAGAAATAAAAAACGGTACAGCCTTTGCTGACATCTGAAACCCACCAAACTTCAAGCACATGAGAAATATGTCTATATATAACTTGAATGAATTATACTTTTTTCACATAAACATCTTCAATGTAAGTTGTCCAATATAAACAATTTGTATGTGTTATCGTTTTTATAGTTTTTAATAACGAAATGAAAACATTTGCCTAAAGAGTGGGGAATATATATAAGGCTTTTCCGTTCTATGAGCACCAACAAGGTTAGGTTAGGATAGGTTAGGCTATGTTAAGCTAGGTTAAGCTAGGTTAGGTATGACCAATAATAATGATAATGTAATAAATCGTCAAATTTTTTAAGAAACGACAAATATTTTTTGTTTTTATTTATATTCATAGCTAATAAATTAAATTTCTCCTATTTAAAATGTACTCATTATTAATAAAAAGTTAAAATAAGTTTAAAAAATATTAATTTCTCTCATTTCAATGGTGGCCATAGAACGGAAAAGGTCCATATATACAGGGTGTCCCAGAATTAACTATCTATTTCAATGAAATCGGACAAATTTTTTAAAAACACACTTTTATTTATGTTTATCATGTTTAATATGTGTTAAAAATGTATAAATTTCTAAATTTTTTTCATAATTTTATTTTCATAATTTTTTCATAGTTTTATTTTCATTTTCTTTCAGAACCCTATTAATAATGAATACACAAGAACGCATCTTTGTTGTAACATCCCGTATCAAAGCCTTTTTCATCAGTGTCGAACGCAAGATTCTATGAACTGGTCTTGGATATGTTGAGTCTTCGACCGGCCTCCCTAACCGAAGTTGTTGGTTCATCCTCAAACAATTGTCGTACCCGTTCGGTACTGTTACGTGCTGTCCTTGGGCGTCCTCTTCCCACCTCGTCGTGTACGGATCCAGTTCTTTTAAATTTGTTCACAAGTTCACGAATCGCTTTGTCTGTAGGACCGGTTCTGTGGAATCTTGTAAATTTTTCTCTGATTTCATTACATTGCATTCCTTTGATACGGGATGTTACAACAAAGATGCGTTCTTGTGTATTCATTATTAATAGGGTTCTGAAAGAGAATGAAAATAAAACTGAAAAACTATGAAAAAATTATGAAAATAAAATTATGAAAAAATTTTATAAATTTATACATTTTTAACACTTAATAAACATGATAAACATAAATAAAAGTGTGTTTTAAAAAAATTTGTCCGATTTCATTGAAATAGATAGTTAATTCTGGGACACCCTATATATATATATATATATAATATATATATATATATATATATATCACCGAATTTTTTATTTTTAATGTACTCCTATATATAGTTTAGGCTAAGGCAGTGGTTCCCAACCTTTTTTGGGCGACGGCCCACAAGAGTTAATTTGAATAACTCATGGCGCACTTCCCATGTTGCTAAGTTGGTATCATGTTTACATAAGATTTAAGTACATTTTTGTTATTAACATTTATTAACAATGCTAAACGACAAGCAAGTGGGCCACTGGTTGGGAACCATTGGGGTAAGGTATCGTAGTGTAGGCTATCATCAGATCAAAGTCTATACTCTGAGTCTATAGGCTATAGAGTTTAGTCTATACTCTATAGCAGTAGTTCCCAACCTGGGGTCCCCGGACCCCTGGGGGTCCGCGAAGGTAGTACTGGGGGTCCGTGAGCTTTCAATATTTCGAAAGGCTCCAATGAAAATCGTACATTTACCCACGATAAGGGCGCTCAGGCTAAAATTTCAAGTTTCCTTGCTCTTGGCTGGAATTATTAATACTTTATTTAATAGGCTGTATTTTAATTGCATACTCTCTTATATGTCCTTTATTTGATAGTGAAAAATGAGAAAACGAGTTAATTATTAGTGAATAAAAACAGTTTGTTTGGTAGACGGAATCTTTCAAAACATGGGGTCCGTGGGAAAAAAATAAAATAAAAGGGGTCCTTTGTGGTGAAAAGGTTGGGAACCACTGCTCTATAGTCTATAGCAGTGGTTCCCAACCTGGGGTCCCCGGACCCCTGGGGGTCCGCGAAGGTAGTACTGGGGGTCCGTGAGCTTTCAATATTTCGAGAGGCTCCAATGGAAATCGTACATTTACCCACGATAAGGGCGCTCAGGCTAAAATTTCAAGTTTCCTTGCTCTTGGCTGGAATTATTAATACTTTATTTAATAGGCTGTATTTTAATTGCATACTCTCTTATATGTCCTTTATTTGATAGTGAAAAATGAGAAAACGAGTTAATTATTAGTGAATAAAAACAGTTTGTTTGGTAGACGGAATCTTTCAAAAACATGGGGTCCGTGGGAAAAAAATAAAAATAAAAGGGGTCCTTTGTGGTGAAAAGGTTGGGAACCACTGCTCTATAGTCTATAGCAGTGGTTCCCAACCTGGGGTCCCCGGACCCCTGGGGGTCCGCGAAGGTAGTACTGGGGGTCCGTGAGCTTTCAATATTTCGAGAGGCTCCAATGGAAATCGTACATTTACCCACGATAAGGGCGCTCAGGCTAAAATTTCAAGTTTCCTTGCTCTTGGCTGGAATTATTAATACATTTTTTAATAGGCTGTATTTTAATTGCATACTCTTATATGTCCTTTATTTGATAGTGAAAAATGAGAAAACGAGTTAATTAATTATTAGTTAATAAAAACAGTTTGTTTGGTAGACGGAATCTTTCAAAAACATGGGGTCCGTGGGAAAAAAATAAAAATAAAAGGGGTCCTTTGTGGTGAAAAGGTTGGGAACCACCGGTCTATAGTCTATACTCTATACCAATATCTCGAGCGTCCACGTTCGCATTTTAACGTAAATAATTTCACACACACGATTCTAAAATAAAATTTTAAACCAACGAGTCTTCAACATTTACTTTAAGCTCACGAGGCATTTAAATTTCAAGCGGGGCTTTGCAACATTTACCACACTGCTTCGGATGTGAAGCTCCAAATTTTGATGTCTGATATTTTTTGTAAGTTTATGGTCTCACTGGCTTTTCCTCGATTTCACAAAAGAGGAGGAAATTTTGTACAAGCGCAGTCTGACTAGATATAGGTAGGTTTTGGCGATATTTCCATGCAAAGTGTGTTGTGCGAGTGTAATGTGATTTTAAAGCAAAATCTGGAGCGAAGGAAGCCCCAAAAGCGGGTCTCCAATAAACTAATAAAGAAATTCGGAGATACTGGAGATGTGAATTACAATATGAAAAAGTTACCTTGGTCGAAAGAAAACGAAATACGCCATCTTGTACTGTAAATTCAAAGATAGCATAGCCTAAACTAAATGAAAAACCACTGTTCTGTAAAAATATAGGATGTGTCGTAGAAATTTATGTCAAATACTTTGTAACATATAAATTAAACAAATTAGAGCGTTCTTTTTTCAAGAATATATATACGTAAACCCTCGATAAGTCGGAATTCGGGATGAGTGGGACTCGTCCTCTGTCAAGTGCTATTATTCTTTTGTTTATTTTACTGAGAGAAGTGTTTTATTTCCTATGTCAAGTGCCATTATTATTTTGTTTCTTTTACAAAGTGAAGTGTTTTTTTAATACTGTATTGTACGAAAAGGTAAACAATAAAATTTTTTGTGTTTCGTGTTTGTGTTTTTTAATGTTTATTTTGAACATTGTATTAGACTCTCACTGATCAAACTTAAAAGGTTAGAGAGTATTTATGCCTCTTTTGGGGTAATAGGGAGGGTAATTAAGATAATTTCGGCGATGAGTCGGACTGGCTAGAGCCCTATATAGTCCGACTTATCGAGGGTTTACTGTGTATATATATATATATATATATAATATATATATATATTATATATATATATATAGATATGATGAATAAAACCACGAAGGAAAGGAAACACAGAATGGTGCTCAAGCGCTTTCGTCTAATGACATCCTCAGGAACTACTGAAGTACATAAAGAGTTACAGCCTATATATAGGTTACAGAAAAAAAAAAAATTAAAAAAAAAAAATATATATATATATATATATATATATACACACACACAATAAACGGAAAATTAAAGGATTGTGGGAGGAGCATACAAATTTGTAAGGAAAACTATCGATTTTTAGCACAATCAAATGAATTGTTTTCAACCAGTTTAAAAATAAAAAATTAAAAAATATACAAATTTATATATGGAAATCTGCCCGGGTTTTAGCACTCTGCCCATTTAAGGTTCGATATATATATATATATTATATATATATATATCTATATATATATATATATATATATATATATATATCAGTAGCGACTTGTGATATCAGAGCATGGTGATGTGAATATGAAGTTACAATGAAAAGAAAAAGAAAAGAAAACTTCGAGTCGAGAACGAAACTCGCGAAGGCGAGGTAGAATTAGATGGACGGAGGAACTTCTTCATTAATACTTATTGTGTGGTACTTGACAGATTATTGTCGGAATTAAACCGTCGCAAAGATGTGTATGAAAACCTCCATGCACGGTTTGCATTTTTTACAAAAGTCACCACCTTGAATCCGACAGATATAACTGCCAATGCTATTAGCTTTGGGAATTTTACAAGGATGACTTGGCGGAAGCATTTGTTAATGAGTGATTTCATTTCCGTGGATTTCTTCTGAATTTGGAGAAAGCTCCTACGAGCATTCTTGAGATGAGTGAGATGATCCAAGCAAAAGAATTAAAGAAGTTTACCCATATGTTGATATTTCGCTCAGGATCTTCCTGTGTACGCCGGCTTCCAACTGTTCTCTGCCGAAGATCTTTTCCGTACTGCGACGACTAAAGAACTACCTACGGTCAGTGATGTCAGAAAATCGTCTCAACCCTTTAGCTATCCTTATTATTGAATCGGAACTCACGAAAGCTCTTAGCTATACAGATCTTATTGACTCCTTTGCTGCTCAGCAATCTCGGCGGAAACTGCTTTGAGCATTCTACAACGGTCGATTTCGTAACTAAACATAAAGATCGTAAAGATAACCTACAATGCATTTCTGTTCACACATTTAAGAGATTCTATATATATATATATATACTGTATATATATATATATATATATATATATATATATATATAATATATATATATATATATATATATATTAAATAAATAAAACATATATATATATTAGTGATGTAGTCACATCCGCATCCGCATCCGCGGAACATCCTCACATTTTCTCGCATCCGCATCCGCATCCGCACTTTGGACTGCGGATGTCGTGCGGATGTGGACCGTTGAGATAAAATGTCATTATAAGCGGAAATTATCAATTCTACTATATTAATAGAACTAGTTCATTGTGCGCAAAGGTGATGCAAGCGACAAGACGAGAGGCTGTTCTTGTATGAAGTTACTCTCTTGCAACCTACTTAGATCCACGTTACAAAGCTAAGTTATTTCACCTAGTACATTAGAACGAGTTAAATCATCACTTGGCAAAGCAGTTGAAGAGCTTCAATCTCTTGAATCTGTCGCTTCGCCACCCACCAAAAGAATAAAAGTTTCAGTGACAGAACCAACACCTTCAACAAGCAAATCTATCACAGAATCTGTCTCTCAGTTTCTTGAGTCAAGCAGCAATGACGAGACCTACGCGATGTCAAAAGATGTAGTAAAAATGATCGAGAGCTATCACCAAGAAAAACGTCTGGCTGCATGTGACAATCCTATTAGTTGGTGGAAAAATACGCAGAATATCTATCCATACTTGAGTAAACTTGCAAGGAAACATTTAGCCTGTCCTCCAACAAACGTACCAAGCGAGAGATTATTTAGCAGGCTGGATAATATATGATGAAAAGAGAAACAGACTGGCAGCAGAAAAGGCAGAAAAATTAATGTTCCTTAAGCATAACCTTCCTATAATTAAGTTGAACATTAAACGATGAACATTTTAGTTTACTTTATTTTAATTACTCATTTATAAATATGCCTAATAAAACTTTAAACTTAATATAAATAGTTATCAAGCTAATTAAAGATCTCTTTCTATAAGGGTGGAGGTTGGGGAAAGAGGTCGGTGGGGTGCATTTGAGTTGGGTTCACGTCCCGCATCCTGGTAAACAATTATGGTTCTAATTGTGGCTGAAACTCAACAAAATATAACGAATTTATTTGCAGACGAATTCACTAATTGATTTCTATATTAGTTAGATGCTTCATATTATTATATGTTCAGAGAAAAGTACAGCAATTATTGTACAATTAATCAATTATACTACATTATAGCTACAGCTCTCTCTATATAATAACTTATTATATACGTAAACACAACAAATCTCGAATATATCCTAAAAAATAACGAAAATGTAGACATCCGCGGATGTTGAAATCAAACATCCTCATCCGCATCCGCGGATGTGAAAAAAATGACATCCGCTACATCACTAATATAATATATATATATATATATATATATATATTATATATATATATATATATATATTATCATAAGAGATATAATATATTATGATTGATATAAAAATATCTATATGTTAAGATATATTTTGCTAGAGTAAATGCCTAAACCATTTGACTGCATTTTATTGAAAACCCTTATATCAAATAACTATTTATTGCTAAATGGTAACTTCATAAGCGTCCGAAGGGGGGCTAAATCGGTATGGCCCTTGGCGCCAGGAAACCTAAATCCGCCCCCGTCTCCCAGGGTGAGGGTCCTTCCTCCGGTGACACGGAATGTCGATGAGTCGGTGGATGGTGGTTGACCCGATCGATTGGTCTGTTCGTGGGTCGGTGAATGGTGGTTGACCCGATCGAGTGGTCCGTTCGTGGGTGGGTGTCAAACGTTTTTTGACATCAGCGATCATCAAGAATGAACTGGACCATTGTGAAGATGGGTATTAGGCCTATACTCCAAATGTTTTTCACAGTCGGACTATTACACGGATAATTTTGTTGCTACCCACACTAAGTTCACAAATTACTTAAATGCGTAGATGGTGCCGCGGACAATTTTATAATTTTTCAGTCTTATACACAAAATGCGTTTGGAATTGTAACTAAAATTCTTAATAACATTAATGTTTTTTTAAAGGTATCTGTCCGTGGGTTGAGACATTATCAGTGGCGTATCAAGGGAGGGGCGAGAGGGGCGACCGCCCCGAGCGGCACTTCCCGAGGGGCGGCCAATTACTGTCAGGCGGGCGCAGTATGCAAAATTTTGGGTTTTTATGTTTTAAAATGCAACCCTCCAAAAAATTATATCTCATCATTGTCGCGCGTTATTTGTGTACAAAATATCCATGGTCCGTGGCAAGTTGCGAACGAAGTTTCTCGAAACTGAAACATAAAAACTTACCTCAGGTCAACTATAAGTCAATCTAGACTGAGCAATTTGGCGATTATTTCAATTGAACGCGAAGTTGCAGAGACAATGGACATAGAAAAAATCATTCATGAATTTTCTGTTATGAAAGTCCGAAAATTTAACTAGGCATTATACATTATATAGTTATTGTTAAAATTATGTAGTATATTATGTACGGTACATTATGTAGTATTGTTAAAATTGAAGTTGCTTTATTTAAGTTTTTCTTCCAATAAAAGTTTTGTTTAGAAGTGTATTTTGTAAAGGAATTGTTTTTAAAATTGAAAATTGTTGCGGGGGGGGGGGGGGGTTGGCATTTTCGCCCCGAGCGGCAAAAAGTATTGGTACGCCTCTGGGTCACATTATGATGTATCATACTTCAATTACACAAGCTTTATTACTCATTTAATTAAGTGACGCATCTGATCAGCTTTTTCTTCAATTTGCAAACACACGAGTGATTTCATCAGCTTCTTTACTACCGCAATCATTTTGTTTCTTACCTTTTTATTTCGGTTTGTGACTCATTCACCGCTTTGTCTTATGAAAATTACGTCAGTATTTCTCGCTTGAATTTTATTATAGAAACAGTATACGTGAGGCATTAGCCTATGTGACGAAATACAATGAACCAAAACACAAATGTAGAATCTGTTAGCAGTCTCTGCAACTTTTCCGCTTGATTTCGTATTGCAGATTGTTGAGTTTCTTTTCGGTTTTTGTGTAGGCAGTCAAGAGGCGCTTCTCTGTACTCAAACACTTTGTTCGCCGTTCCAATATTAAAATTCCATCTTCTTTTAACAGTTCTCGGCAATCATTTTCCAATTACTTCGTCTAACACCGAGCATCTCTAAGGAGAATTAGAAAAAAAAATGTTGGAATTGTTGATAATTTTCTAAAAAAAACTCGCCTACTTGACAAAATCGAGACACTGACTGAGTCATTATTAAATTCATTTAGTGGGCGTAGCAGTGAATGTAATGCGCGCTTGGAAACTGTTTTTTTATAACAAAATTTACACCAACTGTACGTCCGCTCGTAACTACGGCCTCATCATAACTTCGAGCAATTAATTTTTCAGGACAATAGGGAATAAAGAAGTTTAATTGTTCAAAAAGAACACAGAATGGACGCTGCGTCACGATTAACTGGATTAAAAAGTCCTCAAAATCCCTCCTTCACATTTCCATGAAGCTCGTAACGGAAAACAATAGCTCATTGAAACGTATTGGCTATATCAGTTGTTTCATCCGCAATTACTTTTACAAAATTGGCTGCAGTAATCTCTTTTAATATTTGATTCTGGCTTACTCGCAATAAACGAGAAAGCGGTTCGTTCTGTATTATCACCGAGTTCCCTTAAATACAGTAGCCCTTCGCGAATGATCTTTTAGAGTCGCATCCAAATCAGCAGAATATTCCATTAATCCTCCGAAAACACCCACATTGTTGGAAAAATCACTTTCTTCGTAACCTCTTATATTAGAGGAAGTCCAAAGTTAGAACCTTCAATAATTTTTTCTAAGATATATCTATTTTTCCTAACTTGTTCATTATGCTGCTCGAGTGATTTCTTATAATCCGAATGAGATTTCTTTTTATATTCAATGTGCCTAAATGTAACGGCTAAATTGGCCTCATTGTTTATGTGATTAGCTGATGTTTCACGTATATTTATTTTGCCAGATAGATGACTTAAATCAGTGACTCCATTTTTAGTCCAAGAAATAGTAACACCCAAAGCTGGGCACAAACCGTTAATCCGTTAATCGTTAATTAACGAAGTTAACTTTTCGTTAACGATTTAACTTTTAAGTTAACTTTGAAAATCATTATCGGACTAATTAACTTCCGTTACATTTAACTTCCGTAACTCAAGTCCGTTAACCCAAAAAATTCATAAATAAACGTTTAAAAGTTTCTATATTATTTCAGTGCTGAGCAGGTGCGCAATTAATCCGCCACTGTTAATAGGCATCGACAAAAGGTTTGGGCCCCTCCTGGAGGATGACGAATGCCAGCTGGCTGCTGCCTTCCATCCCAGGTTTCGCCTCATCTGGTTGGACAAGTATGACAACACCAAGGTCGCCAGGGTGAGGAAAAGCATGGAGGGTACAGTCGAGGAGGCCATGAAGCAGCAGTCCAACGAAGTGGGCAGCAACAGTGGAGGCAGCAACAACGAGGAGGAGGAGGAGGAGGATGACTTCTTCAGTGCTGTCATCCAGACAAAAGAGAGCAGCAGAAGCCACAGGTCACTCAAGGGCAAGGCCCAGAACTTGGTCAAGACCTGGCTGGAGACCAACTCCAAGGACTTGCTGACAGATGCTGCCTTCTTGGGTGAGCAAGTGTTGGTGGACTTGTTCATCAAGTTCAACACAGCCATCCCCTCCAGTGCTGCAGTGGAGCGTTTGTTCTCTATGGGCAAGGACATCCTGAGGGCCAAGAGATCATCCCTGTCTGATGAAACTTTGATATGCTAATTTTCATGAAGGGCAACATGCATCTCATGGACAAAATGGAGAACGAGAAGAAGAGGGAAAATTAAATTATATATATATTGTGTTTTTCATTTTTTTTTATAATGAAAGTTAACGTTAACGGTAACTTCCGTTACATGTTTAACGAATTAACGGATTAACGGTTAACGAAGTTAACTTTTTGGTTAACGGATTAGCGGTTAACGAAGTTAACTTTTTGGTTAACGGTGCCCACCACTGGTAACACCGTCAAACAGTGAGTAGGGAAAACAAAATAATGCCGTTTTTTATGAACACCTACGCAATCATGAGTGTTTTTATACGAGTCACTGTTAAAATTTCGATTACAAGGCTCGTAATTTTTAATAGCTGCCTGAGTTAGGTTTATATCTTGAACTGGTTAACCTAGTTGCATTATTTTCAACTTTTCTTCAAGGGATTCAGATGTAAAGTTGTCTTTTAGAAGGATTGGAACAGTATTCATTTTGAGTGTTACAAAAATAGATTTTGTTTTAATATAACTCCTAATAATCACTTTCATATAAAAACAAATTGTTAATTAACGGTTAAATTTTTAACATCTTCGAATAGATCAGTGGAATTATTATTTATTTGGGCTAGCGCTGTCATTTGCATCGTAACGTATACATTTGGTAGGAATGAGGAATTCAGCTGTACGATAATAAAAAAGTGCGCGTTGCACCGAGAAGAGCTGTATTCAGTGGCGTAGCGAGGGTTCGTGGCGTCCGGGGACGAGGGTAGAGAATGGCGCCCCACTTCTCGAGGGCTGCCTCCGAGTTAGGCGTTAAGGAGGGGGGGTCCGGGGGCTCTACGAAGAGTCGATTTCACGCAATGTGAGCCCTATTTTCAACTATTTTAAACACCTATTTTCAAGGTAGATTAATAAGATTATCGTTATTTTAACCTATTTTATTTTACTTCATAAATCACCGTTATCGTGAAAATTTGAAAATAGTATACGAAAGTAATGAACAAAAACTTGAAAAATCAAATTTTGCAAATTCAATTTTACCTTCATCTTTCGGTTTTATTTGTATCAAAAAATCTAGAGTTGTTCACAACATTTGAATTTTTTCTCAAATATATTTCTAATTATATAATAGGTTTAGGTATACACACGACACACTAGTCAATGAAATGTAATATATTGTCTTATTTGCCTACAATTAGTCTTTCCAATAATGTACTCGCGCATCCTCGAACAAAATTGGTTAAAGCTCGTGATATCCTGATGAGAACAAATGAGTTCGAAACCGCTCGGTGTCCAGTTTTTCATCGCTATTTGTGGGCTCAAATTATTATCTTTCACTCATTCTGTTGAAGGCTACTCGCTGATAGCAGAAACGAAATAAATTTTCGGGATCAAAATTATAATAGTGGTTATTTAAATATTTGTCATTCACTAACTACGTGAATACATTAAAATCTGTCACAACGACGATAGTTTATACAGCACACTTAAGGCAGTGGTTAACTGCTAGGCCGTTGGCTCATTTGATTAAAGCTTGTGGCAATGCGCATCATATTTCTATATTTTTGTCACGATTTTACGTAATAAACTTCTTTTGATACATTTGCTATATTAGCGTGTATGTATCAATTTGTTTCTATATGTACCAGTTTTTATCAATAAATCAAATTTTAAATTTTATTTTTTTTACCAGAAATAAACAATATTATTATTATTATTATTATTACTATTAATAATACCCCTGTTTGTGGTTATGATACATGTCCAAACTCGCCTCCCAGCAGTGGATATAAAAAACGCAAATGTCATGCTAAAAAAATTGCTCGCTCGGCCGATTTGGCGCCCAGGGCACGACCCCCGCCCCCCATTCCCATCTCTCGCTACGCCACTGGCTGTATTTTTCATTATTATATTCTGCTACGGTGCCAGACGAGCAAAATATTCAAAATAAATTGCGATGGATGCAAATTCTGTTAAAAATCGATAAACAACGGCTTGTAATGGGGTTAAGTAATTTTTAACCAGAGGAAAGTCATTATCAACATTTTTTTTGCATGTAAAAATTCTATAATATACTCTCAGTCTAGCCGTTTGTAGGTTTGTTTAGGGGGTGTGATCGCAAATATATATATATATATATATATATATAGATATATATATATATATATAAACAGCATTGACCGGTTACGAAGAGAGCGCAGTCTAATAATAAAAAGGAACACGAGAGAGAAAAAGAACATTTTTTGCACCTTAATTACTACCGACATTTCGGAATACACATATTTCATCATCAGGGCTAAAAAAAAATTATAACCTGAATGATTTTTTAATTGATTTTCTTTTTCCTCTGATGATGGAATATGCGTACTCCGAAACGTCGGTAGTAATTACAATTGAAGGATGTTCCTTGTCTCTGGTATTCCTCTTTATTATATATATATATATATATATACAAAGGTGGGCAGTTGCGGCGCAACATTTTTGGTTGCGCTTGCGCTTGCGGCGCAAACTTTTTGAAAGGGTTGCGCTTGCGCGTGCGGCGCAACTATTTCAGCAGAGTTGCGGTTGCGGCTGCGGCGCTACAAAAATCGTTGCGCGTGCCCACCACTGTATATATATGGTTGCGCAAAAGTCAGGAGTCGAGGGAGGTAGAGAGAATGGATTTTGTCCGTCTATGGCCGCCACTATTTTTTAAATAAAAAATTACTTTTTCAGTTAAAAAAGTTATAATCTATGCAATGATGACCCTTGACTCCTGACGGTTGCGCTACTAATATATTATATATATATATATATATATATATATATATATGAACGCTGTTTATATCTTATCTGAACACCAAAATTCTGGTTTTAAACCCAAAATATACAAGCTATTAAATATAATTTTAAAAACAAATATAAAGTAAAAATATCTTCTTTCCACGCGGTAATACAAAGTCTCTCGAATCTCAAAGTTTGTCTCATATTTTAGGTTCAGGGATTACCAGTTCATTTTCTCTGAAGTCGGCTTAGGTGGGTTCCTTAACTCTACCGAGGTTCGCTATCCACGCTACTACTTTTTTGTCAGAATGTTTTCGTAACTAAATTTAAACTTTACAAAAATAATAGAAAAAGGTTTATTTTTGTTCTTTCGAAATATCAAAAGTTGTTTAAAAATCCTATAACCAGTTTATGGGTTTAATCCCGGTGATCAAGATCCCGACCGTGGTCCACCTATTGGTGACCCTGTTAATGCTATAGGATGACGAGAACTTCAAACCGCAATATTCACGTCCTGTCATGGCGAAAGTTTAGTTTCTCAGCCGAAACGGGTTCTTCACTCGCTTCATGAAGGTTTAAATTTATTCTTAAGCATTCTTAGCATGATGCATGGTGAAGTTCCGTCTTCCGAACTCTTCAAAAATCAGTAATAACGATACGATTTTTCAAATTTGGTGTCCTTGGATATCTCTTGAACGTTTTCCGTTTTGCGAGAAAACGAGACTTCGTGCATCGTATCTTTCCGTTGCGAGAAAACGAGACTTCGTGCATCGTATCTTTCCGTTTTGCGAGAAAACGAGACTTCGTGCATCGTATCTTCCGTTTTGCGAGAAAACGAGACTTCGTGCATCGTATCTTTCCGTTTGCGAGAAAACGAGACTTCGTGCATCGTATCTTCCGTTTTGCAGAGAAAAACGAGACTTCGTGCATCGTATCTTTCCGTTTTGCGAGAAAACGAGACTTCGTGCATCGTATCTTTCCGTTTTGCGAGAAAACGAGACTTCGTGCATCGTATCGTTCCGTTTTGCGAGGAAAACGAGACTTCGTGCATCGTATCTTTCCGTTTTGCGAGAAAACGAGACTTCGTGCATCGTATCTTTCCGTTTTGCGAGAAACGAGACTTCGTGCATCGTATCTTTCCGTTTTGCGAGAAAACGAGTCTTCGTGCATCGTATCTTTCCGTTTTGCGAGAAAACGAGACTCGTGCATCGTATCTTTCCGTTTTGCGAGAAAACGAGACTCGTGCATCGTATCTTTCCGTTTTGCGAGAGAAAACGAGACTTCGTGCATCGTATCTTTCCGTTTTGCGAGAAAAACGAGACTTCGTGCATCGTATCTTTCCGTTTTGCGAGAAAACGAGACTTCGTGCATCGTATCTTTCCGTTTTGCGAGAAAAACGAGACTTCGTGCTCGTATCTTTCCGTTTTGCGAGAAAACGAGACTTCGTGCATCGTATCTTTCCGTTTTGCGAGAAAAACGAGACTTCGTGCATCGTATCTTTCCGTTTTGCGAGAAAACGAGTCTTCGTGCATCGTATCTTTCCGTTTTGCGAGAAAACGAGACTTCGTGCATCGTATCTTTCCGTTTTGCGAGAAAA
Organism: Bathynomus jamesi; assembly: GCA_023014485.1. Taxonomy (NCBI): domain Eukaryota; kingdom Metazoa; phylum Arthropoda; class Malacostraca; order Isopoda; family Cirolanidae; genus Bathynomus; species Bathynomus jamesi. Next base: position 135,795 of record JAJOZX010002267.1, on the reverse strand, counting down.
CGAGACTTCGTGCATCGTATCTTTCCGTTTTGCGAAAAACGAGACTTCGTGCATCGTATCTTTCCGTTTTGCGAGAAAACGAGACTTCGTGCATCGTATCTTTCCGTTTTGCGAGAAAACGAGACTTCGTGCATCGTATCTTTCCGTTTTGCGAGAAAACGAGACTTCGTGCATCGTATCTTTCCGTTTTGCGAGAAAACGAGACTTCGTGCATCGTACTTTCCGTTTGCGAGAAAACGAGTCTTCGTGCATCGTATCTTTCCGTTTTGCGAGAAAACGAGACTTCGTGCATCGTATCTTTCCGTTTTGCGAGAAAACGAGACTTCGTGCATCGTATCTTTCCGTTTTGCGAGAAAACGAGACTTCGTGCATCGTATCTTTCCGTTTTGCGAGAAAACGAGACTTCGTGCATCGTATCTTTCGTTTTGCGAGAAAACGAGACTTCGTGCATCGTATCTTTCCGTTTTGCGAGAAAAACGAGTCTTCGTGCATCGTATCTTTCCGTTTGCGAGAAAACGAGACTTCGTGCATCGTATCTTTCCGTTTTGCGAGAAAACGAGACTTCGTGCATCGTATCTTTCCGTTTTGCGAGAAAAACGAGACTTCGTGCATCGTATCTTTCCGTTTTGCGAGAAAACGAGACTTCGTGCATCGTATCTTTCCGTTTTGCGAGAAAACGAGACTTCGTGCATCGTATCTTTCCGTTTGCGGAAAACGAGACTTCGTGCATCGTATCTTTCCGTTTTGCGAGAAAACGAGTCTTCGTGCATCGTATCTTTCCGTTTTGCGAGAAAA